>CM073763.1:67680903-68221296 GCA_037127475.1 Arma custos
AATGATTATTATGGCATCCCAAAATTAATAAGAACGTTTATAATACATTTAAGACTATACGGCATAGCAGACGTTCATAAATTAAAACGTTCATGAAAAGCGGATAACCCCAAAAATTGACTTTTTCACACTTTTCGCTAGTTTAGACAAGCAATTTTGGAAAAGACACTTTACTGCGTTATTTCTCATAAATTTAGGCCGGTTAAGAACCTGAAGTTTACGGAGCATGAAGCATCCATTGCTTCACTAAACTTGGGGAAAATTTTATAGTCAATTTTCGAAATATGGAGTTATCAGCACTTAATCTTGAACGTCTCAATTTAAGGTGGCAAAATCTTCCATAAGCTTCTCTCCATTGGCTTGTCGCTGTCTTTGAATATATTTACTTTTTATATATTAGTGTTGATATATATAGTACAGACTATATTAGTGTTTAGAAGTGATAAGTTGAATTGAGAAGAGTCGGAAAAGACGGTTACAAAAGCAAAGTCACGTTGGTTGGAAGCAGTAGAACGTACAGAGGGGAAGTACACCTGCAGAAAAGTGTACAGAGAAAAGGCACAGGACGTAACAGTGTGTAGGCATAACGACTTAAGGAAAATAGCTGTCGCTTTGACATTTCTTAACTTACCTAATGATCTTATGTAACTAGAAACTTTAACACTGTAGAGTGAAATGTGATGAAAACTGGACCCATTTAGGATTAGACGATCCTTATACCCATGTATGGAAAATGAAGACGTGAGGTCGTACATCACCTGCAACGATTGCATCACTATTTTGAGAAAAGAATTGAGAAGTTACAATATTTTCAAGAATACACTTAGAAAGCTATATTGTATAAATTTATAATTTAAGATATACCACTAGAGGGTATACCATAATCGATTATGCTCCCAGTTTCTCTCAATGCAAATGCAGATCAAAGCACGGTTTATGCAGGTAGCGTATTAGCAATAATAGTCTAAACTAAATTGACTTCCCTCCAACGACGAAGCCATTAAGCGTACATTCAATGACATCGCAGCTGATATCTCATAGATAATAAATATGGGAACGTTTAAATAGAATACTGTTCTAATAATATAGCCATAATAGAAAAGACAGTTACAGTAAAACTGCATGAAATGGTAAGCGATAACCAGTATTTAAATAATCTAAAAAACAAATTAATACGAAACAATAATTTGCGTGGATAAATAAAGATAATATATTTTTTCATACTGAAATAATGAAGTTGTAAATAAATGCATCGATTTCAGTAAATCACAAAAGTTACAATTTTATTTGCAAAAGTATACAAAAGGGTATTTTTATTTTTCATTCAGATTTATTATAAATTAAAAAATTTAGAATTAGTTTTTTTTTATAACAAGAAAGTGATTTTATTTAAGCTTTGTGTAAATAGCAACATTTGGATTCAACGGTTTTGGAAAAATAGACTATTAGAATTACATCTTGCCCTTTTATAGCATAATGATAATTGTATTTGTGTATAAAAAATAATAATGAAATAATAAATTTAAAAAATCTGAAGAAAATCATACAAGTGGTATAACAAGCATGATACTTTATGTTGCAACAAATTGACATTTTTTAACAATCTATTTTTTAATATTCGGATCTCTTCCAATTTCTTATTTTTTTTAACAATGCATATGTATAATTTAAAAACTGCCGAGTAAGAAATGTGAAATGGTTAAGTTAAAATTTTAAAATTATGACATAATATGCATTGTGTTTACTTTCTGGAGGAAAATTTAAGAATACCACTGCATCGTTTATTTAACGTCGCTTTATGCTGCTCTAAATTTTGCCTATCCTGGTTTAATTAGAAAAGGGATTTTTTACGAGCACCTCACATCACACAGGCTAGAGACCTCCATTCCTCTCCACTTCCGAAGGACGGCATAACTAAGGATTTGTACTCCTTATAAAAAATCCTAGGGCCTCCTGCCGGGCTTCGAACCCGGGCTTAGTAGGTTATTATGCTAACCACTAGACCATAGGTCGCACTACCACAGCATCGTTTAATTAGCTATAGCAACATAACGTGACGTTAAATAGAACAAACAGACAGTAAAAAATTTACATTCAACTTTAGCAACTGCTGTGATAGGATTAAATGAATGCAATATGGTATGAACTATTTCCTACTTATTCTATTATTGAAGTTTCAAAAATTAACCTACAAAGAGATTGGGGTAAGTGAGCTCCCACTTTTTCTGCTCTCATTCATTTCTAAACCGCAAGTATCCCTTTAATACTTACCATTGAAAGGGAAAATGTCAACCCTCGAAAACGTATTATATATTTTTTTTCAGGAGATAAACTGGGCTATGTAGTTGGGAAGACAATGGAAGTGAAAGAGGGCTAGTGTGGTGGAGGGAAATGGCAACCGTAGAGGCAAAGGAGCGACCGGACAATGAAGGAGGTGCGGTAATGGCAGGTTCGATCCTCGCCCCCATTCTCAGCCTCTATAACTCCCCCCCTCCTTCGTCTTGGATCAATAGCCTTTGATTAATATGTTATTTCATAGCGGATCGGCAGCTGTGTTTACCCGCGGCTCTCCATTGTCGTGCGGTTATTGTTGCGTTTGGAACATAATCCATTGCTGCATTGTAAAGGCCAAGCATCTTCCGGTCCGCCAGCTCAATGGATCCAGCCCTGCCGTTTCTACAATAGCCACGTTTCAATTAATCCCCATCTTCCTTTAATGAATCAGAACCATTGGCGAAGCCTTGTTAATGCTTTGCGTTCACAATTTAGAACAGAGAAATGTAGACTGGTTAGTTTTTTCAGTATTTTAGAGACTTAAGGCTTTCCTTTTCGGGAGTTTTCCGATTGTATTCTAATTAACTATTAATTAGCAGCTAATGTTCCCAGTTGTAACGAATGCTTAATTCTTTTTTGTTCAAATATTTTTAATGTTTCGATATTTTTCATAGTTAAAACTTATTTTGGGAAACCAATACCTGTACAAATTATTGTAAATAGAATTTTCAAAATACGTAAATTTCATAGGTTTTTATGAATCATTAAAACAAATGCTTGATTTTGAGTAGTGCAATATCTATAAGAAACAAAAGTGAATAACTCCGAAATTTCGAAAATTGACTTTTTCACAGTTTGCTAGTTTATTCAAGCAATTTTGTCACACACGAAAGTTTGCTGCCTAATTTCTGGTGGTTTTAGTCCAGTTCTGAATCTGAAGTTGCTTGACTAAACTAGAGGAATAGGCGAAAAAGTCAATTTTTAAAATTTCGGAGAGTTATCCGATTTTGATACTGAACGCCTCATCATACGAAGGTATGCCCGGCGGCAGTGAATTTAAGTTTTTGTTGATTAATCATATCTTAATTTCTGACATTGCTCCTGGGGTTCTTAGTTTACACTATTCCTTTCTTCCTTTTTTTTTTTTATTTCAATACATTAGTAGTATCTTAGTTCATTTATTTCTATAATAAGATTGAAGAATAGTAGCAATGGATTACTTGCATTATAAAAAATCATTAAAAAGAAAGATTACATTTTTGGCACTAAAACATTTTATATATATATCGAATCCCGGCCAAGACATAATCTTTTCACTTCAAAATTAAAAAAAAAAAAAAATATTTAAATAATTAAAAAAGAACCATAAATAAAAAATAAATTATGAATATAAATTTGACGTAAGTCAACGAGATCCCGATTAAAGTAATGTTCAATGAACATACTTCCCCGTGCATACCTCGAAAAATTGCGAGATCACAGGGATATATAGGATCAGTGAAGAGAAAGGATTTGTCTAGCTGGAATGCGTGCCTTGGTAGCTCAGTGGTTAGAGCACCGCGCTAGAAACGCGGGCGACCCGGGTTCGAATCCCGGCCAAGACATAATCTTTTCACTTCAAAATTAAAAAAAAAAAATATATATATATATATATATATAAATTCTATATAAAAAAAAAATATAATGCTTTTTAAGGCAGTGTACAGTGTGTGCGTTGTGTATAAGAATGAGTGTATGCAGTTAAGTGGCTGTCAATATTCGCTCCTCTCTCCTATTAAATACATCTCCATCACAATCCAACTTCGCCTACAAACTCCTCCTTGAATTGACACGCCAAACTTCAACATGATCGATCAACTTGCTGTTTCAAGGAAATATCACTAATCAGGGGATTAATTCTATAATCTCTTTAAATCCTGAATTAACAGTGAATAGGACCAACATTAACTCGTAGTAATAACTTTAATTCACATTTTAAACATATATTTTTATTAATTGTTATTATTTCATTGTCGTCACTTGGCTTTTCACGTCACTCAATGGTCTAAACCTCTGAGCTACCAGGGGTCATATCCAAGTCAGACATACAGGATCGGTGAAGAGAACAGATTTGTCTGACTTGGTAGCTCAGAGGCTTAGAGCACTGCTACGGAGAAGCTGACAACCCGGGTTCGAATCCCGGCCAAGGCAAATATTTTCTCTTCAAAACAGAAAAAAAAGTTAGCATAGTTTATCGATTAAAATATTATCAAATATGATTTTCTAATCGACATAAAGTACAGCATTTCATAGAATAAATTTCACTGGCGAAATGAAAAATAGAAGAAAACTAAATTTTTATTTAAATATATTTAATGTTTAACTATCCAATTATATAACTAAAACATAATTTATGGCTCTATGCGTATAGAAAAATAACCAAGTATTTTTTTTCTTTCGACGAACTAAATCAGATGGAACATGAGAAACAATGCAAAGATCTTAAAATTCGTGCCATTTAATAATCAGTCGAATCTTTTTTTGGTTGAAGGCACACTAATGATTCTTATTATTTGATTTATCAATGGAATTTATAATAAAACAATTTCTTTTTCATCCGCTGATAACCCATTTTGAGTGAGGTCCTGCTTTCTATATATTATTTTTGACTTTTTCTTTTCGAATCGAAAAGACCATAAAACAAACCAACACTAAATAATTAACATAAATTTATATGTAATAGACCTAACCTCTAATGCAAATGTATAGAGAGTAATTTACCATTTCTATTATTTAGTTTGGCTAGCATAAGATTCACCTTAAATAATGATATTGTTACGGGCTACTGGGTATTAAATTGAATTAAACAATGCCTTAATCAAAGATACTAATATTTATTAACAAAAGGATACAAGTAAACTATTAACAATTAAATTATTAAACTAATATAAATTTATAATGACAATATTCTAAATATTATAATCTAGGCCTATTTAATTATTACAATAATATAAGATATTATTAATTCTAGATAGCTTAACTAGTTACAATAGTTTCTATGAATATTATAATATTACACTACAATATATAACTAGTAATTAACACTTACAGTTCACTAGTCCACCGACCGTAAGATTCTTCAAGTATCACAAACTGACGCACATTAACAAACAGAAACAGTTTATTACACTCGCGAGACTGTTACAGTTCACTGATACACTTATTACACTGGCCGGTTCAACACTGACTAGTTTATCACACTGACACTCACTTATTACACTTATCACAGATCTTCACTGGTTTACTCTCAGGCTAAGACTGACTGACTCGAGGTGACGGAAGTCTTTTTATAGGCAAAGCCGAACATTCTAGAACTCGAAGGGGCCAGATAATTCTGGAATATTCTTAATCCTTTGCCGACAAAAGAAGACGATCTAGAACCGTCCTAATCCTATTTAAACGTCTCCCGCTGACGGAGTTAAGCCGCTAATCCCCCGCTTCCGCCTTCCTGCCGGCGCCCGTAACACTGCCCCCTCCTTAAAAGTGCTCTGCCCCAGAGCAAGTCCGGAGAAATCGGGCATTTATGAGCTTCTACTGATGGAGACGCACCTTCTTTCCAGGGGTTGAACGTGCACACCAATATGGCAACTCCAGAGGTGGCGAATGTCTGTTCGATCATGTCCCTGACAATCTTCCACTCCAAGCCGTCGTATCCCCAGCCCAACTTCGGAATAGCGAGCTTAGTGACACGCAGTCTCAGAAGCTTACTCCGAAGGTCGTCGAGGCTTCGCCGCAGTGCGTCATATGTCGGCTTCTGATCAGAGGCACGCTTGGTAACCAAGTAAAACAGGTGTCGTCCTTCGTGCGGCTGGTGGAGTGCCTTCCCGACACTTGGTCCTTGGCGTTCCAGCTCCTCAGTTCCGCCGAACTTCTTCCTGAAGACCGTTGCAATCCCTCGAGAAGTCCTCAGATCTTCGGCAACGCAATGGGCCAGAGAATACTCCACTGGTAACGAGAAGATATCCCTGTAGATTACCTGAGTTACTCCACGGGTCCCTGGTACTGAGTTATTTGTCTTGACGTTTTTTAGGTGCCTGACCTGCTGGTCTTCTTTCGGGCCGTGGTCTCCTTTGTACAGGGCCAGTCTATTGAAATGGACTATCTTGGGTTTTCCTTTAGGCTGCTTCCTGATCCTATATATGACGTCATTGATCCTCTTGACGATCTCAAACGGGCCGTCCCAGGAGTTCTGAAGTTTAGGTGAGTAGCCTCGCCTTCTTCGAGGATCATGTAGCCAGACCAAGTCTCCAGGTTGGTAGCCACCTTTCTCAGCCCTGATGTCGTAGCGCTCCTTCATTCTGTCACTGGCTCCCTGGATGTTTGTGCGAACCTTCTCGTGGATATTATCCATTCGCTTCCGTAGATCCGAGACGTACTCCTCTCCGGCAATTTCCTCATCAGGCTTGAAACCGAATTTCAGATCACAAGGCAACCGAAGTTCTCTGCCGAATACCACATTTGCGGGAGTCTGCCCCGTTGCCTCACTGACTGAACTGCGGTAGGCAAGCAGGAACAGGTGAAGATACTGGTCCCAGTCTCGCTGATGGTCGGAGACCACTTTGGACAAATATCGACCCATAGTCCTGTTCATGCGCTCCACCATGCCATCGGATTGAGGGTGAAGAGGTGTCGTCCTGGTCTTCCGTATTCCCAGTGCTTCGCACATCCCGGAGAAGACTGCAGACTCGAAGTTTCGTCCCTGGTCAGAGTGAAGTTCCATGGGCACCCCAAACCTACTGACGAGCTGCTTCACCAGTACGTCCGCAACCGTGACTGCCTCCTGATTCGGAAGGGCGTAAGCTTCCACCCACTTGGAAAAGTAGTCCATGGCCACGAGAATATACCGGTTACCTTCATCCGTCACAGGGAAAGGGCCAGCGATGTCAATTGCTATCCTCTCAAACGGTGCTCCCACGTTGTACTTCCTCATTGGGGCCTTCTTTCTTCTTATGGGTCCGTTAGAAGCCGCACAGGTCGCACAACGCCTGCACCAGTCCAACACATCGTCCTTAAGGTTTGCCCAGTAAAAGCGTTCACGTACCTTTTCCAATGTACGGTGAACTCCAAGGTGGCCGCCAGATACTCCGTCATGAAGTTCCCTGAGTACTTCGGGCACTTTACTCTTTGGAACGATGAGCTGAAGTCTGCGCTGATCTCCTTCCGTGTTCTCCAATGCCCGTTTCAGCAGCCCGTTGTCCACTAGAATGGAGTCCCATTGGGCCCAGTAAGTCTTTACATTCTTCGACATTGGAGCAACATCCTGCCAGGTTGGTCTTCCTTGCCCTGATAGTTTCCACTGCTTCATTTGTTTCAAGTCCGGGTCCCCGTCCTGCTCCTTTGACACCTCTGCATCCTGCCAACTGTCCATGACCACCGTTGTCCTCAACACTGCTGCCTGCTTCTCTTCTTGTCGAGAACAATGCCCGCATTTTTCGTCACAAGGTCTCCTAGAGAGCGCATCCGCATTTCTGTGACTCGTTCCAGCACGATGAGCAGATTCAAAGTCATATTCTTGAAGGCGCTCTATCCACCTCGCCACTTGTCCTTCTGGTGACTTGAATCGTAGCAGCCACATTAGAGCCGCGTGGTCCGTTCTCAGGAGGAATCTTCTGCCGTATAGATATTTGTGAAAATGCTCTATAGATTTCACCACTGCCAGAAGCTCCTTCCTTGTGACACAGTAGTTGCGTTCCGGAGCTGAGAGCGCTTTACTGAAATATCCAATGACCCTTTCTTCTCCATCTTGGAGCTGAGAGAGGACGCTCCCAATAGCGGTGTTGCTGGCGTCTGTGTCAAGTATGAACTTGCCCTCGGGACGGGGATAGCTCAGAATAGGAGCACTACTCAACTTCTTCTTCAACTCCTCAAAGGATGCCTGACATTCGTGAACCCAAAGGAAAGTCCGTTTTTCCTCGGTGAGCCTGGTAAGAGGTTTCGCAATGTTTGCAAATCCTTTCACGTACCTCCTGTAGTAGGTGCAGAGGCCGAGAAAACTTCTTACTTGGTGCTTATCTCGAGGTACTGGCCAGTCGGTGATCGCTGCAATCTTCTCTGGGTCAACGGCAACTCCATTGTCCGACACAACATGCCCCAGATAGTTGACTTGCCTTCGGAAGAGATGACACTTCTTCGGGTTCAATTTAAGGTTCGCTGCACACAGTCGTTCGAAGACCTTCTCCAGATTCTTCAGATGGTGAGCGAAGGACTTTCCCAGCACAATGATGTCATCTAAATATACCAGGCAAATTTCCCAAGAGAGACCTCTTAACACGCTTTCCATCAGCCTCTCAAATGTTGCAGGAGCATTGCAAAGCCCGAATGGCATTACCGTGAATTGCCAGAGTCCAGTCCCAATCGAGAACGCTGTCTTCTCTTTATCTTCAGGTTTCAATCCAATCTGCCAATATCCACTGCGGAGATCCAAGGTAGAGAAAAGTTCACACCCCTCCAGGGTGTCCAGCGTGTCATCAATCCTGGGGAGCGGATAACTGTCTTTCTTGGTGACGTTGTTCAGAAGGCGGTAGTCTACGCAGAATCTCGTTGTGCCGTCCTTCTTCTTCACCAATACAACAGGAGACATCCAGGGGCTACTCGAAGGCTCAATGACACCATCAGTCGCCATCTCCTTGATGATCTTCTCGGCGTCCTCCCGTTTGGCTAACGGCAGCCTCCGCGGGACCTGTCGGATGGGCTTAGCATCCCCGGTGTCAATCCTATGCTGGACGATACCCGTTCTACCCCGTGGTCCTGGGCTGATCTCGAAAACGTCCTGCCATCGGATAATCATCTTTTTCACTTCCTCGCTCTGTTCAGGCGAGAGTTCCCGGCATGATTCGTCCACAAATCCTGTTAGTTCTTCCGGCAGTCCTCGCAGCTCGGTGGGATGACGTTGCAGCTGACGAACCACTGAGGTAGCGGTTGTACATTCCCCTATCAGTGTTCCTTTGTTCAGCGTTACTGGGAAGCTGTTCAGGTTCATTAGCCGAATCGGAGTGGCACGTCCGACCTTGATGAGAGACCTTGCAACCATTAAGCCGCGTCCGATCTCCTGTTCTTCTTGCCTTCCAGGTTCAATTATCAAGCATTGACCCTCAGGTAGGTGTCCTTCGATCTTCCCATGCGTTATGATTTGGCTCCGTGCAGGTAAAGTGGTGTCTTCTAGTAGGCGCACTCGTGCGTAGATGTCCTTTCCCTGCCGAAGGATGACTTCTTCGTCTCCCATCGTCATCACCCCTCTCGCCATATCCAGGTTGATCCCGTATGCGATCATCAAGTCCGTGCCTAATATGACATCTTCATCAATATCTGCCACGAGAGCGCGGTGCTTCAGATGTTGACCCCCGATGATGAAGGTGGCAACTGTCTCCCCGTAGACCTTGGCAGGCTCTCCTGTGGCAGTCCGTAATGTCCAAGTCGTTGGTAAGATCTTATCAGCCGGAACTGTTTTCAAGTTCAAGATAGTCATGGTTGCGCCGGTATCCAGTAGCAGACTTCGCAGCTGCCCGTTCACCATCCCATCTACGTAGAAACTGTTCGATCTGCTTCCTATTGACGCAACTCTGATGGTCTTCCCGGGGCCTTTGACTTTACGGGTTGACAGTTGCCCCTTCCCATCAACCCTACTTAGTTTTCCTGTGGCTTTTCTTGCTTCTTGGATGGACACTTGCTTCTAGGGTGTCCAAGTTGGCCGCAGCTCCAACAGCGTATCTCTTTCTTACGGGTCCTGAGAGCCTCCAAAACCTTTGTCACTATGTCTTCGACGCTAGGGACCACAGTAGGCTCCACTTCAGCTGCTCGAACTCGCGCATGGCCCCGTACTGACTGCCTGACAGCCTCGAACTCCATGGCCTGAGATAATGCGTCTCCCAAAGTCTTTGGCCGGGCGAGCTTCACTGCCTGTTGCGTCTCGGGGTCCCGAAGTCCATCCAGGAATTTGTCGACAGCCAGGCTCTCGTAGACATCATCGGTGACCGATGGGTAAGCATTCCTCACCAGCCGTGCAATGTCTGCTTCAAATTCCTGTAGCGTTTCGTTGGTCTTCTGGATCCTGCTTCTCAGCTGTGAGCGATATAGCTGGTCCATGTGGCGATGGCCGAAACGCATCTCCAGTCTTCTAACCAGTTCCCCGTAGTTAGACCGCTCTGTCATGGGCATCCCTTGCAGTACTCCCAAGGCGTCTCCACGCAAGGCCAGACACAACGCTGAAGCTTGGGTCTCTTTTGACCAACCGTGGATTGAAGCCGCCGTCTCGAAGAGAGTCATGTAGTCCTCCCACGGCGTCTTTCCGTCGAATACTAGAATAGTGTTGTGATTTGGTGGCGTTCCAGCGTTGGCGGGCATAATGGTCCTATGAAAGCTGCCCTCTGTGGAACGGTCGGTGTCGTTCGTCGGTGGGTTGCTCATACGTCCCTCGAGAGCTTCTACTCTTAGCCTAAGTTCATTTTCAATTGAATTCAATTTTTCTCCTAACCTAGATTCTACATTAGCTACTTTATTGTTTACATCGGCTAACTTATTATCTACATTTTCCATTAACTTAGTCTCTAATGTGCCTAACTTAGACTCTAATGTATCCAATAAATCACTTTTTACAGTACCTAATTCATTACCTAACTCATTTTTGACACTACTTAACTCATTACCTAACTCATTTTTAACATTGCTTAACTCATTTTTAACAGTACCTAATTCATTCTGTACATTACCTAGCTTATTTTCTACATTGCTTAACTCATTTTTAAAAGTTGCAGACAACCTGCTTAAATCAGTTTCAAACAGAACGTCATCTGGATTTTCCCCTAAATCTACAAAAAATTGACGCAAGCGCTCTTGCAGTACACTTTTAGTTCCGGAACAATCAAGATCACGTTCCTCCAATTCACGTTTCAAATCCGCAACTTTTAAATCAATTAACTTAACACTTTTAGAAGCCATTCTGCACACAGTAGCCCAATAATTACAAAATGCAAGACAAAATACAAAATAATAGCAATTACACAATAATCCCACTTCTGACACCAATTTGTTACGGGCTACTGGGTATTAAAATGAATTAAACAATGCCTTAATCAAAGATACTAATATTTATTAACAAAAGGATACAAGTAAACTATTAACAATTAAATTATTAAACTAATATAAATTTATAATGACAATATTCTAAATATTATAATCTAGGCCTATTTAATTATTACAATAATATAAGATATTATTAATTCTAGATAGCTTAACTAGTTACAATAGTTTCTATGAATATAATAAAATTACACTACAATATATAACTAGTAATTAACACTTACAGTTCACTAGTCCACCGACCGTAAGATTCTTCAAGTATCACAAACTGACGCACATTAACAAACAGAAACAGTTTATTACACTCGCGAGACTGTTACAGTTCACTGATACACTTATTACACTGGCCGGTTCAACACTGACTAGTTTATCACACTGACACTCACTTATTACACTTATCACAGATCTTCACTGGTCTACTCTCAGGCTAAGACTGACTGACTCGAGGTGACGGAAGTCTTTTTATAGGCAAAGCCGAACATTCTAGAACTCGAAGGGGCCAGATAATTCTGGAATATTCTTAATCCTTTGCCGACAAAAGAAGACGATCTAGAACCGTCCTAATCCTATTTAAACGTCTCCCGCTGACGGAGTTAAGCCGCTAATCCCCCGCTTCCGCCTTCCTGCCGGCGCCCGTAACAATATTCTCTTTGATGAGTAATCATAAACGGAAATTTTACCCATCAATAAATAAAATAGACTTATAAGGTGTAATTTAATGCTTCCTCCATTGTGTGAAAATGGGAATTAATTAAAGAGAAATGATAGAAATTAGTTTTAGCATTAATTCAAGACGATCGAAATGTTAAATAATATTTTATTTCAAATAACGGCTTCGGAAAGTACGTTTCAAAGCCCTCAAGTAGTTTAAGAATTAATGCAATGTTTAAGATCATGGTTTTCTTGTCAACTTGAATCTGTCTCGTTGTCAGAACAAATTTATCGTTTACTTAATATCTTATTTTTCCACTTTGAGAATGTTTCTGTGAGATAGGTTGATATTTTTATTCTTCTTTTGGATGAGGCCTACTAGCGAGCACGTGCCAATTTCAATTCTTTCCACCTGTGTTCTCTTTCGTTCCTTCTAATATTCTGCCTTCTGAACGCTTTGTCCCAGTTCTCTTTACAGCTCTTTCTTGGAATCATTTTCTTCTTAAATATTTCTTTCCTCCCTGAATCCAGTTGGTTATTCGCCATTTCTCCCAAAGGTACTTGAATATTATTTTTGTTAATCTGGAATCTTTCATTCTCAAAATATTTAAAAAATAACATATTTTTCTAATTATTTTCTTTATAGTCTATCTCTTTGTATATGTCACCATTAGATCTGAGTATCCATACTTCTGGTAGTTTCACTGTACGTAGAACTTTTTACATGATTCTTCTTTCTATCACTTGTTAAATAATATAATAATAATCACTTGTTCTATATTCTTTACTAATGAAAAGATTATTCCCTATAGATAACTTCGTTTAATACCACATCGTTAAAAATCCCTATCCTAATTAAACCTGTATAGGCAAAATTTAGAGCTCCCACTGTAGCATCGTCCGATTAGCGATAGCAGCATAAAGTGACGATAAATGAACAAACAAACTTCATTTAATATGACCATTGTATATTTGGAAAGGAATAGATAAATTAACACCATTGTTGAAAAATTATTGCTATGATATGTGTGTTCAATTAAAATTTAAACTACCTAGTGAAAGTTAAAGATCAAATAACTCCTATTTATAATATAATATAATTTGGATAACAAAATATTATGGTTTATTTTTATAAAGACCTATCTACAGAATATAAATTATTTATAAAGAATATATTAAGTGATAATATATTTTTGTTTTCATTTCTACATATAAATAATAATCATATACAGAAGCATTTCTCATCACATGTTAAAGTAGATTAGATTATTATAAAAGACTTTGAATTCTTAAGGGAAGATATTAAAGGACAACTACGCTTCAGACAGGATACATCTCCTCGATAAGTTGGCACTGCCAAGGTCGAAGATGGCTCGAAGAGGGAGTGGTCAGGATCCGTCACGTCTTTGTGTCGAGGCCGCTCCAGGTCTTGGGAAGGGAAGAACGATTTCACAACGGCCCGAGTGATTTCCTCCACGACCACAGGGGAATGCGAGAAAATTGCGATCCATGACCTTGTCCAAGGTCGAACCGCCACCAATGAATCTGAGGGGGATGGAGAAGTGAATTATGAAATTCCTATGGATAACTTCGTTTAATACCACATCGTTAAAAATCCCTATCCTAATTAAACCTGGATAGGCAAAGTTTAGAGCTCCCACTGTTATCATCGTCCGATTAGCCATAGCAGCATAAAGTGACGTTAAATGAAGAAACAAACTTCATTTAATATGACCATTATATATTTGGAATGCAATAGATAAATTAACACCATTGTTGAAAAACTAATGCTATGATATGTGTGTTTAACCCTAGATTGGTAGGGTGAGTCGAAAGGACTCATTGGAGGTACAGTAAAGCCTCCCCAGTATTGAAGGAGTGGGGGGGGCAGTCTAAGGCCCCACACTATCCCTCAATAAAAATAAAAATATATTGTTATTTAAGTTGATATTTATCACTAAAACACTCTCTCAAATAATAATTGAAAGTCAATAACTTTATAATGAGTAAGAGTTACTCACTCTACTAACTCTGCTACAAAAGGTAACGCTACCAATCTAGGAAATAGAGTACTTGACATTATTAAACTTTGAAACATCGAAAAAAACGCCAGAGTATAGCAAAATATCAGAGAAAAAAGAACTGAAGATGATGGGAATGAGAGGGAGAGGGGAAATCACAAAAAAATTGACATTATGGACTGGAGAGAATGGAACCAAACAGACTGGCGATGAAAATGCTGTATGGTTGAACGGGAGGAAGAAAAAATGAGGATGGATTGATGACGTGGGAGCAGGGACTGAAAGGTCCAGTGGTTTCATAGGGCTACACTGATTGTATTAGCAGGCAGCCATTCTTGCTACTGGATTCAGTGAAGCGAACCATCCACTATAAAAAATGGGTAACGAAACCACAGGCAGAACCTCAAGGGTGGTTTGGAAGTTTGCCTATCTCATAGGTAAGTATTTTCTTCTTCTTTTACTTTCTCCAAGTTCCTTTTTGCTTCAAGTTGTCATACCCCAGGATCTGCATTTTTCTGCAGTTTGAGTTTTCTCAAATTTATCAATCAATTTATTATTAGTTTATGGTCCATAAATGTTTCAGATTATGCAGATTGGTTAGTGAGGTTATAATTATATAATATATAATGTTGGATATAATTACTAACTTGGATATAACTACATAGAAATGACTAATAATGATTCAGATTCTTTCATATAGGCATTCCCGTTCCAGCTGTAATGCAACTAAATGCCTTATTTAAAGATATTTGATATTTTATCTACTTTTTTATGTGTTTTTCTTGTTTTCTTATATTTATTTGTTTGTTAAGTTATTTCACGTCACTTTATGCTGCTAACGTCACTTTATGATGCTATGACTCATCGGACGTTGCTACAGTGGGAGTAATACATTTTGCCTATCCAGATTTAATTAGAATATTGGTCATTAACGAGTAACTGACACCATACAGGCTTTAACGTCCTTTCCTTTTTTTAGTGTATTTTTTGAAATTTATAACTGTATATTGAATGCATCAATTAAATATAATAAAAGATAAATATTGTCCCGAGATAAAGGCAAGTAGAGAAAGCGGTAATACTCAAATAAAAAGTTCAACATAGAAGGTCACGAGGCCATCTTCTTTTCAGACGCCGCGAACGACTATCAGGAATTGTAGAGGTTGCTTGGTTTGAAACTAGTGGGTTTGAGTCGAAATGAAGTTTGTCATGAAAGGATTGATATCGGATTCGGGTAAAGTCAGCAACAAATGGGACATTAAGGTCATTATGGATTACTTTGTTCGTAAAAAGTAAGGAACATTGAGGATTTTACAAAGGATTTTGGATTTTAAGGATTGAATACGGGAGGAATTCGATGGCTTAGTGAAGCCCCAAAGACCTACTATGTAAGGCCAGATGGGTGTAATGATTGTCATGAATATGAGCCTATTGTAATTAATTGAGAGCTTAGAGCGTTTGTCTAGTAAATGTTGAAGTAGCCAGAAACGGCGACCTGTTTCTTGTCGTTTCAATCTAGTATGAGGATTCCAAGTTAAGCGTTTGTCATGGTGTAGTCCTAAGTACCGGACCTGTTCTACAGGAATCAGTGGGATGTTATTGAACGATACAGGACAGGAACTTGTTGGTTTACGACAGTGGGTAAAGGTAATTTGATGGGATTTGTGGGAATTTTAGTTCTCCAGTTTGAACACCATTTTCAATGTCAGTGATATGGGATTGAAAGTGTGGGATGCTATAATACGTCCCTTCCGACACTTGGCATAACCAAGGATTTTTTACTCCCTTTAATAAATCCTTGGGTCATCTTCCGGGCTACGAACCCTCTATCTTTGGCTTAGAGGGTTGTTATGCTAACCTAGACCACAGGTCTCCCCAGTTTTTTTATGTTTTTGATCTGATTGTGAGAAAGGTGTATACTATAAACTTTTGTCGGAGCCAAAAGTCATCCATCATATCCTTAGTTACATCAATTTTCTTCGTGTTGCGATCATTTCCTGAGTCAACTGCAATTCCGGTTGATAAGGGATCTAGATTACGCTAAGATACCCGTGGAGTAGCAAACATATGCAGAGGGCCAACACAGGAGGAGACTGCCTCAGCAGCGGTACAAGCCTAAAGTCGCAACATCAACAAGGAGGTGGAGTGCTGCTAAATATTTACCCGCTCGGATGTGGCTGCCATTCCACAATGTCAGCTGGGTATTAATCAATCTCGGAGGCACCTCCTTCGGGCTCCACCTGAGCAAACATCTTCCCAGATATCGCCTCTCACTACTTACCTCAGGGATAAGACTTTTTAGCAAGTTCCCTTAATAATATTTCAATTCAAAAGACAAAAAGCTAACAAATCGAAAATTGAAGAAAGCATCGACCTATATCCCTATACTTTTCGAGGTAAAAGTAACTTAAGACCTCACATTATTAAGTATGTTACATCATATTATTCACATGCTTAACATATTATTCACATTGTTGACTGTTAGTACGAAATAGAAAAAATAAATTAAACCGAATAAGGCGAGCGATCATATTGATTAGAATCACAGTTTATCAATTCTTTTTTACAACATTACAAGACTGAAAGTTTTAAATTTAAAAGTATTCATGATTCCTGTTTCGTTTACTCGTTCATTGATAAAAGGAAACAAATGCAATTACTTAAATGTATAAAAGCTAAGGAGAGGGCGCAAATGACCTAGAAGCAGGTGGAGAGAAAGAATCTAAGACAGTGGTTCCTAACCTTTTTTGGATCACGCCCCTTTGTTCAAATGAAGGCCTCTCACGCCCCCCCCCACAATAAATTATGTATAAGTGTATACGAAAAAACAAAATAGTATTACATTGAAAAAAGAACATTTAGTTTTATTGTCACATGATACAACATTACATTTTTCAATTTAAGATACAGAAGTACAAGTAAGAAAGTAATAACTAAAATAAGGTGAATTTTTTTTTACTTTCATCTGGTCTCAGACCCCTCCCCCTGACTTGTCTTCACGCCTCCCAGGTTTGGAACCACTGGTCTAGGAGATGGCTGGCCAAGGTCTGCAGGAAGCATATTGGCTAGATAGAGAGGCTTTGAGTTCTGCGCTGATTAATTGAGGCTACCCTTGTAGGAATCGCTATAAAGCAATGAAAATAATAAAAAAAATAAATTAAGTACATTCCAGCAAGACACTAAACAGAGACAAAATCCCACAACCGTCAAGGCAAAAAAGCAACTTACAATTTATTAAAATGATTAACCTAAAAAAGTATAACCAAGAAAAAAAATAAATAGACCGTTCGTATCCATAGATATATACTCTCTCAAGACTAATTGCACCTTCCTGATCGTAGCTTTTTCCATGTTTACATAACTCTCTGTCCTCCCCCAAATCGAGTAACTTAGTTGAAGCTGAGGGTGTTGAGTAAGGAATCAGAGACACGAGAAATAGTTTTAACTTGAAAGCATAAATAACTTTCTTATGCTTATAAGAAAAAGTATGCACTGTACGTCTTTATTTCATTTAAATTCTCAGGAGGTATGATTTCTGAGTAAAATTATTAGGATGAGCGAAGCAGGTCAGTCGTGTAGCCAAGGTTTGGCTGGTTGAAATATTTTTTTAAAGGAGAAATATTTATTGAAATCATTATGCAATCTTTTTCGTCGGGTGGAACGTTCACAATAGTTGGAAGGACTTGGGGTCGACAGGAGTAAAAACAGTCATCGATATTCTCGTGTTTTGGTCCCCAAATTCCGCATTTTTTTTTTTCAGGAATGTATAACCAATGAGGTTGCCAGTATATTCAATTACGAGGGGAACTGAATCCTAGTCTCAAAAGTCTGCTGGATCCATTGCGTCCCGTGTCTTCTGCATAATGGCTTAAGGTTCCACGTCGGAATGTTTTTTAGTAATCAAGGTATTGTACTGTGTTCAGGCGTTCAGGCTCAACAGAGGAGGGTAAAAATAGCCCGCATCAATTTTAATTATTTATTTTTTTATCGATTGGGATAACACCACTTAATTATATCTAAAATTGTACTTAAAATCCATTTATATAAAAGCTAATCATTATTTATGCGTTTATATTTGACTTTGGTTACTTGAACAGAGAGACAAAACATGCTTCCTGCAGACCTGTTTTCCAGTGCCAGTGATGTTAAGGGCAGCAAATGACGAGGAACTGTCAAGTAAAAAAGGGGTCGGTTGAGTAAACATTGCCCTGGCAGACCGCTGAGTAATCACTTGGCTAAAACTCTAATGAGCTAAGTTACGATCTAGCCCTCACCCAAACCGTGCCTTCATTTACTTATTTTTTTGTAATCTTATTAAGGTAACGAGGTTTGTAGATTGTTGAGATGCTGAACTCAAGAACTCTAGGTGCCGGGTTAAAATCTGGCTGTAGCATATAAATTATTTAATCAATAGCCAAAGATCGATTCTCTAAACACTTCCTGTGCCAATTTTTTTTTTATTATTATGTTTCATAATACAGTAAAATTAATGTTATCAATTTAGACCGAAATTTAGAAATTTCATTCTACACAGTTGCGATATTGTTTGTTGGATTCCAAATTATTTTTACAATATTTTTAAAAACCCTCTGTAGTTCATTCTAGCCTCGAATTGGAATGTAATTCTACTCAGTCCTCTGTTTTTAGGGACTAGGAATTGGTGGAGTGTTTTTTTATTTATTTCCTCAATACATGTGGGATAGCTCAATGGGCAAAGCGCTGAGTTGAAGATTCCTGGTTCAAATCCTACTATGGAAGCTTAATTACTTATTTAATCTTTTAAGTGCTACAGATGTGGTCTATGGGATCGGCAGACCCGTATAGGGCTCGCCCAGCCCAAGGTAGTACCAAGTAAATACCGATAATACTACAAGTCTACAAAAAAACGTTTTGATTTAGTTAACTGATCTTTATGTATTTTTTGGGGTAATGCCAAAATGACATTGGTTATTTTTTTTAACACGTAAGGCTTGCCAACAAAAAAAAGTTGAAGTTTTTGGAAAAAGTACAAAAACCAGAAAATATGGATTTGTTTTTATTATTTTAACATGAAGTAAAAGCTAAAAAACAACAACAATATCTAACTAAAATGAGCATAAAAGTAATGCACATGTGTTGTAAAGTTATTATAAGTCTTTGCAAAAACGTTTTCTTTTTTCATCAAAGCTTCTTTTGGTACTTTTTCGGCTGTATTCTTGTGAATTTTCCCTTTTTAACATTCAACAGCAGTCTGCCATCATGTTGACATTCCTTCGACCTTGGTATCTGCGCTCCAATTATTTTAAATCTTGATGGAAACGTTCTCCTTGTTCCTCACTTTTCTTCCACAGCCCGAAGATTTTCTGGAAAGTAGTCCAGATGTGAGTGAAGGAAATGAACTTTGACACTCGTGTTGCAGCCATGTAGTTTTTTAACAATTCAACATCCAAAATTTTGTAGCTTGGGTCTTTTTTGTTTCCAAGAAAGCCTGTTACAACAAGTTTAAATGAATTCCAGACATTTTTTCTTTTAATTTCCATTTTAGTGACAAAGCTTTCATATTTTAAAAGTTTTCAAAATTTTCTCAAATTACACGAGAAATTCATTCAGTGATTTCTACCCGGACCAATTTCTTCAAAATTTAAAAGTTTTCTATTGTAAGGCCCAACAAAGACTCCCTCTTTCAGCTTAGCATCGGATATACCAGGAAACCTCTGATTCATATGTAATTTTGAACATTTCCATGATTTCAGGCACATTGATGCAGAAAACTAGGTCACCCTCTTGTGGAAAAAAGGTACAAATCCTTTTATCTATATCGGTACGATAAAAATGAAGCACAGGAGGCTAGCATATGTCTTTCTTTAAGTCTAGACCCTAAAACTTCCGCTGAATCTTTTAGGAGGCCCAGATCTCGTACTAAATCGTTCATGTCTGATTGAGAGAAAAGTTTAGGGTCATTGGTAAATGGATCAAGGCCACGGCTCCTTACACTCCTCACGACGTCTGAAAACCTCAGACCTCTGAAAATAAGAAACTTTCAGGTGATTCAGAAAATTTGTGACTTTTCTGGGGAAGATGAAATTGTTTCACTATTTCTTCCGTAATCAGTAAAAATACTGTTAAACCTGCTAGTTAAATATGCTAGAATTTTTTCATCGCAGACCTGTATAATTGGAAGTGAAACCTATCGGTTGAGCATGATCTCGAAAAATCATCTCCCTGCACAATCGTTGACTTAATTATGGACACTTCCAGAACACGATTTCGCTCTCAACCACAAATTGTTAATTATATTAAATATCTTGTTAGATTCAGATAGTGATATGCAGTAAAGGAATATTAGATGTCTGTCATGTACATAACCCAAGACTATTCGTGGTTAATGAATAATCAAATTCAACCCTTTCCAAAGCAAATGTAACGCTTTACAACTCAATTGTCACCCTTTTTATTTCAATTATAACCGTTTCCATTTCAATTGTCACCCTTGAAAATGTTTGAAAATTTAACGTAATTTTAAACGAACAGTGTTATTTTACTTTCTCCTTAGGAATAAACACTTTTTTTTTAATGTTATAATGTTCAGTTCAGTTTAATGTTTTTCATTTTTTTATTATTATTTACTTTTTGAGAAAAAAATCAACTTATTATTTTTAATTTTTTGTGAACAAGAATATTATTATTTTTATTATTTTATACCAAAACTATGAAGATACTGTTGTTAAGTTCAGATTATATTTATACATATTTTTACTATTTTTAAATAAACTCTCTCAGAAACAAAAAATTAACTGTTTGTTTTTTTAATTATTTCCCTCATTTTTATCCTAACAAGAAAAAGGTTGTGATGATTTTATCCTGGCGAGTTCTGAGGCCCTGAATTCACTTATTTCCCAGTACAGTAAATTTTCAAAAAATTTTCAAGGGTGGCAATTGAAATGGAAACGGTTACAATTGAAATAAAAAGGATGACAATTGAGTTGGAAAGCTTTACATTTGTATTGGAAAAGGTTTCAACTCATTTGGAAAAGGGTTACATTTGAATCGGAAAGGGTTGCTTGTGACTTGGAAAGGGTAGCATTTGATTTGTGAAATGTTACAGTTGACTTGGAAAAGGTTCAAATAGACTTGGAAATGCTATAGTTATGAAACTATATTTTTAGTTATTTTGACGAAAATTCGCCCACTTTTTTCTTTTTCTTTAAAAAGTTACCTACATTAAATCGTTATGTATTTATTACAGAAAAATTCTACAGCTTGAGTTTCTTCTTTCACGTTGGCTACCAATAAAGTTTTTTCTCAAATTACAAAAGAAATTCATTCAGTGACCTCTACCCGAACTAATTTCTTCAACATATATTATCAAGGTCAACAATTATCATTCAATATAAAACAGTTTTATGTTTAAAAAATTGTAACACATATATATATATATATATATATAAGCCGGCCAAGTTATGTGATAACTTATAGCCAACTTATGTGATAAAACAACAATAGTGATAACTGATGCTATTATGTCAGATATTTATTGATTTTTTTTACATGTATTTTCATCAAAACGGTCCAAATAATTATAATCTATATAAAAAATGTTATAATTTTTGGATTTGAATGTTTGAACAGTACAACATCGGGTCAGCTTGTAAACAGGTAAAGTATTAATGAATTCATGATATACAGAATAAGAGAAAATAAAATAAAATACCTGACTAGACTTCAAAAAAATCAATATAGATTTTTTTGAACTACTAACTATTGTTATTAATGATATATATATATATATATATATATATATATATTTCTCTTGTTGATTCTTACGATGCTGGGCTAGAAGTTACAATAAATTAATCTTTTTATAATAATCTCCATTCTGAGGAGTTTAATGTTTGTTAGATAGGATAATAATTTATAAACGCAAGAAAACAATTTGACAAATTACTTAAACTAACTGTCCTTGGAACCGGCAGCACACTAATCAAGGAATAACAGATGTGCAGGGCGAGGACTGTACAACAGAGGATTGAAGACAAATCACTCCCAGAACATGATCCCGCTCTCAACCACAAGTCATTAGTTATTGTGAAGATTTGTAGCGGGTCTGATGTTAAAATCTGATAGTGAATTACAGTAAATATACATGTCTGTGATTGTGCAAATGTGTGTATGAATAAAATTATATCATACTTAAACATGTGCAAATGTGTGCATAAATAAAATTATATTATACTTAAACAATGTGAAAATATAACAAAAATCTTAAGTAAAAAAATATTTTAAAAACGATACTTTATATATTCTATATAATATATATATATATATATATATATATATATATATATATATATATATATATATATATATATATATATATATATATATATATATATATATATATATATATATATATATATATATATATATATATATATATATAAACTAGCTGACCCGGCCACGCGTTGCTGTGGTTGTTGTAATAGTTTTAAAAAAATATTACGTTAAAATTTGAATTTTGAAAGAACTATGAATGAATGGAAAAAATGAATTAAAATGATTTTGGATTTTACATTTTATTCATCTTATATCTGAGTACAGTATATAATAAATCAATAATATTCAAAATTCCTAACTGATAAGATATAAACATTAGATTAATGAATGAGGTATATCATGGTTGATTTTATATTACGGCTAATAATATATTTTTAAAGCATAACTATTTATTTCAATTTTATTGAGCGCTAATCGATGAATAATTTTTTTTTAATCTGTCCTTTGCTGATACAAATAGATTAGATGGTTTAATAACACGTGAGCATGCAACATATAATTGTCCACTGGAGAAACATGGACCCAAACCGGAAATGGACATTGTCTGGCCTTGAGAATTGATGGTCATAGCAAAAGCCAAGCTTATATCAAATTGAAGTCTTTTGAAGGGCATTATGGGGTCTTACAGTATCATTGAAATACGTGGCTACAGGACGACTTCTTTAAACATTCGTTTCGGAGGAGTTCTGTTACAAACACTATAACACGACACCGGTTACTTATTATATGATTGCAACTTAACTCAAGATCTGTTAAACCTACAGAGCTGTATTTGGACTCAAATTGTAGCAAATTTAATCTGCTTTACAAATGGTTATTTGTGTTTTTTGGCCAAAAACTGAAAAAATTACGAAAATTTCAAAGTTTTTCGGCCACCAAAAGTATTCCCGTCCGTTTTTTCGGTTGCAAACTTGGATATACACTGCTACGTGCCCTTACAACATATAAAAAATGCAGCATCATCAAGCGTCACTGCTACGATCGACGCTTAATCGATAATAATGGCCGACACGTATCACTTAGGGTCATGAAAAATAGTTTACATCCAATTCTCAGACCTACTGAATAGGGACACAAAGTTTTATAAGAATCGGTCAAGTCGTTTCGGAGGAGTTCTGTAATAAACACTGTGACACGGCAATTTTATATATTAGATATAAATTTATTAACTCGTAACTAAATACATACAAAGTCAGAAATGATGATTAACTTTTAGTTCCATCAAAGAATTATGCAAAAAAGCATAAAAGTGGAATACAGAATTGATGGAGAAGGCGATCAAGAATCAAATGGAGCGGTAAGAAGAGAGATATGCTCGGGCTTATGGTGCCATTGATCAGTTAATGGCCATTTAACTCGATAATTAATTAATGGCCGATTCATTATTACAAACGGTTAGGCAGTAATTAACATCCTCATTTCAGCGCCGTACTAATTGTTGCACAATATCCGAAACAATGCACGTGCTCCAAGCCCCGAGCAGCTTGTATCGCTACGCTGATTTTGTAATTCTTATTGATAATTTTATCTTCCCCTTCACCTCGGCACTTCATATTCATCGGCAATATCAATGGCGAATAAAAGACTTTCGTCCTGACATTTAAATAACTTGATTTTGTCCTACCTCTTATCTATACCTATATATATAACCTAGGCATCGCCATCTACCAAAACCTTTCTTGGAATCCCCATATCCCCCAGATATCTCGACGGTCAATTAGTTCCCTGAAGTTATTCCAGCGTTCTCGACATCTCCTTACACAATCTTCCCGTAAGCTTCCCGTATCTTCTCTCATCTCTACCCATTTTGATTATTGTAGCGTGGTATATGGAGGCCTTTCTAAAATGCTCGAAAACAGACTAAAGAGAATAATGAATTGCTCTCTAAGATTTGTCCTTGGTACTCCTAGGCGATCGCGCGTGTCCCACCTTTATAATGAGTTAAAGTGGTGCTTCCCTCCCTTCCGAAGACAATATTTCCTCTGTTTATTCTTATACCAATCCATTTTCTCTCAACACCCTTCATATATCTACAGTCTCCTCCAATTCAAATCCTCAGTTCAACACCATAAAACAAGATCCCGCCTTTCCGATCTCTATATAAGTTCCCACAGAACTAAAGCATTTCAGCGTTCCTTTCTCGTCCGCTCCACCACAGTGTGGACCACAATCCCTCCCAATATGCGTCATAGTCCCTCACTATCGCCATTCAAATCCTTGCTTTCCAATATCTCCTAGCTTTCCAAAAAGATGCTCTCTAAGCAGGTTAGTCATTTGCTTAGAATGTAATGTACTGAATAATTCCTTGTGTTATTTAGTTCTTTTAATTTTGTTTTTTGAGAATATGTACATCATGCAAAGAAATTATTGCATGCTAGCTCTTGCATTTAACAAAAGCTATAAATATATATTCTATTTAATTCCTTAATATCTTGTCAAGATTTGTAATGCTTATTTACATATTAATATTTTTTGTTTAAATATTTATTTTTAAATTGTTTTCTGTCACTTTTTACACGCTTTATGATTTGTAACATTTAGCCTTCTTGCCAGATAAATATTATGTTTCTTTTTCTGTTCATATTTGTTATTCTAAAAGGGCTTAGTCCCATAATAAAGTTACTTTTCTATTCTATTCTATTCTATTAATTATTGTGTACTTGGCAGAAATATGACGAATAGCCCATTAGAAACCACCTTGATCATTCTGGGAAGTAATTGTTCTGAGAATATGCAGTTAATATTAAAAACCATGTAAAAAAAAACTAAATAATAACTCGTGGTTTTAAATAAGTATTTGACCACTACAATATTAAGAGATACCCGCAAGGACATTCCAAAAATTTAGTTATATTTCCGCATATATCCGTCTGTATTTACTTACTTTATTGCTGAATAGGGAAAAAATATAGGGAAAAAATACGTTCTTTTATTTGTAAATGGGAAAATAAGATTATTTTTTTAAACAAAGAAATATTATATCTAACAAAAAATTAAATAGAAAACGTCTAAGCTAATCAAAGAATCATAAAAACAAAATGAGTGATGGTGGAATAGTATATTTCATATTGAAAATATATTTAAAAAATAGTGAAATACGTCATCTAATAAGCAAAAAACAACTTGATCTTAGAAAATATATGTGTTATATATATATATATATATATATATATATATATATATATATATATATATATATATATATATATATAAGTTAACTGGTGTAAATAGACACTTAGGCTTAGTAAATATCAACAGGAGTTTAGGATTAAGTTTTGTTATGCTTAGTTTATAATACATCCTATAGAGTATATATAGAGCTGTAAGAGAGAAATAAAGTCAGTTTTATAGTCAAGAGCGTGTCGTTATTCTGCCCAAAATCCCCTTTTTTTTATGTTATCATTTCAGTCTCATTCTAACTGGTGCCGAAACCCGGGAGTTTTGTTCGTTCACGGTTCGGAAATTAATTAGAGAGAAAAAATAAAAAGGGGTCTGCATAATTGTACGATGGTGGAAACAGACGAGTTAGCCCAGGAACGCGCGAAGTTTGAGTTCCAATTGGCCAAGGCAGCGGAAGAGCATGCGCAGTTGATGGCTCAGCTCACAGAGGCCAAGAAATCAGCGCAGATCGAGTTAGTAAAGGTGAGAACTCAGAATTCTGCTTTTATCCATGAGGTCATAGGACAATTGGAACCGTTCACCGGTACAGTTGGTGACCTGGACCACTTCATTAAAGGAGCCGACAGGATTATGGCTCTTATCATGTCCCGACAAGAGAATGGGACCATATTTGAGTCGGATGTGAAAATGTTGGAAGCTGCGCTGGTCAGCCGGATTTCAAGACGGGTCTTGAACGCCATACAGGGCGACACAACTGTTTCCTGGGACACCCTGAAGAACAGACTTAAGAAGTTATATGGCGGAGGGCGCTGGACTCCTGAAGAAGATGTGTTCTACCTTGTCAAGTTAAGACGGAATCAAGGGCAATCTGAAGGTGAGTTCGCTGAAAAACTCCTAGTGCTCTACAATAGAGTGGTAGAGAAGATGGTCGAAACGTTTGGTCAGGAAGAGGGCAGCCGGCGTTTGGAGTTCGTACGAGATCTTCTGAAGGTTCAATTAAGCCATTACATGGATCGCCCAGGTTCTCTAGCTCGTGACCGTGATTTTGTCGAATGCGCGCACGAGCTGGTGGATGCACATGACCGGAATAAGGCTCGGCAAGAGAAGTGCGAGGGTGAGTGGATCGAAGTAAGATCCACAAGGAGGCAGCATCGGAGCCCACCAAGACGTGATGGAGGAGGTAGAGGATTTGAAAAACGACCCAATAGAGGCATCGAAGATAGACGGCGGAGGCAAGAAAAGAGGTGTTACGAATGTAACCAACCAGGACACCTGGCCGCACAATGCAACCTCACTCGATGTTATGAGTGTGGTAGGAAGGGACATGTGGCAAGGGAGTGTCCAAGACGCAACCGAGCGAATAGGAGGAGTTCACAGCCGGAACCTATGGAGGTTAACACACAGGAGTGGAGCGGAAGGCGGAACTACCAGAGGAGCAGAGGGCAATTCTCCAGTGGGGACTCATCCGGAGAAGAAAGCATACACTCTGGACGCAGCACTCCGGTTTCAAGGAGACACGAGGTAAGAAGTGGGGACCGCGGAAAGGGGGGACCTTCGGGACCCGAGACGGGGGCGCGACAACTACGGGCGGATTGAGGGTACGGTAGTCGGTGGGGCAACGGTCCAGGGGAATTATTAATTAATAATAGTGAAGAGAAGGGTAAATGGACGAGGTTGCCCGTGGCGAGACTGAGGGGAACGGGGATGAAATTTCTGGTGGACACGGGGAGTACAAATTCCTTAGTCAGTAAAAGGGGGGCTGTAAAGTTAGGTATCTGGGAAATGCGCAAACAGTGTGAGTGTACAATAACCACGGTCAGCGGCCAATGCAAAACATTAGGCGAAGTTTATTTCGATTGTACAAAACTAACGGGAGGTGACATAAGAGTGAAATTACACATCACGGAGTCCTTGATGCCGGGGTACGACCTTATTGTGGGTTGTGACATTTTACGTAAGGCGGGTCTGAAGATGCGGGTAGAGCGCGGGGAATGGCGGTTTTGGATGGGCAAGCGGCGGTATCGAGTTGCCACGTCAAAAGGAATTGGTGGTATCGAAATCGGGGCGGTCGAATTCGATAAGGAAGTTATTCGAAACGTGGTGAACAGGAATAGAGACCTTTTTTATCGAGAAAACGAGACGCTACCGACTACTGGGAAAACGGTACATCATATTATCTTGAAATCAGACAAACCTGTGTACGTTAAAGATCGTAGGTACCCCCAGGCGATGAGGGATATTATTAGGGGACAGTTAGGAGACTTACTCCGACAAGGAATTATAAGGCAAAGTAATTCGCCCTTTAACAGCCCACTGTGGGTGGTTGAGAAAAAACAAGGAGAGGCAGGTGGGACGGAGAAACAATATCGCGTCGTCGTCGACTACAGAAAATTAAATGAGGCTACGGTAGATGAAAGATACCCCCTTCCACGAGTCGAAGATATCCTGGATCGACTATCGGGCGCAACAATATTTAGCACTCTCGACCTCAAGAGCGGATACCATCAGGTCAGGATGGCGGAGGGTGATATAGGGAAGACCGCGTTCTCCTGGGAAAGAGGGCATTATGAATTCGTGCGGATGCCCTTTGGGTTGAAGGGAGCCCCATTAACTTTCCAACGCCTCATGGACGAGTTCCAGAGGGGACTGGGGGAGGATTTCGCGCAGGTGTATATGGATGACCTGATAGTGTTTAGCCGGTCACAGGAAGAACACATAAAGCATTTAGAGAAAGTTTTCGACAGGTTACGGGAATTTGGTCTCAAATTGTCGCAAAGTAAGTCAAGGTTTGGACTGAAAGAGATTAGGTTCCTAGGGCACGTGGTCTCGATTGATGGCGTACAACCTGACCAGGAGCGCGTGAAGGCTATCCAAGAAGCTCCGTTACCCACTAACGTGCGAGGGGTCCGTAGGTTCCTGGGAATGGTAAATTATTACCGCCGGTTCATTCCGGGTATTGCGGCATTAATACAACCGTTAACGGAGATCCTAAGAAAAGGGCGACGGTTCGCTTTGGGACCAACGCAATTGGAGAGCATCCGGAAGTGCCGGGAAATTCTAACGTCGAAACCCGTGCTCGCATTCCCAGATTTCAGGTTAATGTTCCGCGTAACGACTGACGCGAGCGAAATTGCTATTGGGGCGGTTCTATCGCAAAATTTTGCCGAAGGGGAAAAGCCAATAGCCTATGCGAGTCGGCAGTTAAACGAGGCGGAAAAACGCTATAGCGCCATCGAGCGTGAACTGTTGGCGGTAGTGTGGGCGGTGGAGCATTTTCGGCCTTACGTTTATGGCAGACGCTTTGAACTTATGACCGACCATAAACCCCTGGTTTATTTAAGTACCCTTAAGGAGTCCTCAGCTCGGGTATCACGGTGGAAAGAGCGGTTGGCAGCATATACGT
This sequence comes from Arma custos, assembly GCA_037127475.1. NCBI lineage: Eukaryota > Metazoa > Arthropoda > Insecta > Hemiptera > Pentatomidae > Arma > Arma custos. The sequence continues at coordinate 67,709,800 of CM073763.1, forward strand.
TTAAGGTCGTTCATAAAAAGGGTGTCGAAAACGCGGTGGCGGACTGGTTGTCGCGGGATTTAGTCGTTAATGCTATCGACGATGAAGGAACTTCGGCTGAGCCGTTCGCTTTGCGCTATTTAAGGGATTGGGCCGAAAGCGGACCGGAGATTCCATTAGTCAGACAGGATTCAACAGACAGCGCGGCGTCATCGGAACGTCCTAAGGAGTTACCACAGATCGACGAAATCATCAATGACAAGAAATTGCAAATCGTTCTCCGTTCGAAGCAGGGATCCGGGACGGAAACCAGGGCTAGTATCTATGAGGGGTTATCGACAGTGATAGCGCGTATGCCGGTGACGGTAGACGATGCGGAATTAGAAAGAATTTTTTTAGAATTCGGTGTCCCCGGCCAGGTGTGCCATATATTTTCGGGAAATAAGCTCATTACCGAGAAGCTTCAGCGATTATGGAGGCAGGAGAGGATAGGAGTCGGTTTTCCAATAATCCAGTGCTTACGTCAGGTTGAAACTGTTCCCGACCCGACAATCCAACAGCAAATTATTGCCGATCATCATACGGGCAAATCAAATCACCGCGGGGTGGAGGAGACGGTGCGCGCACTTAAACGTATGTATTATTGGAAAGCTATGAGCCGCACGGTTACGGAGTTTATTGGTCGATGTTCTGTGTGTCAGCGAGGGAAATACGATAGGCAACCGCCGGTAGCGGAACAGGTAGTTACCCCAACAGCGCTGGAGCCCCTTCAAAGTGTCCAACTGGATATCTATTCGAATGAGGGCCAGTCCTGGCTCACCGCGATTGACACATTCAGCAAGATCGCAATGGCTTATCCCATAGAAACAAAGACACCTAGGGCGGTATGGGAAGGGGTGTTGCAATGGTGCGCAAGTTACGGAGTGCCCGAGCAAATTGTTTCGGACTGCGGACGGGAGTTCGATAATGCTTTGATACGGGAAGAGAGTACTATCCTGGGAATTACGTGGCGGTTGAATACTCCTCACCATGTCAAGGGCAGAGGCGCCGTAGAACGCCTTCATAATACGCTTGGGGAACACCTTCGGCTTCTCAAATTAGGGCGAAACCTAGACGCATACGACGCCATGCCTAGAGCGATTATAGCCTACAACAATACAATCCATTCGGTGACGGGTTTATCTCCAGTCGAGATGGTGTTTGGTCAAACAAGGCGCGATCGGGGGAATTTATTAACAGTTACCAACACGGAGTTATTGGCGCAACTTTCCCGGAGACGTGCCGAACAGACGTCGTCATGGAGTAAAGTTCGGGACAAATTGATTAGAGAAAAGACCTCTCGGGTACACAAGGCTAATGGAAACGTGAGAGTACATTCGAAAGGGTCACTTCCGTTGGGAACTGTTGTTTATCGACGATTGCGGACAGCTCGAAATAAAACGGCTGCACGTTACGAGGGGCCCTTTAGAATAATCACAATCAGGGAACATAATTTATATACAATTCGGGACATCAATCAGCCGTCCAGGGTTCGTACAGTCCATTTAGAAGAGCTGCGTGTACCTCATAAAGTGTCACCGCTGGAGCCGGAGGCTGTGGTTCAGGAGTGTTAGTGTTGTTGTGTTGTATTTTAGTTACTGTGGCTAGTGATTAAGTAGACAACTAAATTGTAACATATTGTGGAATTACTTAAACTGTTTTGTAGTTCATGGAAGTATTATTTTGTGTTGTTCTTTTTCTGATCTTTCAGGTTATATTTTTGTAATTATTCTTATGTAACTCTTAGTTAATAGTTAGGCTATAATTAATAAGGTTGTAAACATTTTTTTTGTTTTTGTTGTAATTATTTTATTTATTTTTTTTTAGTAGTTCCTCCTAGTGAAGGAACTGGAGGGGGGGAGTTAACTGGTGTAAATAGACACTTAGGCTTAGTAAATATCAACAGGAGTTTAGGATTAAGTTTTGTTATGCTTAGTTTATAATACATCCTATAGAGTATATATAGAGCTGTAAGAGAGAAATAAAGTCAGTTTTATAGTCAAGAGCGTGTCGTTATTCTGCCCAAAATCCCCTTTTTTTTATGTTATCATTTCAGTCTCATTCTAACTTATATATATATATATATATATATATATATATATATATATATAATAATATTATAAATATATAGTCAGACGGCATGCAACTGGGTAATACAACTGAAGTATACAAAGGTGGAAGAACTGGCAAATTCCCAAAAAGAAAATAAGCGCTGAGCAGACTGGTAAAAAATACTCTAGAATACTCTAAAAGTAAAAAATGCTCAGCACATTAAAGTTAAATTATGTTCCACAATCCTGAGAATATTAGTAGGCTATTGTAGTATTAGTAGTTTATTTTTGTCGTTTTAAAAAAATAAATTAGAACTAACAGTTTAGTGGTAGAGCATTGACTAACCGAGCAACCAGCATTTGAAGGCCCCGGGTTCAAATCGACAGAGATAGATAATTTATTAAATCCATTAACATGAGTGGGATGTGGAGAACCTTCAGGGGCTCACTCAGCCTCTATAAAGTGTGTACCTTTAATGGGGAAAAAACCTATCACTTAAGAGAGATCTCGGACAAATTTCTTCTCTGCAAATCCGTTGTCCATCTATATTCAAACATATATAATATTCTCGAGATACTTTTAATATAGTTGAATTTATACCAAGAAAAAACTTACTCTCTCTCATGGAAGTCGTTCCGATCTAACCGCGCCTTGGCCACCATCTCCCGACTTCCCTTTTCACCCGAGGGCCCGTAAATCATATTCCTCTAGGACCATCTCCTTCTTCCTCGAGTCCTATTATATGATCCCTTCTATTGTAATGTGCTGCCCTTCCGATGGTTAAGATCCCAACGCCATTCTAAGAAAAGGGATTTCTCAGCCAGCCAGTAGCTATTATAAATAATTTCGCGTATACTGATAAGGGAAAATTTGTTAATATTTTGGTTTGTTTTTTTCCAACCCCTAAAGACGATCTGATGACTGGATAGTTATAAAAAGCAGAGTTAAGCGAGAAACAGCGGTTGAATGTGATGAATATTCATTCCGTTTCCAAGAATAATTCTTAAATCTCATGATCTCAATATTCAAATTAACTCGTCGTAAAACATACCATTGTAAAATGCCAGGGACAGTGAGGCTTTGAAGAGTTTTTTAATAAAACAAGTTTATATATGGAAATTCTCGATAAATATACATTTTTTCCGATAGGTGGTTTTGTTACTTTAAATATTTTTTAAACTTACTTTTAAAACAATTAAATTTTTTTAAATATATTTATTGAAATTTACCACTGCATATAGAATACATCCAGTGAATATAATGAAAGATAAATCATATCCAGAGACAAAGGCAAGTAGAGAAACTACCTAGTGGTAATACTCAAATGAAAAGTCCAGCTTTGAAGGCCACGAGGCCATCTTTTACCTTAAAAATGTTACGTCAGAATATTGTTTGTGGTTGATCATTTTTCTTGCTCTAATATAACAGCTTATGAAATGTTTGAGTGGTCGGTAGGATCCATTAAAAAAAATGCACAAACTAAGTTTAACTTATTTTAATTCCGCTAACATTTCTACCTTTTTTTTATTCTATCATCAGAACCGATAATAAAGCAAATAGGGTGATAAATAGGCAGTATCAAATAAAATATCACAGGCTATGTATGTAAACAAAAATGGGGACAGTAACAGGTCGCCATGGACTGTATTCCGCATTCTCTTACACTTTCGACCAAAATACCTCCATTTCATCTTCTTTTCCAAATCCGTTTGATGACCTTTTTTTTCTTTGGAATTGTTCCAAACTTCTGGAACTATCACGGATTCCTATCACGGAGCTTCCTTCCGAAGACGGCAATTCTCAAAGTGTTATTTAATCCTTATAATTTATTTAATTGTTATATGACATAATTTTTTAAATATTTTATTTGAAAAGAAAAGATACGGCCAGGACCAGGACTCGAACCCGGGCCTTTCACTTCTCCGTGGTGACGCCTCAACCATCTCGGTCATCCTGGCACGTTTCCCGGCCAGCCATATCTCCTCTTTTCAATTGATTCTACACCTCCGTGTTCTCGCACTTTGCGATGTATACACGGGGAGAATGTTACTTTAACATTATTTTATTTTGGATCTAGTTGACTTAAAGTCGTTAATATTATTATAATTTATTTTATCTTTATATTATATAATTTTTTAAATATTTTATTTGAAAAGAAAAGATATGGTCAGGACCGGAACTCGAACCCAGGACCTTCACCACTCCGTGGTGACAGACAGGAAGATGGGCCAGGTTTTACCAAGTGCAAAGGACAGATTAGGACTCAGAATACCTGGGATATACAGCATTCCATGCTCCTGTGGAAAAGAATACATTGGACAAACGGGTAGGCTGATATCCACAAGACTTAATGAACACATTAAAAGTGTTAAAAAAATGGATAGTAAAATATCAGCTTTGGCGGAACACTTTACTACCACGAACCATATCATAGAATTTGAAAAAAATCAAAGTGGTTCAGAAATGCAGCAATAACACAGAAAGGAGGATACTGGAAGCCATTGAAGCGCCCAGAAAACCAGAAAGCCAGAAAACAGATTAAGCAAACTATGGCTTCCTAACATACCCATAAAGAAAAAGAAAAAACAACTAATCAACCAAGAAGAACAAACCTAATTCCAGCCAAGCAGATCCCGAAGATCCAGAAACAACTCAATCACAGTCATGGAAGAGCAGACTCCGACCACGGACACGAAAGAACCCGATGGATTAGCGAAAGGACCCGACGAACTACCAGTGGACCCGAGTGAACCCGAACGACTGCTATATTAAGACACGAGTTACCAGAGCGTCTTCATTCTCGATCCAGCCTTGAAGAAGCCAGCAGTATGTCTGGCGAAACGTTGGTGAAGAAAAATTCAACAACATGGTCTAAACCAGAAACCACTGAAGTTTTGTGTATAAACAATAACATTATTAACAAGACAAAACCACCAAATTAAATTTAGCAGACATTATTGTTTTTATTATTTCTTTTTCTCGGTTTCTACCGGAAAATTATTATTATTATTATTTAATTTTCATTTGCACATGCACCATTGCGCATCCAGTAAATTTGATGGAAGTGTCTTTCTCTTCGCTGTTCTACATGATCATCTAGTAATTTGGGGGAAAAATATATATATCAATTGTTGAGTAGGTCTCTTGGCCAATGTCTTTTTAATCTTTTTTTATCAAGTCCAGGTAACAGGGAGTAGGAAAGCGGAAGAACGAGTGGGTTCGGGTGATATTGTGTCGATGAGTGGAATGTTATGTATTTGTTATAAATATATGGTTTTATAGTGGAAATGTTCATGTCGTTGTGTATAGTGTGATTCGAAATATACCATGGTGCATTATTAATTTTTCTGAGAATTTTGGACTGTGTTGTTTGTATCTTGTGTAATTTTTTTGCTGAACCCCAAAGTTCTGCTCCATATGTCCAAATAGGTTTTAGTATACTATTATAGATAAGTGGTTTGCTCCTCAGGTGAAGTGAAGATTTGTAGATATGGAATAAATTTACTTACCCCCCCCCATAAATAACTCAATTGAGATGAGTGATAAGAATAGATCACAAGAGATAAGTAGGTACCTCTCAAGGGGACCTGCTAAATCACAAGTTGAACAAATGCTAAAGTATACAAAAAGTTTAGTAATGAGTTATTCTGATTTGTTTCATTCTCAGTTCAAATAATGGCCTAAAAATAACTTTGGCAAAAATAAAATTAGTTATACTTTTTGTTATTTTTATAATAGTTATGATTAATTGTTAAGTTTGTTAAAATTAGTTATACTAAAATTTTGTGAAAATGTTTGAGTTATATCGTTGTTCTTTTAAAGGAGCAATATATCCAGTCAACTATTTCCACATCAATAAGAGCTTATGATTATTATTTACTAATTTATTATTATTTATTAAATAATACTTTACAGAATAATATTAAATAATAATTACAGAATAATACCTTCGAAGAAAGTCTGACGGTTCATACTTCAAAACGACATTTTTTGTTAAACATTCAATTCTTAAACATCATAACTAGAAAAAATAAATGGCATCGTGGGGGAGGGGCAGGGGATTTATTATTCCTTGGGACAGAAAGAAGAGGTAGAAATCCTTAACTAAAATTCGGCTCGACCTTTTGGGAAGAATTCAGAACAAATGAGATCTCATTGCGTAGAAGCCTCTTGTCCCAATGCTCGGGAGATCTTCGCTTTGTTATTTCACTCTCCTAGCAGCAGAGTTCACCGGGAAATATATAATAATAAATAAATATTAAAAGTTGAAATTATAAAAATGATATTATTAATAATTTAATATTACACAATATGAAAATATGAAAAGAGGTCTTAATATTATATCAGTCAGCATCATTAAAGAAAGCTTTATCATCAAGAAAACTTCAAGACATGAGCAAAATCTCAACTCTAGGAATAAGTAATTAATATAATGAAATTGTAAAAAGTATTTTATGTATTATCATCGATTATTTACGTGAGATGATCAGCATTTCATGTTCATCTAAATCTTTTTCTTTATTTTTTTCTGAGACAACTGCCCCAAAAATTAATATATAATTAACAAAAAGTGGCTCAAGTGGAGTCACAATTATCAATAATTTAAAAAAAAAATTATGGTTATAATAAAACAATAACATCTCAAAAAAAAAACATCACAGCATGGTTAACAAAACTAATGAATCAATATTTATAAATATTATAATCTAGGAAAACTTTTCTTGTATTAACTAGCGTTTAGCAATTGCATAACTAAGTCATGGTTTGGAATCTATTTTGGCAGGACCTCCTGATGACACCTGATTCTCCTGGCGAAACGTTGATTTTTTGTTTGATTTTACAGATATTAAGCTTTTTTTTTTTTGTATTTTTCCAACTGCAGTATATTTATTACTTTACTAATCTATTCAGGCGATACATAAGGGGTTTAACCCCCCTCCTCTTCTTCTGAAATAAGGCAACTAACAAATTACTGTTTATGAATCATAATTATTTAAGACATTATAAATAAGTGACAATGCTGAATAATTGATAATATGGAATCGAATTTCACCATCTTAGTTAGTTCTGAGAAAACTAAGAAAAAAAAAATTAATTTAGTTTAATAAAAAAGAGAAAAGAGGTCCTACCACAGCGATGGCACTCAACCAACACAGAAAAGACTTTTCCTCATCAAATTTAATTAAAATAGCTTAATGAGGTACAAAATTTTTTTTACTCTTTAATTTATTTTAATCTCGAAGTAACGAAGATTATGATAATTAAATTTTATAATTATGACTTCAAAACACTGCTCTTTTAGCAATAATTAAAATTAAAAAAGGGGTCAAACAACTCTTGAAGAAAGATAAAGCTTCATAGTTTATATAATGTAATACAATCATTACAGTTATAAAAACTTATTCATTAATCAAAAAAAAAAAAGTGAGCAACACGAAAATAACGAAATAATTTGGAGTTGTCTTATGTAGTTAATACTTACTTATAAAAGAAATACAAATCTCATCTCCGAATTATTTTCAAAATATGGTTTCACTTACATGTAAATAAGGCAAAATGCGATTAGTACATCAAACATAAAATGAGCATCTGCATGACTAATAAAAATCGTCTACTTTTTCTAAAATATTTAAAAACCAAACAATCACTAGGATTAGGTATCAGCAGGGTGGTTAGCAGGTGGTTAGCATAGCATTGTACTATGCCTATGATCACGGGTTCGAAGCTTGGCAAATGGAGTAAAACATTCTCAATTATCTCGCTCTTTGAAGGGGAAGTATTAAACCCTTAGTTATGCCACCCTTCCAAGGAGAAATGAAAAATCTTTACTTATGCTGACTTTCGAAGGGGAAGAAAAATATCGGTTCGTGAGCCTCAGAAGTCAGGTACTCTTTAAATGTCCCTCCGATCTTAATCATACCTGAATTTGGACTCTCACTGTAAGAATACAGCAGCATTAAATGACTTAAAATGAATAAGCATACAATTAAAAATAATAATTTTTTAAATGCTTTAATATTAAAAATATTAGATAATTTCAATAAATAATAGGTAGAAATAAAAAAAAAAAAAAATATATCTCTTATTATGATATTGGAATAGCGGAAAAAGCAATGTGAAATCACCACTCCGGCTAACAATGCACTAAATACGATTGGGAACTGGCGTGCTTTCCAATCGTACAAAAAATATTCCTTACACGTGTTCTTTCTTTATTAGAAAAGGATGAAGAAAATAAGAATGGGTGAAGAAAGGCTCGAGCTTACAACACACTGCAGCAGCGTTATATCAATCAATATCTTTAACACGTTTCATCTTTAAAGGAAAAATATTGGTACCGATTATAAGAAGCTATGTTTTTATTTGTATTGGAATTCTAGCTGTAAAGATTACTTCCTCGATTATATAAGGTTTGTAGAGGATGTAAATTTTTTGAATTTTTTAAAATTATTGTAAGTCATACTTCTTGTGTATTAAAAAAACGTAATATAAATTGTATATCCACTGAATGTTGATGGGTAGACGTTTCCGAGTCTATAAAGTGAGTACCGTTAACTATGGAGATTAATTGGTGGTTAAGCCTGATTGCGCCCGAATCACGTGCTTGACTTGGTTTTATATCAAGAAATGTTTCTTTGCACTACCCAGTTTGTAAGTAACACGGATAATGAATGGCATATTATATAATAGTTACCTAACTATTGACTGATTCGATTCCTGTAACTAAATCTTTCTTTTTTTTTTTTTGCGGTATATTTGTGCTAGCTAATATGCTATTATCCGTGTTACTTTTTAACTATTTCAGTCTTTCAATCTGATCACCAAAGGGATAAAAAGAGAAACAGAATATTGTCACATTAATAATTCATTTCCATAAGTACGTAGTCTATCCCCTTTTTTTTAATTCTAATTTCCATTTCGAATCTATTTCTGAAAATCTTGGAAAATTATTTTTTTCAAAAAATAAATCAGCGGTTTAAGATAGGTATATTTCTGAATTGTTACAGGAACATTTTCGCTAAAATCGACTTAATCGAAACTTCAAAAAGTGTAAAATCACTTTAGCATACGTAGGAATTTACATGTTTTTTTAATATTATGAAAAACGCCTCCAGTGATTTTGATGAAACTTGAACAGCAATGTATTTTAAACTGTTCCTCAACCTGCCTTTGTAAAGTTCTCATAAAAATTATATAGTCCAAATATGTAAATTTCAATCTATTGAATATTTAAAACAGAAACCAGATCTTTATGGCAATAAATCGATAATTTTAAAATTCTTTTTGAGCTAGGCAATCTAAAATATACTTGGTGTAAGTGTTAATACAAAAAACTATTAGGCCAAAGATCTCGGGTTTGCAGCTCGAGAGCTGGCCTTGGGATTTTTAAAGGGAGTAAAATATCCTTTAGGCGTGGGGAAGTAGCGACCCCATTACCCAGCCCTAGGGTCGCAATCAGCTACTGGTCCTTCAGGTTGGGGGTTGAGCGGAGGGGCCAGCTACCCCACCCTTAGAAAACATGTATTGCTGTGAAACATCAAGGAATGAGCCTCGGATTTGGACTGTAGGAATCGACCCGGCGCACTCAAGTATTTTAAACTAGCCACATGGAATGTAAGATCATTATATAGACCAGGATCTTTAAAGGTGCTACTGGATGAGCTGTCTAAGTATAAGATAGATATAACGGCGATCCAGGAGATGAGATGGACAGGATCAGGCATTAAGGAGATTAAGCATCACACCATATACTACAGTTGTCACAAAGATCAGCATATTTTGGAACAGGCTTTGTTGTTGGCGGCGGGATGAGACAAATGGTTATTGATTTTAAACCCATTAACCACCGCATCTGTAAGTTACGACTTAAAGGAAGATTCCGAAACTATTCTATAATTTCGTGCCACGCACCAACAGAGGTGGCGGAAGAAGAAGCAAAGGAAACTTTCTATAGCAACCTCGAAAGTGCCTTCGATGAATGTCCTCGTCACGATATAAAAATAGTTTTGGGAGACCTCAATGCACAGATCGGTAGAGATTCAGTTCTTGGCCCCTAGCTGGAAGACATAGCCTGCACAATATGTCCAATGATAATGGAACTAAGTTGGTCAATTTTGCAGCATGTCATAATATGGTTGTTGGGAGTACCATGTTTGATAGGAAAGATATCAACAAGGCAACATGGGTTTCTCCAGACAATAACTTCAGGAACCAGATTGACCATGTTCTTATCAGCAGAAGACAGCGTTCTATACTTATGGCGATTAGAACATACAGAGGAGCAAATTTAGATAGCGATCATTACCTGGTAGTAGCACGTATCCATGCCAAAATTAGCAACGTACATAAGACTAGAGATACCCGCTCAAGGAGAATAAATACTCGAAAGCTGCAGGAGCCAGAGTACAAACTACAGTTCGCCCAAAGGTTGGATGTAGCTTTGGAACGTGGGTCTGAGGAGAATGGTGTTGATAAAATATGGTGCCAGTGTAGGGATGCTATTAAACAAATTGCTGAAGAAGTACTGGGCTTAGAGGGGCCCCCTCAGAGGTCTACATGATTTGATCAAGAATGTCCAAGAGGCTACAGACAGGAAAAACAAGGCCTATAGGAAGATGATAAATGTGCATAGGACTCGCCAGGCTGTTTCTGATTACAGAGTGTTAAGGCTGGAGGAGAAACACCTGCATAGGAGAAAAAAGAGGGAGAAAGAAGAAGAAAGAATAAGAGAGATTGAGGTCTTGAGTAGACAAGCTAATACTAGAGCTTTCTACAAGACAATCAATGCCCAGCGAAAGGGATTTAATCCAAGATCCAATACTTGTAGAGGTAAGGACGGTCAATTGATCACAGATAAAGAAGGGATCCTGGAAAGATGGTCCAACCATTTCGGTAGTCTGCTGGGGAGAGTTCGGAAATCTGCCCTAGAAGATAGTTATGGCTCTGACACTATTCAAAATTACAAAGAGTGTGAGCTTCTTGACCCACCAGATGATGAGGAAATTGAGGTTGCAATTCAGAAGCTTAGAAATAATCGAGCACCCGGATGTGATGGCATACCAGCTGAACTTCTGAAGGCTGGTGGAAATGAAATGATAAAGGTAATTCGAGATCTGTTACACAGTGTATGGATAAGCAAAACTCTCCCGCATGACTGGTGCATTGGCCTTATCCTCCCACTTCACAAGAAAGGAGACCAGATGCTTTGTGATAACTACCGTGGTATAACACTCCTGAGCTCTGCCTACAAAGTACTTTCGAATGTGGCATTCCAAAGACTACTTCCCCATGCCCAGAGAGAGATTGGAATGTACCAGTGCGGATTTATTAATGGTAGATCTTGTATTGATCAAATATTCTCCCTGAGAACTCTTATGGAAAGGACTAGAGAGTACAACATAACGACCCACCACCTTTTCGTGGATTTCAGCAATGCCTACGACTGTATCATCAGGGGAAAACTGTTTCAAAGTATGGAAGAAATGAATGTCTCCAGACAATTGATAAGCCTCGTGGAATTGCTGATGAGGGAGTCGAGAAGCCAGGTCAAGATCCAGAATGACTTATCTGAAGAATTCAAGACAACTAGGGGTCTGAGACAAGGGGATGGACTCTCGTGCCTGCTATTGAATTTTGCACTAGGAAAGGTCTTAAGAGACGCAGGGTTACAAGTCACTGGTACGATTCTGACTAAGTCCATCCAAATACTGGTCTATGCAGCTGACAAAGACATAGTGGGAAGAACACCGAGAGATCTACAACAGGCTTTTCTTGCATTGGAGAATGCTGGACGGCGTATAGGTCTTCATGTAAACCAGGTAAAGACTAAGTATATGGTGGCTAACCCTTCAAGACAATCGGATCCCACCATCACGTTTGGTCCCTACACATTCGGAAGTGTCGACAGTTTTGTCTACCTCGGTTCTTTGGTCAAAGCAGATAGCTCAACCAGCCCAGAAGTTCAAAGAAGAATATTGGCCGCTAATAGATGTTATTTTGGGATGGCGAAAATTTTACGAAGTCGTCTGATATCAAGAAGAGCCAAGGTCATGCTGTACAAAACAATCATCAGACCTGTTTTGACTTATGGATCGGAAACCTGGCCTCTGTCCAGGGCAGATGCCAACAGTTTGCTGCTCTTAGAAAGAAAAATATTAAGAAGAATGTTTGGAGCTGTTAGAGTTGTCGATCAATTTAAACTCAGACAAAATGCAGAGCTGTATCTTTTGTATCAGGAGCCTGACGTGGTGAAGCACATAAGAATAGCTAGATTGAGATGGGCTGGACATGTGGCCAGAATGGGGGACAACGCTGTAGGACAACGTACTTAGTCTTAGTTTTAAGAAAAAGACTTCTGTTTGGATTCGTTGATGGAAAAAGAAAACGTGGGCGTCCACGACTTAGATGGTCAGATGAAGTCGAGAGTGATGCAGGCAGCATCATTGGATCCAGAGCTTGGAAGACCGTGGCGCAGAACAGAGAAGAGTGGAGGCGACGCCTTGATGCGACCAGGACCCGTGCTGGGTTGTAGAGCCAGTGATAATAATAAAATATCATTAGTTATCAATATAAAATATCCACTGGAAGGGAAGTAAAATGAGGTCCCTATTCTAATTATGCCTGGATAGGCAAAATTTACAAATACAACTGTAGCATACACAACAACAAAAACCTAAAATATATATCTAGTGGACAGAATTCTAATACGATAGTTCAACCGGAATATTACATTATTATAATATTTTGTCTTTATTTGATTTTTTTTAAATTAAATTAATTATCGATAAACTCCTTTGTTTTAGGAAGTGTATATTTAACGGTACAGGAAGCCTTTTGGACTGATAACGCAAGCCCCACAGGAGGCCTCCATCGTGGACAGGGTCGGTATATGATTACATCCTTTGTCAATATGCCTATATTGATATCGGTAACAAGGGGTTATCTCATCTATTCACCATTAATTATTTCTAAAAAATAAATGGAGTTAATTAATTTAGTTCATTTGGAACCAAAATAATTTTTATAATTTATTTTATCTTTATATTATATAATTATTTAACTATTTGATTTGAAAAGAATAGATATGACTAGGACCGGGACTCGAAACCGGGACCTTCACCTCTCCGTGGTGACACCTTATCCATCTCGGCTATCCTGTTCTTGCTTCACGGCCAGCCATATCCCCTCTTTTCAATTGATCCTACATCTCCGTGTTCTCGCATTTTGCGATGTATACACGGGGAGAATGTTACTTTAACATTATTTTATTTTGGATCTAGTTGACAAAGTCGTTAATATTATTATAATTTATTTTATCTTTATATTGTATAATTTTTTTAATATTTTATTTGAAAAGAAAAGATATGGCCAGGACCGGGACTCCTCGTGAAGCGATCGGACTCGTCGTGATCCTGAATCGCCGTGAAGCGAATAGATAGCTGAGATGGATAAGGCGTCACCACGGAGAGGTGAAGGTCCTGGGTTCGAGTCCCTGTCCTGGCCATATCTTTTCTTTTCAAATAAAATATTTACAAAATAATTTTTATTTTAAAGATTTTGGATAAAGTAACTTAAAGTTAATGTTGGATGATATGATAAAAAAAATCGTATTTTTTCCTCCATAAAATTGACAAAGATTTTTGACAAGTCACTTAAAAAAAAATGAAAAATGTTTGAATTTCAACTGCTCACTCATACATTTATAATGGGTTTTTTTTAGATTAATTTATTGATATTCACAACTGTAATAATATTACAACAAGTAAATTTGCTAATATGTACAAATGCCATGAAAACAAAAAATCCTTGTGGAGAAACTACCCACCGGTAGCACTCCAATAAAGTTGTATAGTAGACAGTCTCGAGGCCTTCTTTTCAAACGCCTCGGAGAGTTATCAGGAATAGTATGGGAAGCAAGTTGAGAGACAAGCGGAATCAAGTGTGTATGGAGCTTTTCATGGAAGGATAGGTATCTAGTTCGGGCCAAATCAGCAACATATAGGATATTAAGATCATGATGGATGAGTTTGTTTGTGACATAATAAGGAGCATTTTGGATTGTAAGGATTGGATACGAGATGAATCGGATGATTTAGTAGAGCCCCAAAGCTCAACTCCTTATTTCCAAATAGGTCTGATAACTGTCATGTAAATGAGTCTTTTGTAATTAATTGGGAGCTTAGAAAGTTTGTCCAGTAAATGTTGAAGTAGCCGAAAACGTCGAGCAGTTTCTTGTCTCTTCAGTCTTGTATGCATTTATAAAATGTAATTGTAAATATGTTTTTTTTTTTTTTTTTTATCAATTGTTATTTTGAAGGTGATTATTTTTAAATATTTTTGTTTTGAAGAGAAAGTATTTAAAATTAAGTAAATATGGTTTTTATTTTCATATAATTGATATAAAAATATTTCGTTGGTAACTGAACAATAAGCAGCCTAGACCTATTTTCGAAAATTTGTAAATTGATCTCTAAAAGAACTCAGACATTTTGAACGCAGATTTTTTTTTATTAACAAAAACATAGTAAATATACGTTCAGTTCAAAACTAAACACATCGCCCTTGTTAGCTCAGAATCAAGTTTATTGTTTACATGTACTAATAACATCATTTACTTCTAGTTCGGTTATTTGATGATCAGAAGACATCTGCTTCAACCGCATGAAGATATGGGAAATTTTTCAAGTTTTCATTTCAAAACAAAATTAATCATTCCAAACTTTTCGTATATAACTCTGATTTTATTTTCGGTCTCATGATGTCTGAATACTTGTTAATTATTCTTTTGGAATGCGTTTCAGAATTGGTGATAATTGTTAATAGTCAAGGATATTTTTGGATTTGACATTCGTTCTAGTTCCTTTAAATTAAAAAAAAAAAATGATTCAATAATAATCTTTTGATCCAGATGCTGTTACCCCTAATGCCGAAATATCACCTTAGTTATCATTGGCTGGCATTGAAAGAACTTGTTGTGGTTAAAGTCGGAACTTTGTTCCCAGGGATTAAATTAGGGGGAGACATATTGATTTATATTTTTTATAGCGTGCTGTTTCATTTGGAGGAAAAAAATAATAATAGGAAAGACCCTAAGACAAACGAAGTATGAAAAGTAATGGTCTTGCAATAAAGCAGAAACATCTGCAATAAATGATTTAATGAGCCCTCATATGTATTATTTAAAAAAAAAAAGTATAGCCAGTATCAATAAAGGAGAAAATCACATCCTAAAACATAATTGCCCGGCCAACTCGTGTGTGGGACCTCGTAAATCAGAGGATGGGGACGGGAGTGGTAAAACAAAGGGTCCGAAGCGTAATTATTACGAACAGGTGGCTATAAAGATAACAGGATTAGGGGAGGGGTGGGGCGGGTGCCCTCACCAGGCCGCTTTTTATTGAGATCTTATTAGCAGATGTACTCCCTTTCGGTGGCAGTTGCCTTCTCATAAATCTCTACATGGTCGGGATCAATGTAGCGTAGCTAGGCAGTGCTAGCGATTTACTAGTCAGCGGAGTTGATAATTTACTTTGTTCTGTTTTCCCTTTCTCGGTTATTTAGCATGCATTTACAGCTGAACATATTTTCTTCCGAGATTTCATGTTTTTTTTGTTTTGTTTTTTCTTACAATAATATATATTTATAGTATTATTAGAGTATTATATAATAATTACATATATTATATTATATATAATAATAATTAAATAT
Source organism: Arma custos (assembly GCA_037127475.1). Taxonomy (NCBI): domain Eukaryota; kingdom Metazoa; phylum Arthropoda; class Insecta; order Hemiptera; family Pentatomidae; genus Arma; species Arma custos. Next base: position 67,725,577 of record CM073763.1, read on the forward strand.
ATTATATTTTATTATTATTATTAGGACATTATATAATAACACCCTTTATATAAACCTGTATTGTTATTCTAAAGGGACTTGTCCCAGAATAAATAAAAAATTCATTATTATTATTATTATTATACAAACTCCAACCTGATATCCTTCATGCTTCTTCCTTACCCACATTTAAATCCAAGCTTTTCCTACATCTCCTAAATTCTCAAACAGATGCTCTCTAATCAGTTATAATTAATGGCTCCGTACAAAGGAAAAGGTGAATTACTGTCAGTTTTCTTATAACACTATTCATACTAATCATCGTCACCGATGACGATAATATGTTTTAGGAATATAATAGTTTTTCTCTCAGTTTTATTTTAGATTTTTATTCTATTTTTTTCTTTACCAGAATATACCTTATGGTTTATATAATTTTTCATTTACTTATGTAAATATTCTTTTTTATTTTTTTAAACACTTGAAATATTACAATCTGCCACTTGTGGGCAATAAGTAATGGTGCTAAGTAGCTATACAATCATTCCATAAAAACAAAAAATAAATAAAATAAAATAAAATAAAAAAGTGTAATAAAAATATATACATGCACAACAATATATACATGCACAAAAATATATACATGCGGTAATCAAAAGAAATTAATAGGAAAATGATGATAAAATAAAGTCTAAAAATAAAATAATTGTACACATTCCTACCATAATTACACTATTTACAATTTGCCTGGGGTCCCCGAACTAAGCTTCTTCCCCAGGAATGAGGGCAAAGCAGGAGTCCGGTCCCGGTACCCTTTCCCATTCGCGTCATTGGCATTAAACGCCAACGACATCACACACACAGGTCGTGAGTGGCCAGTGCCAGTACTCCAAACAATATTATAACATGTCTCTGGGCCATTCCCGGTTTAGACGGTAGAGTGGGTTATGTGTGGGCTATGATGTCTGGAACTGGATAATGAACGAGCCAGGGTGTTGGGATGACAGGCAAGGTTTTGATGGAAGTTTGAAAATTTAGTAGGGATGTTGTTGAGAACGAAAGGAATGTTGAGATCATTATGGAGGGTTTTGTAGGAGAGATAGTAAGGAGCATTGGCAATAGTTCTCAGGACTTTGGATTGAAAGGATTGAATACGTCTGATATTCGATTTTTTTCCGGTCCCCTACAGTTCCAGTCCATTAGGTCCAAATAGGTTTGATGATCGTCTTTTATATTAGAAGTTTATTGTCTATTCATACTAATCTGTATAGTTGGCTGAATACAGGCGCCAGTTTTCACGACAGACAGTGGAGCAATTAAACGAGCTTGGTTACGAATTTTTCAAATACCTAAAATAGACCTCTACCTTTTCAGAAATTTAGGTATCTTCCTTAACCCTTCTACTGCTACAGACGATATATGCCGTCGCACTGCTTTTCTATCTATTTGCTAAAACCGAGTATAGACGAAGCGAGCTTCCTTCATTCTTATTGCCGGTAGACGGGTGGTGGTGGCCCGCTAAGCGCTGTGGTTGACGTAAAGCTCTTCACTCGCAGCAGTTAAAGGGTTAAGAGTATTTTTTTTTTAATGATTCTCAATACTAAAAACATATTTTCAGACTTTATTTCACTACAAAAGCCTGAATTTTTCAGTTCTCAATTTGAAAATTTTATAACAAGTTAGATAAATTCATAGGAAATGAGGGTAAATATTCTATATACTAATGTTTAAGGTATCATAAAGTTGCTATACTAAATAATATTTCCTATGAAAACGGACATTTCATATGACATGACCCAATATGTACTTTAATGTTGAACGACACCAAAATTGACGAGCACATATTAATACCAACGTTTTCAAGAAAATTACAAAGACACCCAAGCCCATTCATCAAAATAATGGCCATGGAAAATGATGCCTGATGTCCCCAGAAGACTAAAAAGAACGTGGATGAGGGATCTGTTATCGTAGGAAATTAAATCAAGCCATGGGGGAAGCAGCGATCTACTTCATGCCACTCATGCCGTTTTGTTTTAATTTTACTGACTGGGGATCTGCTGATTGCCAATGTGCTGTAAATGACAGTGTTAGATAAAGATATTAAGAGGAAAAAATACATTAAATAAAACATAGAGTGTTGAATAAATTTGTTTAAATAACTATATATTTTAGTTGCGCTAATCAGATCTATATCAGATTTTATAAGTTAGTTTTCTTTTATAACATAAAACAGTTAAGTAGTGGCGTAATGTTTATTTCCGCTTGTTGATGGAGAATAAAAAACATTTATAAAAGCGATTCGACATTTTACCATATTTTAGACAACTGACAAAATAATGACATTGATCAATGTCTACACCCCCTTAATTTCTGTTTTTCACAATGATAAGCCAAGAGGTACAATTTTTTTTTGTTCAAAGCCCAGTGGATAGGAAATGTTTTTAAAAAGCAATACCGAAAAGTATTTGAAGACTACCGGTTTCACGTTTTCCTTATTGTTCTGGAGATCAAATAAAAAATTTCGGAATATATTCAATGGAATATGGTGTGATATAAATTAACGTTTTATAAATTAATATTAACTTTAATAAGCATATTCAAAAATTATTTAAACGTCACCAGCATTCTTTGTCTTTTCGCCCTTTGATATACAATAGAAAGCTCTGTTTTCTCAAAATAAGTTACATAATGGAGTGTAATCCAACAAGGTAGTAACATATACAATATAACTTTATATAATCTGATTGAGACTTTCCGACGTCGCAACGTAGGGTTCTGCTCCAAGGTTTTCTGAAGAAGTGTGCCTTCATTAAGTATTAACAAGGGAGTGGCAGTTTTCCGGGGATAGCTAGGTCCCATCCTTCAGCCGGCCAGAATCCTCTTTTCTACTCTCTTCTTCAAGGTATTCTCATTAATTCTCATTAATACCTGATGTGTTATAGGTCTTAGATAACGAATATATTTAATTCTTATAAAAAGAATTATCTACAATATATCGGGTTGTTTATATAAAATGTCCGTTTTTATCATTTTCTAAAATTCAAACTGGAATTAGTTTCAATTATCCTCTATTTTATTATAGTATGAATCCTCTCTTTTTTTCTTTTATAATACTTACTATCACTACAAATGAACGGACATAGTTTAGTAAGCCACCAAATATGATCATGAAAACACCAGATTATTGTCACTTATAATCTTGTATAGTTTGGTAAATAATTAATAAATATAAATAATAATAAAAAAGGAGAAAACTCATTTAAAATGTCATTTTTAAATTCCATGTAATCTATTAACAATTTGAATAAATGAACTCGAAATACAAAGAAAAAGGTCCTCTTAATAAAATCAGAATATTCATTGAACTCATAAATATTTCATGACGCCCTTTCCCTATAAATTGCTCATATGCATACGTAATGGTCCACACCAACGCCAACCTCTTTTCACCCTTCAATGAAAATGAAATAAAATAATTTTTATCATTATTATCATAATAATCTGTCGAATTACCGCATTAATTAAAGCAATTGTCCTATTAATTAATTTTATCTTTAATAGATGCATTAGTGAAATTTGTCAAAATTGAAAAACCATGCATGCGGAAATTTTATTGCGTCATCCGTTTAAAATCGAAATGTAGATTTAGATGAACGACCAATAAAACTAGAACCGAAGCTACTGTATCTTTTTAGATGTCTGAACGACCAATAAAACTAGAACCGCAACTACGCTATTTCTTCAAATTACCATGACTGAATGTTATTCCGAAAAAAAACTGGTGTCATTGTTTTTAAATGTAATTGCTTTTAACAACAGCAGAATGAGCCAATCTCCAGGCCACAGGTCGATTTTTTCTCTATTAGATCTCTAGGCTGTTTCTGTTAATTAAAACGAATTGTCTCCGAAATTTATAAATATGCATCATACGCCACTGTTCAAATTCTGGTTCAAATGTAGCTCACGATTACGACTGGCCAAAGTCGTACCGCAACGAAATCTGTTAGTTTTAGAATAATTTATATATAAACTGTAATTAAGGGGCAATCTGAGCATCAAACAGTACACGTACCATGATTTGATGTTTACAAGTCATACAGCAATGTTAATGTAATATTGTTACTAAGCCGATTCCTTCAAGCTGGAAACAATTTTTCCACGAGTACATGAGCTAGGAAGTTGTTTATACTAAATACGGTCATTAAAAATATATGTACAAAAAATTCCATAGCCCCAGGAAGAGAATTCTACTTCCTTTGTCTGAGCATGTGAATTTACCCTTATTCCTACCACAGCTATGTAATATGTAATACTATATGTAGTATTAGTACCTGATTATTAGTTGTATTAGTTACATTAGTAACCATATGTTCATCTCTATGTAAGTTCTATACTGCAGTTAGACAAGTCATGTATTTTTTAAAGTAGTGAAGAATAGAACCGTATTATAAATCAAAAAATATTTAACGTTTTGTAATCCGGGATGGTAAAAATCCCGACTATTGTCGCACTAATGTAGGTGTGCCGAAGGGTACTGTTGTATGTCCAGCTCTGTATTCTTTGTGTACGCACGACATCCTAAATACGTCAGACAATATGTGGATGGCGTAATAATTTTTACGAATACAGACTAATTTATTACGAAATCGATTTGATAAATGGAATAAAGAAATTAACTTGCAAAAATCAAATCATTATTTCATTTACCAAATGACACTCGGTTACAAGCAGAGGCAAAATACGAGGGCTTTATACTAGACCGAAGACAAATTTACAAGTCATGTGACTAATTTGAAACAAAATTTCATCACTTATTCACAATCCTAAAGTGACTTCTTCATCGTAAAAGTTAATTACCACGCAGTAACGAGGTTATTATACACATGCTTCTTAAACCTATAAATATCTTTCCTTACTGAGAAACACAACACACCGATAAGCTTGAAGTGCTCCTAGAAAATGATTGTCAAATGCTTGAGATAGAGACAATTTGAATTGTCAACAGTATTTCTAGCTGCATTAATAGTGTTTTAATTGTTGTTTAAAACCGAAATTAAATACATTTTAATTAATTTGTTGTAAATAGACAAGTTTTAAAGCATTAAAGATTTTAATTTTTACTGTTTCGTGTATTGATTTTATTTGTATTTAACATAATATATATATATCCAATAATAGTGGGCAATGGAAGAAGGCTCTTATGAGTAATAACAAAATAAAATCATTGCATGTGTTATATTGTTTATATTAACACGTTTTAAAAAAATGGACCATGTGATCAGGTGCCAGTACTAGCATAAGGAAAACTGATTATACTGCTGAATTATATTCTAATGATAAATAAATAAATAAATATATATATATATATATATATATATATATATATATATATATATATATATATATATATATATATATACCAGGTCTGCTAGTTTAAAATGTCGTTTTAATTCCAATAGAATGCGCCCTTAGCCTATTGAAGGATTTGCTTATCTCTAAACGCTATTTTGTTTGTTAGTCATTTGTTTACAAAAGTCAGTTGTTTTTAAGTCGTTTACGTGGACGTATCATACCTTTCTTTGGTGTTAAAAATGTCTAATTTTAAGCCAAATAAAGAGCATTTGCGGCATGTCATGATTTTCTTATTCAATCAAAAGAAAAAGGCATCTGAATGTCATCGAATTCTTGTTGGGACTTCTGGCGATCTTGCTCCAACCGTCAAAACGTGTGAACGTTGGTTTCAAAGTTTCAAACGTGGTGATTTTGATGTTACTGATAAAAAACGAGAAAATCGACCAAAAAAGTTTGAGGACGTCGAATTGTAATCTTTATTAGACGAAGACAATACCCAAACCCAACAAATGATGGCAGAACAGTTGAATGTCACTAGAAAAGCCATTTCCGATCGCCTGAGAGCTATGGGAAAAATTCAAAAGGTTGGAAAATGGGTTCCACATGAATTGGACGAACGACAGATGGAAAAACGAAAAATTGTGTGCGAAATACTGCTTTTACGCCACGAAAGAAAGGGTTTTTTGCATCGAGTTGTAACTGGCGATGAAAAATGGATTTATTTTCAGAATCCCAAACGAATAAAATCATGGGTAACGCCAGGACAACCATCCACATCGAGTGCAAGACCGGATCGTTTTGGGAAGAAGACAATGCTGTGTGTGTGGTGGGATCAGAAGGGAGTAGTCTACTACGAGCTTCTCAAACCCGGCGAAACAGTCAATACCGACCGCTACCGACAACAAATGATCAATTTGAGTCACGCATTGATCGAAAAACGCCCAGAATGGGCTCACAGGCACGCCAAAGTCATTCTTCAGCATGATAACGCTCCTGCACATTCAGCCAGATTGACTAAGGAAACGATTTCTTCGCTTGGTTGGGAACTCCTACCCCACCCGCCGTATTCACCTGACCTGGCGCCTTCTGATTATCACCTATTCTCATCGATGGGACACTCATTGGCTGAGCAACACTTTAACACTTTGGAGGATGTAAGAAAATGGCTCGATGAATGGATTTCAAATAAAGATGAAGCATTCTTTTGGAATGGTATCCATAAATTGCCCGAGAGATGGACAAAATGTGTAGAAAGCGAGGGCCAGTACTTTGAATAAAATATATTATACTTTTTTTTGTAAATTAAATTATATTTTAAGAAATAAACGACATTTTAAACTTGCAGACCTGGTATATATATATTCATATTTTCTACTGAGTTCACTACTATAAAATTAAATTTTATTATGTTTAATCTTGGAAGCTAGAATATAAAAATAAAATCAAGTTATTGTTTAGAATACAAGTTGTAAATCAAGCAGAGTCGCTGAAATGGAGCTTAAAAAAGTTCAAATAGAGCTCTCTGAGATTTGTTCTAGGAATTCCTTTTTATAACCGTGTCTCCCCTCCCCACTACCACCACCACTACTAGTCCATTAAAATGGATGTAGCTCTCCTCACACCGACAACCCCCTGCTTTTTCCAACACAATGCTCTCTCCTCTCAACACCAATATCCTCCACCCATCATAACCACCCAACGGTCGTAGCTTTAACTCTGAAGTCAATAACGAATGTCCGTAACATTAAATCTAGTCACTATGATCTCTGGCTGACTTCTTTTTAAATATACGCGATATGCCCCAACATCTGAAGCACTCCTAAATTCATTACTATAATCTTCTACTCTCACCATTTCAAACTCGTCTTTTCCTCTACACCATTGAAAAATCCTATTAGGCCCAAATATAGAACTTTTTACTATATTGGGAATTTAAAACAGTTTATTTTTATTATTATTTAAACAGGCATAATGGTCATTATAACTTTAAACAACTGTATTTCGTTTATTTTCTTTTTTAATATTAAACCTTATTTCTAGTATAAAAAAAAATAACTAATAGGCGATTATAGTCCAATAAAGGCCGATTATTGTTACTCTATATAATAATTAAAATAAATGAATTATCATTGCATGTACTACCGATCGTTATTTTCAAAATTTATCAACCCAATTCAATAAGATTGTACTTATAGCTTTTGAATATTTTAGTTTTTACTTGAGAGATTTTTCCATATTTTCCTCAGGAGTCAGGTTTCAGTTAGATTTCGAGTTTTAAAGTTTCTGATTACACCTCGACAAATGTTTAAATTGGAATCATCATACTAAACTGAAAAGATAAGAAACTGCTCGCCATTTCAGGCTACTTGAACATTTACTAGATCACAATTAAACACTCTAAGCTCACAATTAATTACAAAAGACCCATATACATGACTATTTGGACATACGCAGTAGAGCTTTTGGTGCTCCACTAAACCATCGAATCCATCTCGTATCCAATCCAAAATCCTTAATGATCCTTCCATGTTACGAATAAAGTCATCAATAATGACCTCAATGTCCGATTAGTTGCTGATTTGGCCCGAACCCGAAACCAGTATTTTCATGAAAAACTTTATTCCCACTCAGCCCCTCTAGTTTCAAATTTTGGTACTACTTCAATTCCTGATAATCCTCTGAGACGCCTGAAAAGAAGATGACCTCATGACCTTTTAAGTTGAACTTGTTATTTGTGTGCCAATGATTAGTTTCTCTACTCGTCCTTATTCGGGCCAGTATGTATCTTTCTTTCCATTTACTTGTTGTATTATTATTATGCCGTTGTAAATTTCAATGAGTGATGTAATCAAAAAAATATATTCTGATAATAAAAAAGCTGGGCTAGTAAATTAAAACAAATGCTTTAAATGACATATTATTAGTTGAATAGTGTCAATTATAGTACGAATATTAAATAAAATGAGCATTTCAATTATTGGATTAAAATTATTTTTTTATTTTATTTATCCAATGCCAGCACGTGGCATCTCTGCTATACGCCACCGAGTCTCCCAATAATGACATGCATCGTCATCATTGTGTGGAATGTCTCTAAGGCCACTGCAATGCCTTAAGTGTGCACCGTCCGTTACACTAGAAAGACAAATGAGACTATCGGATTCTGCAATGGGGCAATATTAATTCTGGATTAAAATTATAAACTACTATTTTGATTAACACTATCACTAACATAATATAACATGTCAATAAACCAACTAATATTGCCACTTTCATAACAGAACATGGCTTTGCTCTAACTCAAACCTACAACGTTTTAATGCTCTAGGTCCAATCTGAGATCATTTATTACAGTAATATGATAACAATAATACTATATTAGCTAAACAATGTTTCGGTAGGTAAGCATAAATAAGCTCCGGTTAATTTCAAATCAGTCTTATTTCTTTTCCGTATACAAGTCATAAATATATATATTATTTATATATAAATAATAAATATTTATGAAATTAATTGTATGACCTTGCTTACAAATTCGCTTTTTAAGATGAGGATATCTACTTGATTGTCATTTAATGAAGACAATTATTTTTATTACGAAATGAGTACCATCTATTGTCATTTCGATCGTTCTGTAATGATTTATTGTCGATATAACAATGGGGAGGAGTGTGAATTGATGGCTTGACTAGGTACTAAACCTAAATTAGTAGGAGATTGGTTACTGCCTTGGTAACACAGCTCACTAACGCCATCTATTATGATACAAATTTACTCAAGTAACCCTTTCTAAGATGGGACCATGGGCCCTATATATTCCTTATTCCATCTGAATAAAGGGTACAATCATAGAGATACATATGGAGGTTATATTGTGTATTAATTGTTCAATTTCATCATTCACCGAAAAGGTCATTGTCTTTGTCACATATTGAATAATTACGTGCTCTGAAATGTGAGACTCCTTTCGTGGAAGATCACGTCTTCCACCACAAAGTACAGTGAAGTGATGTTTTTAACAAAAATAATTCTTATAGCATCCCTTTCTTTAAATATTATTAAAAAAACACACCCGCACTACTATAAACGTGAATAGTGTTGGGCCCAGTACATGGTAAACTATACTGTTCTCTAATGGTTGTGCAAGGAGGTGATTTGTCCAAGATTACGCTCAACTGTCATGATTCCCCCCATTTAAGGATACCCGCTTTGTAGAGGATGGATGAGCCCCAAGAGGGCCTGAACTGCAGATAGAGTTGAACCCGAGAACTTCAGCACTGCAACTCATTACTCGAATAATATGGAACTATTAATTTAACTTTAATCGCTTACTAAAATTCCTAGTTATGATAGTTTCGATTTACTCATCATAACTCAAAAGCCATTAATCCTTTTAAAACAAAATGTTTCAATTCTTTTAGAGAACGAAGAAAAAAAATTTTTTGATGTAATGCTTGTGATTCTGCAATCCGATTAGGAATAATTACATTAATATTTATCCTGATTACAGTAAATGTTGACGAATTTGTGTTGTTAGCTGGAAGGTTACGTAGCAAGGCCTCGAGTTCAAAAGAATTACAGCGGTGTTATGTTAAGTAGAGATTAGCTTAACAAGCTAATATGTCCAAGATCGTGCATTCGCAGCACGGCCCTTGGGATTTATTATAGAAGTAATTAATCTTAAGTTATTCCGTCCGTCGAAATGACGTAAAATAGGGGAACCCGGGCCTGTGCCATGTAAGGTACTAATTAAAGATCCCTATATTAATTAAATTTGAATAAGAAACATTTAGAACACCCACAGTAGCATCATCAGGTTAGTCATAGCAGCATAAAGGAAACAAACAAACCGAAGAGTTACCTAGATAGTGGAAGGTCCTGGTCGAGGATTTATTGGTAAGTAGCAGCGAGGGTCACCGCTCACTTGGATCCTATTGAATTGGGCCTTCAAATAATCGTGGCTGTTGACCAAGCTGAAAGCCGCAACCACCATAAAGTGGGGAAGGTCAGGTGGAGCAGTTCACTCCAACTGAGAAGGGTTGCTCATGTTTCCCTTCTGCGGGCTGTTCCACCTGTTGCATGTTAGCCTTTAATCATGTTCTTATGATGTTTCTACCTGCATCGAAACTAATAGGCATGAACATCAGCCTCCTGATTTTCTTGGATTCCTAAGCTAGAAAGTTTCTATCGCAGCAGCACTGTTGTATCCTTGATAATATCAAACTTCCTATCTAATGGATTAAGAGATTGACCTTTGATGAAAAAGCTGGCTGTTGCGTCGTTTGAGTGATCTTTTATAATACGTAGATAAAAGATCGTCAAGGAATAGTAAAGTAGCAGGGATTTTCTCACCAACCAGTAACTACTAAAACTACTAATACCAAATACTGTGACAGGCACACCAGTACACTTGAGAAAGTTCTGTGGGACATATTGTAAGAGTATACAAAGTGATTTAATATAAAAATGAAATCCTAAAAGTTTGGGGTATACAATTTAGAAATAGTGAATGCTTACCAATAAATATTAAATGGTAGTCAATTTTTTTTCGCTCTCATTTCGAAATAACAGACTAGGATTAAAATTAAGATAGCTAATAACAAATAATACAAACAAATATTTTCTTTTTATTCAAAATTGCCTTTCTTTTCTTTTATTAACTCCAACAGCCGAAATTCTTCACGATTTTCTTGTGCTTAGGGCCCATTTGATATAATCTCGACCATTTTTTTCAAATTATTCGGTTTGTTTTATCTCCAATACCTCGGCCACTTGGAAGACATAATTTAATGTGGGTTTTATTTTGTATTGTATTGTATTAGTATGTGACATATTTTATTTCTTTTTCTTGGTCCTTTTCATGAAAGGTAAAACCCACAAGGAGGCAGAAGTTATTTCTCTATTTGTTATTATTTAATTATCATTACTTTATTCGTAGGTAATTAATATATTCAGTATCATTTACCTATATCAAAATTAATGCTTTTCACCGAAACTCATTCCAAAAACCTTAGGTCATCATTAGGTATATATTTGTACAGGATCTTTCTTGTGGATCCTTCTCAGCTGACAAACTATGACTCTCTTCCTTTTGTAATATTCAGACCTTCATCTTCTCCCAGCAACCGGAAGACTGATCTAAGTCAGATACAGGTTTACGCTCAATGTAAAAGAAAACAAACAAATACATGTATGATAAATAGGATTACATTCGATAATATCGCTTTATTATAAAGATGCATGTACATACTAGTTCTTGAAATAGATTTTTAAATTATTGGATATCCTATGTATTATTGGGTATTCATTTTTCTTAACATTTTACCATACCTTAAATTTTTAAAAATATTTATTTATTCAATTTTATAGCATAACAAACACGTTTTATTTTTATAACCTACAAACTTCAAGTACACCTTCACAGTGAAACAAAATAGCATGACTGGCCTTATTTAAGAGACCTGAGTTACAGTCATGTAAATACAAAGTGTCAGCTTATTCAAATGGTCGTATTTTAATTTATTTTTAGGTAATACATTACTTCAGGGTTCCATATACTTGCAAAAAAATAAAAAGCCTCTACCAAAACCCTTATTTTCCTTTCTTTCTTATTTATTTTACCATAAAATAAATAATGTAGACAATTTCATGTCAAGAATGATGAAAGATTGAGAAGAAGAGAGGATACAAGAAATGATACAGTGAGGACTATGATAATATGATAATGATACAGAGGAATATAGCGTATTAATTGAGGAACAAAACGCAGGCTGCAATAAATGCACTTAAAAAATTAAAATAATTTTCAGAAAATACAGAAATACGGATATTCTAAAAAAAAAAATATGTATTTCATTGATATTCTGATAGCATTTTTAGTTTTTAACACCGCAAGAAAATAATACGTATTCATTCGACTAGAGCATTAATAAATTTTTATGGAACCTAAATAAAAATAAAAATATAACAAAGAAAAAAATACTCAATAATTGGGTTGTTGGGTTGTTGATGATATCTTTATTTCACCCCCTTTGTATATTCATGTTCCCTCGGGCATTTCCATATTCTGCGAAGTTTTATTTCTAACTGGTGTTGACTTTAAAATAAAAAAAGTTAGCAGAGATAATTCTTAAAGCCAAGGAAAGTGACAAAATTAATTCTGCATAATCAATAAATTAAGAATCAAAATAAAAACTATTTTCGTATTTTACAGCCATCTGGTACTTGAATGGGGCCTGGCAACAAATAATTATGTCATTAATAACCAAGATAACGGCGCCATTATCCGGTACAACATAATAAGCCTTAACGATTGCCAAACATATAGATAGAGGAGATAGGATCGGGCAACAGCTGCTAGGGCGGAGGGAATCTGTTGAGATATTTGGGTCAGTGATGGAAAGGGCAGATTACGTTATATGAAAAAGGGTGAAGTTGGCGTGACGTAGTCCCGCAATGACAAGTTTATTAGTCGCCCGATAAGCCCTCTCCTCCCCACATACGAGCTCCCATCCCCCTCCCTTGAACATAACACTGTTTTATGCACTCCTTCTTTTATTTTCTCCATCCCCTCCCAATGAGAAGAGGAAAGAAATGGGGAAAAAAATAGGAAACCCCAAGGGAAATGCTGAGCCGTTTTCAGCAGATTAATGTTTCATAATCCTCCTAATTAGTGCCCTTTGTAAGAAAGTTCAGTTAGCCTGAATTATATCTTTCTTTTTTGTTTTGTTTGTTATCTTTTAGTTTGGTTTTCATTAGTGTATTTTTGTCAGCCCTGTTTTTGTTTTTTTTAATCCCCCCATTCTAATCCTAACAAACTCTTTTTCATTTGTTTTAGGACCGTTGGTTAGATGAATTAAACAGCAATTTTCACCCTTAGCAGGATAAAAAGAATGAATGTTACTGGGAAGAAAACAAATAATAAAACGATATTATAACTGCCACCTGCCGCTGATAAAATCAGTAATGTGATTCTGATTATACTTAAAACAATATTTTATCTCTATAATAATATATTTGTAATAATTTATTTATCATTTTATAAATGAACAATTTAAAAGATTATTATTTCATAATAAAATTTAAAATACGTATAGTTTTAAAACAATACTCTTTGATTAGAGTCTAGTGTTAAAAAAAATAAACGTTTGCCCATTTTAATTAATTCAAATGCAAACCACGATATGTCTCCACATATGAAACAAAATGGGCTTATACCACTTTGAAAAAAACAGCATAATTGATGAAATATTTTTTATTTAAAAATGCTCTTTTCATGGTGAAACCTATGACATTAATTGTCTCTTATCGTCGTATATGTTATTTTTCTCTCCCGTAATAATTAAGAGAAGTTTACATCTCGATATTACTATAATAAAAAATTCAGAACATTTTTTCCGATACGAAAATCAATTATATTCATGCAACTAATAGATAAGCTTAATTACATAGCTTTACTATTTTTTTATTAATAATGTACATAAATTTCAATTTTATCATTAATATCATAATTTCAATATTTATTTAATTACTAGTTCATTAATTTTGTTTATTTATATATTTTAATTTGCAATCTTATTTAGTTTCATTTGTCTGCAATCTCCTTGACATATTAATGTAAAAGAAGGTTAAGTTATTTTGTTTAATCTATAGATACTATCAATAATAATATATTTACACTAAGTGTTAATATTGTAGCATTTAGTAATGTGTCAGAAGTAATCATTGCCATGCCAGTACCATTATTTTTATATCATATAAAATATTATTTGTGTGTTATTATTATTAATTTGAAAAAAACAATCGAATTTTACATGGTTATTAATTATTTTTCAAGCAATTTCATTTTGAACTGCGGACGAAAACGTAAATACTTGCTTTTATAGAACTTGTTTCGGTTGATCAAAGAAAAATAGCTTCCGCAATTATATTTCTCTATTGATCTATGACCTTTTAATTATCATAAACAAGGAGGAATCTACATATTAAAATTATAAATGCTTATACAAACTGTCTTGGACCACTTCATCGACTGATCCAATTGAGTTTTATTTATTTTCGATTTATGTTCACTAGGTTAAATTCATTCATTTTTATTCGATTCTAACTAATAAAAATTGAAATTAAATATAATTGTGTCATTTAAGCACAAAAATCACTTATATTGCCTCTTGTGTACTTTATTTCCGAGACGGGACAATTAATTATAATAATTAACTAACAGGACAATTTACAGCCTCATTTCTCAACTGGGAGGGAGGCCATTTTCCAACTTTTTTTCCGCTAACTTTCAGAACTTCTTTTTTAAAAAAAACATTAAAATTAAAGGAAATGGTTTAAATTAAGTAAGTTGTAAAGTTGGGATCCGAGGTTGAAATAAGAGACTTTTTGATAGGACAAACATTCCAGGTGATTCCTCTCTGACCTCACACTCTCCCAAACAAATCTTAAATTAATTTTAACCTCAAAATTGAACCAGAAATTTCAAAAGGCCAAAACAAATAAAATCAAACAATTTAAGTTAGTCTCAATTGGGCAACAAAAACCCTTGGGTTTACTTCTGTACCCTGGTAACATTAAAAGAGGATTTTATTTTCACTAATCTAGTAGTTCAAACCAACCTCACTCCCTCCAGCAAGCCTCTCTCATTGTTGGCCAATAAGTCCACCTGACTCAGCCGGAAGGTTGGAATTTCCAACGGATATATTCCTACCTAATATCCCCACATTCACCATCTATATGCGGGATGCTTTACTACACCTGCAAGCTAGAAGTACTTTAGATAAAATGGTCGTGCAATTCATACTTCAATTTATTTTTATTCAAGTTAGATACAAAAAGAAAACCAAGTCCTTTTCCCTTTAATGTGTTTAAGTATTTAATTTCCCAACTTATTGAAAAATAGCGCTTTTCATTGAAATGTTTTCCCTCAAAAATTTTTCACTATAAAAGATTTAATCGGTAGTAAATAATTAAACGTAATCTTAAAATTAGTTAAATATTTAATCTAGGGGCTGTATAATTTAAAAAGTTTGGAAATTGGAATCATTTAAGGATGTTATTTTTTCAAAATCATCAGAGATCCGTGAATTTCTTTTTAATCTTTCTGCGATGATCATGTGTTCCAACAAAATCTGTATCTTTATTCTTATCAATATAAGATTTGTGAATAATACTAAAAAGAGTTTCCTTCTACAGACTAATCAGCAGCGAAAAAAACAAACATCTTGAGGTATCTCTAGTAAATTGTGATGCCATCAGCAATGCAGACGAAATAAAAATAACAAATGATATTGCCACAGAAAAAAATTACTCGTTGAGATATGGATATTATTTCCTAACTCTGCAATGGGCAAATTATCTGTAAGCTCCAACAGAGCGTCGTATGCAGATTTGGAACTGCAAGTTCTTTAGAATGGAAGAAAACAATTATTACAAGCAGTCATAGGAGAAAAAGTTTCGTAATTAATCGAGGTAAAGTATTCGAAAAATTAACTTTTTCTTTTAAGTCAATTCACTAATTAATTAATGAAGAAATCAATTCTAAATATAATCCACTGAAAGTGGAAAAACTGATGTGAGAAGAAAAAACATGTATTAAGAAAATTATTGAAAGCAAATCACGATTAATACAATCACAATCAATCTAAACAAATGGTTTAATAATCAAACAAACTAAATACAAAATAAATGAAACTCCTTAATTATAGATAAATAAATAGGTCTTTCCAAAATTTATCATAAAAGTTATGGTGTAAATACTTCTATATGTTACTATTTGAGAAGGCCCTGATAATTAACAATTACTTTTGGTTGAATAAAAATAAATACAAAATATGTTATAAAGTGGTACTTTTAAATATATATATATATATATATATATATATATATATATATATATATATGTTTGATTCTAAAATCCCCCAAACAAAATTAATGTTCAATATTAATCACCTTCAGGTGTAATGTGAACATAACGAGAACTTCTTCCTCATGCATCAACAAAGCCAGCGAGAATAGTCATGAAAAACAAAGCAAATGAATTTGCTTAAAATTACAAACAAAAAAATTGACTACTCTTTTAATGTTAAGGGCTTTAACACCAGGGTTTCTTTCACATTTTTCCCTGTTTCCAAGGGCACTCTATGCAAATATTTTATCTCTCATGCAGTTATACAATCCCATTAGTTGTCTGGGAGGACCCAACTTTCTGGGAGGATCCCAAATTATAAAAACGTATAACATAAATGCTTTTTATTCGTACTATGTGACCCAATCAGTTCCCACACGCAATTTTGTAGACGTTGTAGAGACATGAACTGTCTAAGCTCGTGTACCACGGTTTTAGTCGTGTTTTGACAAAAATATACACTCTCAAAAAATTAGCTGGCTCCGATAGAGCGCAGCAGCGTATTGAGTCGTACTGAATACGTTTACGCTAGCGGGAATTAACATGTATAACAAGTTGATTGAAGCAGAATTTGACAACTGGTACAGCAGGCGAGAAGTGTCTTGAACTGAGCGGACGAAAGATGAATTCTGAAAGTAGGATTTTTCTTTTTACTGTCATTTAACAATGCTCTGGATGTAGCAAACAGTATTTTCATTTGAAGCTAGAGCCTATCTACCAGTTATGACAATCTTTTTTTTTTCGTAACGACTGAATCAATAACCACATGTGAATGTGAATATTTTATTATATAGTAGCTGTCATTTTTATGATTGCTATTATGATTACTTTTATTGATTGTTATTCTATTTGTCTTTGCTTTGAATATAGTAGTGTTTTGTTTTTTTTCCGATCCAAGGATATTTTGGGTTCGTTTCTTTCTCAAGTTCCCCATATGTGCCCTTAACTTTACATTTTGTCCCACCCAGCCCTTTCCAGATATCCTCATGGTCCAAAATAGGAGCAGTTACTGACATTATAAACTATTTTTTCAAACTTCTTTTGTCCTTTAAAATTTACTTTGTTAAAAGATATTTATTTTTTGAGGAGCAAATTTGAGGCCCATATGGATGTGGTCGACCGGCACTGACTGTGGAAACTGTGGAAGTGCCTTGCTTCATTTAAAATAATGAAATAATTATTTGGTATTTAAAATAATTGATGTTTTTGTAACCTGTGAACAACAAAGGTCAATGCAGCTCCGTAGCTGTCCTCGTTCTTCTCTATTACCTCCTCTTATCTTATCTTATCCTCTTATCGCTCGTTATCCTCTTTGGGCTGACATTGGGTAGTTATGTTTTCTTCCTACCTTTGTTAGTCGTCCAGATTAGATTATCAGTGGTCATGCAGACCCAACAAAACAAAGAAAAGCTCTACTTGGACAAAGGGATCTTCTGCCAAAACTACTAATTTATCCGATATAGGGCGGTGAAGCGAACCAATTAAACGGCGATCATTACATAACCGGATTGATGAACTGAATTAGAGTAATGGCTTAATAAAACGCGGCCATTGTCAGAGCCGAGGCAGTATCTGTACTGGGCACGCGGTACTCCCGCTCTCGGCTTCATGCATCAATAATGAGTCAAATTTATCGGCACCGCTCAATTCGTAATGAAGCCATCCTTTGTGTACGCCGTCTCTTTGTTTCGAGGAGAAAAAATAGCTTTTCTGTCCGCCTACAGGGAAATATGTCTGCCGTAACGGTATAGGCGAGAGCGGATGTGAAATTAAAAAAAAATGGCTTGCGAGCCAACCTGTATGGAAGTAAAGATATTACACGGTAAATTATGACTGTATCTGCTAGTCGGCTTTGCTGTAAATTTTTGGACATTGGAGTTAGGAAATGGTATGTAGTGAAAAGTATAGTTTTTTTTTAGGATTACAATATCCTGGTATCGATCGATGTAAACCCGCTAAGGATTTTATATATATATATATATATATATATATATATATATATATATATATAGCAATGACAAAGTATACTTATTTTAAATATTTTATTTGAAAAGAAAAGATATGACCAGGACCGGGACTCGAACCCGTGTCTCCCACATCTCCGTGGTGGTGCCTTAACCATCTCGGCTATCTTCGGCCACCATGGACAGGTGAGAAACCCGGGTTCGAGTCCCGGTCCTGTTCATATCTTTTCTTTTCAAATAAAATATTTAAAAACATTATATCAAATAACAATAAAATAAATTATAATATACTTATTTTATTTACTAAAACTAGACTATTTCACGAAGTCATTGTTAGTTATCAAGAACACTAATCCAAACATATCAAACGCACGAAGCTTCTTAGAGAAGGTACATTGTTTGTATTTTTTTACGGCTTTGGGCCGCAACTAAAAATAAAATTTTGGAGTTATTGGGAAATATTAACTATCAACAAATACAAATGAACTAAACCACTCAGAGTTTGTTACTATTTCTGCCATGTTGGTATGATAAATTACTACTATTACCTGCGGCTCCTATTTTAGTCCTTATCGACATCTGGAAAGGCATGGATGAGAAACAAGGTACCATGAGTACCAAGGTCAAGATAAGACACACAACTTGGGAAAGAAACATCAATCCAAAATATCATCAAATATAAAAAAAACTCTACTCCATTAAAAAAAAGATGTAACCAACAACAATCAATAATAATTATTATAATGCCACTAATAACAATTATATTTTCAATCTAATACTCAATTATCAGCTTTCGAGTCGTTTTTTATTGTCATAACTGATAGAAAAAAGCTGTATTATCTAATCAAACTGCTATCATGCCACACCCCGAATGTAGTCAGACTACAGCATAGGATATAATCAGAAGGACTCCAAAGTTCAGAATTCACCTTTCTTCAGCTCATATGAGTACACTTCTCAAATGGAGTATTACTTTTCAAATTCTACTTTACTGGCACAAAGCAGCTCATTACATACGTTAAGTCCCACTAGCAAGTAAACATATCCAACACGCCTCTCCACGCTAATGCGTTCTATCGGAACCATTTGACTAAACTCTTCTCGTCCGAGAGTGAATATCAGTCTCAAAACATGGCAAAAGCCGTTGGATTCGAGAGGAGTTTGCAACATCTACTAAAATTTCGCGTGGTCTGGTTTGCAACATCTACTAAAATTTCGCGTGGTCTGGTTTGCAACGCCTTGATCATTGATGATATTAATACCACTGCAATTTATCTTAATCTAAATACCACTACATTAATAAAGCTGTTACTTTTTCATCATTACAATACCTGTTCCATGAAAAAAAAAATAACCGTTGAGATCAGACAGTTATTTTATAAGACAGTTTCTTTGTTTGTTTTTTATTTAATAAATGGCATGAGAAGAAGTTCACAAAAAGCAATATAAAGGGACAGAAATGATTTTGATCCCTAAACAAAGGGGTAGTTATCCGGTACGAAGGGAAGATATATTGAAATGGAGGGAGGAAGAAATATAATTGCATTTAGCAGAGGGACTAATATCATCTAAATCAGCTGGTATTTAGCTCGGGATAATTACCCAGGAATGCGAAAGAAGTGCTGTAATGAAAATAGCGGCATTCCTTATTGTGTTCGGTGGGGTAAATCTATAGGGCCATGGCTCTCTATTTAGCAGCCATTGTCCGATATCAAGTTAGTGTTAGTGTATTAGCGGCCGCTGGCTCCGAAACTTGGGTTCCAAGTAATCAACTTTGCCCGAACCAAAATCATGCCTAAGGTAATTTCAGCTTTGTTTTACTCCTGAAAACAAAACATACTTTTATTTTTTTTTTTTTTTTTATTAAACGGGGGAAATTTGACAAAGTAATGAACCCAAGTGTCTTTATAGATTGTGGTGGTATCACATATTTTATTAATGATTTTACATAAGACCCAATTACAATAGTTAATACATACGTAACTGGTTACGAAATCCTAATTAATATATTCTTGATACAAATGCAAAGCATCGAAATTGAAATACCCTACTTACAGAAGGGAGAAAAAACTGTTTGAAGGTTCATTCAAAATCAGTGAGTATCGTCAAACACATGAACTTAAACTGTCGTTGTTTTATGCTTTATATATGAATCTGTATTAATTTTATGATTTTTTATCAGTCCTACAGCAATCGCCATAGATCGAAAACTAAAAAAAGTGTTTTTTTTTACAATCGATGTTCTGATTCTGTATCGACGATATCAAGCATTTTATTCTCTAGATCTCTAAGAAATGATTCTATTTATTTTATAGGTCAAAATATTTTAAAATTATGTGAATTTTGTGTTGATACGTCATTACATTAATAATTAAAAAGGTTCATAAAAAGAAAAATGGTAAAACTAATTCGTCCAGCTCACCTTTTTTTGTTACTGTTACTGTTCTAGTTTTAGTTGTTTTTGTACAGCTTCCGAATTTCTCCACAGAAAGGAGAAACGAGCTGAAGGGATGAAGGATAGCGTGACTGGAGGGCACTCCTCAAGATGTTATAATTACCAAGGCAGATAGAGTTAGCGAATAGAACTGATGAAACCTCTTTTCTTCTTCTATAGCTCCTCCAACATTCTATTTACTTCAGGGAGGCTTGCAAAAAAACAATTTCGTGAAGGAGGTAGACCCTAGAGGAAAAATATTATAAATTGTCTCATTCTTCATGACTCATAAAAATGTTCTAGGTATAGTTTATTTTACTAAACTTAAGTAAACTGTAAAAATCATTCTCCTTGGTTAGAATAATATGTATTCCCTTAGGGTAATGAATTAGGTAAAATTAATAAATTTTCTAGTTTTATTTAAGGGTAATAAATGGACAGGAATAGGTTAAAAGAAAAAGAAAATATCCCATTCTTCAGATGAAAAAATAAACGAAAAATAAAGTATGTGTATAACGGAAAAACTGGCAATACTCAAATTAATGAAGGTTCAATAGTTCAGTGCAAGTTAGGGACTATAATGTTTCAAGGACAACAGTCAGGATATTCCTCTAATAGGTGCCTTCATTTTAGCACTTTACAGAGGCTGGGTGTGCCCCAGAGGATCGTCATATCCCTGAGGATTCAACCACGGTGGTTAATGGATTAAATAATTTATCTCGGCGCTCTACCTATTGAGCTATTCCGCTCCATAACAGAGCTTATACAAAACCCGAAGAATATTATACTGATCGTGGTGGTATCATTTAATGGTTTGTTCTTAAGATAATGTATAAGAATTTACATTTTGTTTGTTATCTTAAATAGAATAAACAATACTTACAGTCAAGGTCTTCATAGCATCTTATGAACCAGAGGCCACAAGTGAACTTAATTTAATTAATAGTAAAAAATAGCAGAGTAGAGCTTTGAGACTACACCAAGCCATTTAATTCCACACAATCTAAAGTCCTCAAAGATCTTTACTTTCTTACGAACAAAGTCACCCATAATGACAAGAAACTTCTTGCCGTTTGTTTTAAGCTACTTAGACACTTACTAGACAACCGTACTAAGCTCCCAATTAAGTACAAAAGACTCATATACATGACTATTATAAGACGCATTGTGACATAAGGAGTAGAGCTGTGGGGCTTCACTAGACAATCGAATTCCTCTCATATCCAATCCTTAAAGACCAAAATTCTTAGTAAAATTTTCAATGGATGAACAAAATCATCCATAATGTCTGATTTGGCTCGAACCCGATGTCAATCCTTTCCCGACAGCCTTCATTCCTACTCAAACCCACTAGTTTCATACCTAATATCTTCAATTCCCAGTTATCATATGAGGTGTCTGAAAAGAAGATGGCCTCCTGACCTCCTATGTCGAATTCGTTATTTCAGTACTATGTGTGTCTTGTTGTCTTTATCCCGTGCCACTGCTGTTGTTTTCAAATGTCAACATTATTATTGAAGAAATTACAAACACTAGGTTGCCTGTGCGTAAGTGTATAAATGGCAATCCCGCTGGTAGTAGTTAAATGGGTAGAGTGGTGAAAGGATATAGTGAAGATTCCGGGTACCTGGCTGAGACAAATAAATTATTTAATCTGTTAACACCCACAGAGAAAAAAAATACATCCTCTTGGATCCACAGACCCTCCTGGGGCTCATCCAGCATCCATAAAGTGAGCTTCCTTAAATGGGGGAAAACTGGTCACTTCAGCCTGATCACGGACAAATTAATTTCCTACATACCGTTGTTCGAGAAACATCACTGTCTCTAGTTTGTACTGAACTCAAGACCCTTCATGGGAAGTAGTGATTATTTTTTTTAGTAATATTTATTTAATTAGAAATAACACAAGACAATTATCTCCATTGCGATTGGAAAAAACCCTGGCAAGCACTTACTTACATTCCCTTCGGAGCCGCGATGTTCATTAGACTCCCCTCGTGTAATTTCCAGCCTAACCCATTGAGCATTGAAACTGGAAACTCGCCCCATCCTGGACAACTCAGCTTCTAAACTAGTGTGAACAATCCTTAATTCAGTTAGTGCAATTCGAAACTGTTTATTTGTTAAGCTCTGTTAGAATGGATGGAACTTGGGGCCTCATGAATTATTTGAGCAAGTTCTAGTGTTAATGGTTATTTAATTAGTAGCTCTCTCGACCGTATAGTTTTAATCAAAGCTTTTAATAGAATATTTTTAAAACAACAAGATCAACAAAGGAAAGAAAATTAATGTAGATATAGGCCCCGGTCAATGTCATAAAGTAAATTGTTTAATAAAATGGTTTTGTAGCGAGAAAACATCAACAATACTTCCGTGTAGTCAGCAATGTAAACTTCTTACAGCTCCACGTCTTTTACCGCATATACTATCTCTAAGATCAATATCATAGGTGATACTAGTTCTAACATTCAGACAAGGTAGGAGAGAGGAGTGTAGAGATGGGAGAAGAAGATTAGACAGTAGAGAGGAGACTAGGCTAGTGTAAAGTATGTGAAGAGAATAGCCACTAAATTAGATGTTAAGAAGCAAATAAGTTATAATGTTAATCCATAGTCAATAAGTCACCTAGTTAGTTGATATAAAAAAGTATCTTGTATTTCTATTTCATATCTATTGAATATCACTGCAAATATACATCTTTCATCCCAGTCGTCTAACGTTTATTAACTGTATGAATATTAATGCAGGAGTTTTTTTAAACTAAATTATTTTACTTGTAAGAGCCAATTACAACTCCACTAAAGATTACTCACAGTAAAGAAATCGGAAACAAATAACAAATAACTAAAGTGAAACATTAATTTTTATAAAACAGCTAAGAACTATTGATTTGTTCGTTAAGGGTCTATAAAAACCATTTATAAATTTGGCTCAAGATAAAACACAGAAGAATATACTTAATTTTACAACCTCGTTGTTATTTTTTATAATTATTATGATTTTTATTCAATTATTATTTATTTAATACGAATGGACCCAGTAGTATCACTAAAATATGTTTCCGTGTCATATTTTCTCCTTGTATTCTTTTTCTCTGATCTGTCCATTTTGTTGACTTCTTCAATACTTCCTTTTCTGACATTACTGTCCACTTTTCTACTTTTTTCCCAAAAATTCTTTGTTTTTTACATGGTTCTATTTTCACTATTGGTAAATCTATATTAACTTGGCTATTATTGATTATGTGATTGACGTAACATTATGTAAGTAAGCAAGCACTCTAATGGTGAGTCTTCTTTTTTTTTGGAGTTTAGTAATATATCCATAAAACTTCACTCATCGTTTTCATATGTCAGGTAATTTTTTTTAATTTTAAATCCATAATGGATAACAATTCTGACAAAGGCCTTAGGTTTCTTCAAAGATCCATGATGAGCCAACAACGACCACAACTCCACACATATACAGCTGCTATGAAATGTTGAACAGTTACTCACACAGAAGGAATCAGAAAGAAATAACAAATAACCAAAATAACAGAAAGCGTGACGCCACCTAGAAGCTAAAGGCTTAATTTTTGAGTTAAGTGGATTTGTGAGTGGAGTGCCACGCAACTATAATGTGGAAAGGGCTTCACGCAACCTGGAAAGGGTTACTTAGTCAGCCCATTGTTTGCGATGACTGTTGACCCTACAATCACAAGGGAAATGGTCAGGGCAACTTCCGAGCACAATGGAAAATATTCGACAGAATATCCGATGACATTTTTTTTGTTATAGAATGTTTGCAGCGTGTAGCGAAAGATTTCTCCAAATTTGGCAATAACTACCATCCCCTAAGTTTTTAAAATGTTAGTATTAATTTAAAACGGACCATTCAGAACATATTGAATTCTAGTAATAATTAATATTTTATCCACATCCATCAATGACCTCCTATTCTCTATATTAATAATAATTATAAGTATACACAAATAATTATAGTTATGTGTGTATGTCTGCGTGCAACAGTCACATCAGGGAACATTACTTAAAGAATATATATATATATATATATATAGTAACACAGATCCAAAAAAAGCATGCATTGACTGATCCTCAAGAATCGTAATCCATTGACATTACCGTGATGTTTATTATGTTTGGCCCTAATTGAACTGGTGAGAATGTTTAAGTGGATCTTATTGTATCTTTCTCGACCTCCAACGCCCATATTTTGGTTTCTAACAACTTAGAGTAAAGTAACAATTTAAAAATTAAAATAAACTCATGCATAAATGAACGGTTGTAGTTTCAGGAAGAGATAAAATGTTTACGAGTGGACCACATCGTGGGGCTTTAGCTATAGTAACATTATCCAATATACTATATAAAGTGTATACTATACTATATAATATACTAGCCAAGGTAGCCTTGTTTCCTAAATATTTAGTAAGCAGCACATAATCATGAGCGCTAATATGCGTAAACGATATGCGAGAATAAACGGTCAGTGAAATTTGTTCTTTGATGTGTTTCAACATAGTACCAGTAGTAAATAATTGTATTTTCATTTGGAGAATAAAAACTTTTCTCAACGATAATAATCCTGATTGAGTAATCTTGTAAAAGTTAATTTTATAAGTTAATGGTATTAAGATAGATTGCAATATAAAGAAAAAAATGGTCATCAGTGATTGAAGCGTTGTAACCGAATCACACGTGCAATTTTTGTAGACTTTGTAGATAAGTGAAATGGAAAGAAACGACTTTCGTTTTGAGAAAGACATTCACTCGATCGAAGAAAAGAAGTTATTCGAAAGGCTCTGATAGAGAGCAGCAGCAGACAGAGGCCAACCTGAAATTAATATATACAATGAGGTGATTTTTTCCAATCAGGAAAGGTTTGAATACTGGTACTCAAGGTGAAAAGTGAAACGATCGGATCTGTGGAAAGATGAATTCTGAAGGTGGGAGTTTTTTAAACTGCGGCCTATCAACCCGATATGACAATCAAATATAATATATATATTTTTAACGACTCGATCACTAACCATTTGGGATTGTGAATTTTGTGTCAAATGAATTGTGCAATATGAATCCGTTTAGTGGTTTTGCAGAAACAATTACCGCCGCAGTTGTCGACCAAATAGCCTCAAGTTTACCTGGTTCTCAAATGGTACGCCAAACAGTTCAGAAAATAGCTCATCTCGAACTAGAAAATCACTCCGCCCCGGTCTTGATCATATCTTTTCTTTTCAAATAAAATATTTAAAAAATTATATCATATAATAATAATATAGCAAATCACTCGTTTGACACGCCAGGTACGATTGAATAGTGTATTGGGTTTTAGTTATTATTGCTAATATGATTATTATACTTACTATCTTTAGTTTTAAAAGAGTATTTTTTTTAGATTGGATAACAACTTGGCTTTGTTTACTACTAAAGTTTTTCATATGCGCCCTTGTTTTCCACCCAACCCTTTTCAGATGTCCACGAGGTCTAAAAGAGGAGCCGCAGGTCAAAACTGAAGATAAAAAAAAACCTTTACCACTACAATCCAGGGAGGGGCTCAAGTAGGTGGTAGAGATGGTACTGTTTCTTGGAAAACAGTTATGCAGAGAGGTGATTTGTTCCAGACCACGCTCAAACGCCAGATTTTTCACCTTATTTTGAGCACCCACTTTTTAGGGGCTGGGTGAGCTCCACTAGCTAGGGCCCTACAATCCCACAGGATCTATCTCCGGCTGCTAAAAGATTAAAGAAAATTCTGCCAGCGAGTGGGATTTTAATCCAGGAACTTCGGCATGTATCTGTACGCTCAATGCATTAGAAGAATGCTTTTCCTTCATTTAACAAGAACAAAGTCGAATTAAAGAGGAAGTGGCTCATACATCAGGGCTAATGTAGACTCCTGGAGACACAGCGGAAAGGACTTGTATATTCAAGAGTTTTAATTAAAATTATTCTAGAGAGGGCAGTTAGAACCGGAATAAGGAATTTCTAACGGGGCGGGGAGCACAAGGTGAGCAGAGCCAACTGTGCCTGGGTTTTATTGCGGCGTTCGGAGGGAATGGATGAGTTTCATTAAGGAGCTTGTATCGGATGTTGTGGTTGCGCCGGTCCTTCTGTCTTGGACAACTTTAAATCTTATGGTTCTAGTGCTACCGGAATACTGCCTCTTTGACCTCAAGGAAATTTCAACGGAATGGATCTTTGTAAGAAAAGAGAGTACCCGACATTGTCAAATAGTATATTATAGATGATAAAACGGATTATTAGATTCAGGGAGTTAATGTAACATGATATACACATTAATATAAAATATTGATATTATAATGGTTTTATACTTTTCAGCACAAAAAGAAATATAATTATCAATAAACTAGAGCCAAAAGCTCAAAAATAAACATAATTATTTATTATAATGCAATTGGGAAAAAAACACAATGCAAAGCCTTATGTTTCAAATCCAGTAATACATCCACTTACCGGTCGCCGTTTCGCCTATTCAGGCATTATCAAGACACCAAAAACAAAAAAGGGGTTATGTGAATCACATCTCGAAGAAAAAGGTGCAATACATCCCAACGATCAACAGCCCAAACAGACTCCAAACATGAGACAGCACCCCACCACCAAGACGTTCAACATACAACTGAAAAGAAGGTAATACGCAACCCAACTGCGTTATCATGATTATTTAAACTGTGGCCTATCAACCCGATATGACAATCAAATATAGTATATATTTTTTTAACGACTCGATCACTAACCATTTGTTGGACAAGGTTGCGTATTACCTTCTTTTCAGTTGTATGTTGAACGTCTTGGTGGTGGGGTGCTATCTCATGTTTGGAGTCTGTTGGGGCTGTTAATCGTTGGGATGTATTGCAATCATATCTTCGAGATGTGATTCACATAACCCCTTTTTTGTTTTTGGTGTCTTGATAATGCCTGAATAGGCGAAACGTCGACCGGTAAGTGTGTGTATTACTGGATTTGAAACATAAGGCTTTGCATTGTGGTTTTTTCCCGATTGCATTATAAGAAATATAATTATAAAAATTAAAATTAACTGTAATTATTAGCACATTTTCAGTGAGCGGGGTAGCTCAGTGGAGCGCTGAGTAATCGTGGCGAAGTTCTCGGTTTCAAATCCGGTTGTAGAATTTTAATTATTCTTTTATTAGACGGAAATAAATTCTGTGAGATCTAAAGATCCTCCTGGGGGAACCATGATCTAAGACAAATTGCCTCTCTGCATAACCGTTGTCCAAGAAATACTCTCCGTCTCTATCACACGCTGAAAGCAAGACCCTCCATGGGCAGTAGTTGTATATTTGTTTTATTGGAGTTTACACCTTAAGAAACGATTTTCATATTGAGCCCACGGTATGAAAATTTTATGATGAGTAAAATCCAGTTTTAACTAAAAGTGACCCGTTACGTTCCTTTCTCGATAAGATTGTATAATTTATTTCACTTAATAGATAGAAATCAAAAGTTAATTTCCGGGACGGATCGGGAAAAGATACTTATGGTATCTATGGTAACAGTGTATTCTATTGCTTTATTCTCGAATAATTTTTTACAACGGAACCTTTTTAAAGACACCTATCCAAACAAACACTATTACTACTCTTATCTAGATTCCGCCTTAAGCTGTTGGGGTCCATTCATATTACTTGGATACAACCTCAGCAGACGACAGGGCAGTGTTGCTCTGATAAGAGTAGGAAATTGACTAGCTATCCAGCAAGGCTGTGCAGTGACTATTTAATTGTGTACAGTGTGTAGTGTGTAGTGCTACTAGGACAGGAGATTGGTGTATTAGGAAGTGGACAGGCAGTGTTTGCTTAAATACACCTCTACCGGACTCTGATGAGGCCCTCTTCAAAAAAGGCCATTTAGGGGATACCGAAGACATCGGTAAATATCGAAAAACAGCTTTAACGCTCTAGCTAATTTACCACCAACTGAGGAACCTACGGCGGCCCCACTGAAGAAGATTCCTCCAATTGAAAAGGAGCGAAAAAACGAAAACGTTAAATGATGTGAGTGGTTTCATGAACAAAATAAATATTAATCAATATATTATCAAACAGACGAGAACTTAGAACTTTACATCCAATTAGAGACCGATCGACCCACATTAGAAAGACATCTAAAAACTCGCGGAATTGGGTACCATAGTTTTGCACCCAAAATCACGATGAAAATCTCAAACAAATTTGTGATAAAAAATCTTGATCTTTCCATTCCCATATCTGATGACAGGACGGCATTTCAACCTATTAAGGCTTCGGACACAAGACGTATACAAAAGACTGCAGCGGGCGGAAAGAAAATGGAATTATAATCTATAGTGATAACTGTAGAAAGTATCACTATAAAAGATAAACAAAACAAAGTAGGCCACGTCAATAGATGTATATTCACGGTTTTGAAATACATCCCAAGAAAGGATATCCTACCGCCCCAGTGCTATAAATGTCAGCAATTTGGTCACACAAAAGCTACTGCAACCACACCGTAAAATGTGTAAGATGCAGCGGCTCACATAAAATTTCTGAATGTCCGCGACTAGGCGAACTAATGTTTGATATTGGAAAGTTATATAAATATGAATTTATTAAAACAATGTGTGATTTATTATATATTTAGATATATATATATTTATAAGTTCAGTTGACAGTTTTAGTGTTGTAATAAGTCCCCGCACCCACTATTTCTATTTTCCACTCAAACATCTATTTTGTATGTACAAATCTATATTTATATATTTAATTCAATAGTTAACATTAATTTAAAATATTTTTTTAAATAATTCACAAACTAAAAAAAAGAATACGAGATGATGATCGATTAATGGGCAAGAACACATTAAAAATCCATTAGAAACGGAAAGGGGTAACTCAAGTCGCGTGTCGGAGCTGACACACACACACACTTTTTTTTATTTTTGGAGTATGCATAAAGCCTTAGATTAATGTCATATTAATGTTTTATATTAGAGTGGGATAATTGTGCCTGGGATTAATTTGTACAGCTTTGAAAAAAGGCTGGAATATGAAGGCTAAATGCTTTCTTGTTGAGAATTAAAATTATACTTAAAAGACACAACACTATAAAAACATTCAAATCATGGCGAATTCCAAAGTTTTGACGAATAATTTTATACCAATTTCCTGTCATGAATCGTGTTTTAAATTTTATTTTAAAATTTTTTTTGTTTGTGTTGTAATTTGTAAAAAAATTTGATTCAATAACTTAGAACTAAAGCATTATGTATATTTTCAGATGATTGTGATGCTAATTGTGGACTTTGTTGTATCCCTTTTTCTATATTAATTGCCAAGAAACGAAGAAAAACTTAGTTGTTTTATATTTTTCAGCTGCGAACTTTTGGTTTTATTTTCTATATACATAAATACATTTTTATATTAAATAAACCTTTTTTCCAGAGTTATATTTGCTATCATACCATAGTATGGTGTACCCTATTGATTATCTTTTAAATTAAAAAAAATAAAATTGTGATTAAGCCACTGGTCTGTCCAATGAATATTGTGAAAAATGGTATGAAGTTATTTTAGGAGTAGGGTATATAACATATATTAAATAACAGGTATTTATAATAACAGGAAGTTACAGAACACCATATTATGGACCTATGGACAAACTTCAGTAATCAGACGATGTGTAGTCTAGCCTACCCATAAACGTAGAGGATTATTTCTAATAACGTTATAGAGGACCCGGAGGTATTGGCATAACTAATTAGTTGATCAAAGTAACATCCTCCGGGAGGCTAAAGCCGAAGAGGGAGGTAGATAAGCCGCGACGGGAGGTATCGGCGTCGACTAACCTCAATGGCACTCCACGGTCCTCGAGGGCTTCTTCAGTCTCCCCGGCCTGTCCTCTAACTCTTCGGCAAATATTAGTGTTCCTACAATGTTGAACCTAGTCGGACCTACCTTGCTATCCTGGAAAAAAATTGCCTCACATTTCTTAGAATCGAATTGCTAGGAAGAAGCAGATGTCTTTTCTGTAATCGATTCGAAGGTATGCCTATGAACAAAAGTTTGGTACCATTCAATTAAACAATTGAACTTACAAAACAAGCCACCGGTATATACCACTGTAATGAGACTTAGGCAGGTCTTGCTTTATACATAAATTGAATACATAGAAATACTTGGATTAATTGTAAATATTAGGAGTAATTGTAAATGCCCTAAATAACATAATTTACAACGCTATGAACATGCTAACTCTAAAATCATTTCATATTTTGCTCTCCGCAGGCTTTTGATCGAGTCTGGCATCCGGGTCTGCTGTACAAACTCCGTAAATTCCTACCTTCTACTTACTTCCTTATTATCAGTTCCTACCTCAGTAATAAAACCTTCAAAGTAAACCATAATTTTTCCTACTCTTGCCTCTTTACCCAGTTTGCTGGTGTTCCTCAAGGTAGTATCATGGGTCCCATCCTATACACAATATATACAGCTAACATCCCAACCCATCCAAGCACTGTCCTCACTACGTACGCTGATGACACATGTGTGTTATCAGTAAATAAGGATCCATTTGTTGCATCCCAATCTCTTCAATCCCATATCTCAAACCTTCAAGAATGGTGTCAAAATTGGAGAATTAAAATAAATCCTAACAAATCCCACCAAATTACCTTCACTCTTCGTCGTAAACCTACGAATTCCTGCCCTACTGTATCCTTTAATAACATTCCACCGATCCCTGTCGAACAGATACGTTACTATCTAGGACTCCATCTGGACAAACGTCTCACTTGGAATCCTCATAAGTAGTTGGAAACGACGGATTGTGCAAACGGCCAGTAGGTCAAGGTCATTGTAGGGCGGGAGGGGTGTTTACTTAGGGCGGGAGGGGTGACCTTGGGCTAGTGACTGGTGTTTGTGTGCACAATGTGGCAACACTGTAAGGAATTTATTAGATCTGGCAACGTAGCATTTGTTTACATTGGTGGGGGTGATTGAACTATAACGGTTCATCAGGAGGTCGTTTCATTCATGGAGTGGTTTGACCTTGGATGACGTTGACTTCGGCTGGACTGGTCTTATGGCCTATATTTGTTTACTTCCGCGTTGACGCGGCCGGTTTCCTCGGTAAGAGAACCTTGAGGACCTGTTTAAGTGGTTTATAATTTATCATCGGTAGTTAACCTGTTAATCAGCTGTGCAGTCGACGACATTCTCGTTTGTTTATGTGTTCTTGACATAGATCAAGTTTTATTTTCGACCTTACGTAAGTTACGTCACGCGTCGCTTAGTTCGAATGCTAATGTGCCTTGAACTTGAAATGTCCCAGGTGGTATTTTAAATTACTGCAGGTGCAAGACGGCCAGACAAAAAAATAAGAAAAGTAAGTATTTCTCACGGTTAGATAACTGTTCTTGATTTATTGGTTATTAAAAGAAAATAATGGCGTTGTCTGTGGTATTAATGTGCTCTCAGCTTGGTATTTTAAATTACTGCAGGTGCAAGACGACCAGACATAAAAATAAGAAAAGTACGTTTTTCTCACGGATAGATAACTATTCTTGATTTATTGGTTATTAAAAGAAATCCCCTAAGACACGGGAATACTTGTCAATGCGGCAGTAAATATACAAGGATAAGTGTTTTTTCTTTTAATGAAATTACGTCACACCCATCTCACACGACCGGTACAAAGTTCAATCACCCCAACCATTGCAAACAAATGCACCAGGTTAACTACCGATGATAAATTATACCACTTAAAGCAGCCCTCAAGGTGATCTCACAGAGGAAACCGGCCGCGTCGACGCGGAAGTAAGCAAATATAAGACCAGTAAAAGACAACGTCATCCAAGGTCAAACCACTCCATGAATGAAACGACCTCCTGATGAACCGTTATAGTTCAATCACCCCCACCAATGTAAACAAATGCTACGTTGCCAGATCTAATAAATTCCTTACAGTGTTGCCACATTGTGCACACAAACACCAGTCACTAGCCCAAGGTCACCCCTCCCGCCCTAAGTAAACACCCCTCCCGCCCTACAATGACCTTTACCTACTGACCGTTTGCACAATCCGTCGTTTCCAACTACTCTCATACAAGACTGAAAAGACAAGAAACTGCTCGACGATTTCGCCTACTTCAACATTTACTGGACAAACGTTCAAATCTACCAATGAATTACAAAAGACTCATTTACATGACAGCTATCAGACCTATTTGGACATACGGAGTTGAGCTTTGGGGCTCTACTAAACCATCCAATCCATCTCGTATCCAATCCTTACAATCCAAAATCCTTCGTAAAATCCTCAATGCTCCTTATTATGTCACAAACTAACCCATCCATCATGATCTTAATATCCCATACGTTGCTGATTTGGCCCAAACTAGATACCTATCCTTCCATGAAAATCTCCATACACACTTGAATCCGCTAGTCTCTCGACTTACTTCCCATAATATTCCTGATAACCCTCCGAGGCGTCTGAAAATATGATGGCCTCGAGACCTTCTACTATAAAACTTCATTGGAGTGAACATCAATGGATAGTTTCTCCACAAGTGATTTTTTTTGTTCATGTCCTTTGTTCATACAGCAGATTTACTTGATGTAATATAATTGCAGTTGTAAATATCAATAAAAAAAAGAAATAAAAAAATATTTTGTTCTCCACTTTATGATCGTGTAACCCGTTCCCTTGGGCTGACGAAGACAATATGCAAATATAGTATACAGGATCGATCTATGGCAAACGATTAGAGATATGAGTGTCGAATTTCGAAATAGTTTTTAATGCTGAGTTTTAATTTGTTGCATTGTCGGGCAAAGTAAGTTCAATTATTTCAACTAAAGCACTTTCATTAATTTTTCAACTTTATTTCTTTTTATTACCTAAGAAAATACAAATGTAATACACAAAAGTGTTCAGTAACAGTTTGTTATCAAGAACCGTACTTCACTACAACACCTTCAGATCCTATTACCTCCCAACATATCATTGATCGAGAATATATCGATAATCGCGGTTATTTAATTTCTTGTTCAATCTTGCTAGCATTGCTAAAGTAGGCTATATAAATTATACTATACCAACCATTACACTCCCCCAGCTGAATTTATTGTTTCCATTTTCCATAAATTCACAACAAATCGGTAATTAGTGGTTCTTCTTTTTCGAGATTAGAATCCAATAGCTTTAGAAAACTTTCAGTTCACTCTAGACAAAGATAGTTCCAATATGAATCATCAGTAACGCCGGTCAAAATTAATTGAATGCTACCTACATTTATCTCAATATTTATATATTTTTTTACATGAATACTACCAATCACAATGAAGAAGTATCAAAAAAGATGTATTTCAGAATAGTTCAGCGTGAGCGATTAGACTCATTAAAGAAGGTGACGAATATCTTCCCGTCAATGTGTCATGGTTTTCGGCTATACGGTCTGGTGAGCAGCACAAGCTTTGTAATTCGTATGTTCCTTTTATGTCAAGAAGTCCCTTCTAGTAAACCTAAATGACCTTATCCTCGAAACCTCGACAAACACACAGGTCGACATCCAGTATATCTTCTGCTTAGAGTGTTTCTGAAGGCCCGACCTTCTGATCAGCCATTATTTGCTTGAAATTGCCTCCTAATTATCTTCAAATAATCGTCCAGGTAACCTTGCCATATGGTATTACTGTCACTAGTAGGCAAAAAAGCACATTCAGAGTGGTATAATGGCTAAATATTGATTCAGCTCGATACCAAGTCACTTCACCGAGAGATTTATTACAGCTACTGATACGAGACAACTGAGAATGGCATGTTTCTTCGGCGTGGTTGTGGTTGTGGCTCCATCTCTATAGCAAGGAGGTAGAGCAACAAGCCAGGGGTAAGTTGAACGGTTGCATTACATTGAACATTTGATGTGTTAATTTTGTTCGTGCTGCAAGATGTATAAAAAAGTTTATTCAAAAGCTTAGGTATATTTTCAAAAATCTGTAGGCTTTGAACGATAAAACATTTCAAAAGAATCAGGCAGAGTTTCGCTTATTTTTTACCGACTTGTATTAAGCTAAGCAAATAACGATCAAAATTGACATAGTTTAATAGCCGATCATATCCTCCATGTAAGACAGACAAATTATCACCTAAAGAAACTGTAACGGACTAAATAATTGTTGGGATAGAGGGACTTAGTAAGACGATATAACGCAGATTGTTTGCCATCTTGTTAGGGATGCGGGCCCCGTCCAAACTGAGCCCTAATAAAGGAACTCTAAGGTCCTCCCATATTGTTTCCCCCATCTCCACTCAAATTCTGTCTGTCCAATATTTACCGGAGGTTCCAAGCAATATATTCTAGTTCCGTAAATTATTTTTATTCCTCTCTTTATTTTCTTCGTTTCTTTAGATTCTTTAGATTTCGTGATCCTTTAGAAAAATCACGAATAAGTCATATACGGTATGCCGTATTCTTCCTGATCATTTGTTCAAAAATATTCCATTCCAATATTTACTGATACTATAAAACACATTATTGATAGTTTCGAGTGACTCCACGCTTTGTCATAAGTTTTTGAAACAGGGTTAAAATGAATATAGACAACAATGTCTTCGACACTTCATCTTAGAATCTTCTGATAACCAAAGTATCCAAGCTATACTCAATATCGACAGTGTAGATAAGTTACATAAAGTGTATTATTACATGATGGGAGTTCAAAAAGTGTTAAATTGTTAAACATAGACCATTTTATATTAAGTGTTTGTTTGTAGTTTATTGTTAAAGTGATATTTCGTTTATTTATTTTTATTGTTTCCATCATAGCACCAGAAATTGTTTATCCTTTAATCTGTTATTTATGTTTTGAAAACCAGAATCTGTTAGTAAATTTTATTTTTATTTTCATTTTGAAATGATATGTACATAAATTGTTAAAATCATAATCATGTAATTTATAGCCAAGCTGGGCTCTATTTGTATGGGGAAGCTCCCAAAGACAAATGAAATTCTATCTATCTGTCTATCTATCTATCTAATAAATTTATACTTCATGTGTGATATGAGATACGAATAGAAATAGTATATATAGTTATCTTTAAAAGGCTTATGGTAAACTTCAATAAAAGGGTGCATCGAGGAATTCCTTTCTGAATTACATAAAATGAAAAGGAATTTCGGACTTAATAACATTGGTAAAAAATATCAGCTAAAATTACGAAGGCTGTTTGATAATGAATTAAATATAATTAAACTTTTTTACTGGAACTATTTTAAGTTAAAATATAAATGGAATACAATTATTAAAAAATGTATCATAATACAAAAAATAATTGGTAAATTAATTAGTAAATTATCCTTCCAATTCTTCTTTGCTGATATAAAACGTGGCCGCTAACGCTGAAGGATGAACAAAGTCTTAATTTATTCGAAAGTAAGGTATTGCTTAGAATATTTGGTCCAAAATGATGAGACCACTAGAGAATATAGGAGATTACATAATGCGGAATTGTGAAGCATGCACCCGCCTAGTACAATTCAAGTGATCGCGTCACGAAAAGTAAGATGGGCTTGTTAAGTTGCCGGGCTTAACAGTTAATAATCGTTATATCGACTGGAAAGCGTCAGAGGGAGAGACCAAAGCTTAAGTGGGAGTGGACGTTAAGTGATCTAGCAGATTTGGGTTTGGGTGGTGGTTTGGGTAGTGGTCCGTGGAGAAAAGTTTGTAAGCAGAAATGGGTAGTATCGTCATCGACCCTTAGGGTTCGCTAACCCTTATTATTACTGTTATATAAAGAAATGAATGAATATCAATTTTATCTAAGTATTTGAAAAGCATATCTTCTAAACATGGCGACAAATAAATAATAAGCGTGACTCAATGCGAATTTCAAATACAAAAATTACACTTTTTCTGTTCTATTTCGTTCTATGAGGCTAGTTGATAATTATTGGCATTACTGGCAAGTCCACGAACTAAATCTCATACTTGTCAATATGGTTAAATATCGTCCATATCAATGCAAAGTATCGAAAATGAAAAACATTAGATTTCAGGGGGAAAAAAAACCGTTCCAAGACAGAGCATATTGTCAAACATTTTTTACCTAGGTCATTATACTTTTTTTTTCTTTATAGATTACTCTGTGGATTTTATGTCAATTAATAATGGTAACACAAACGCCATAGATCGAAAATTAAAAGAGTCTTGTTTTTTTCACATTTAATACTTTGCATGTGTATCGAAGATACGTTGATAATATTTGGGAAAAGTTTGTCCTGTAATTGATAAGATAAGGTTGATGATCTAAGGTTATTATACAATAAGGTTATTATAAAATACTTTGCTTCTAACCCTCAAGTTGTGAAGTATCTTCCTTGTTGCAGCAATATACCTTCTTCTTTTATATGTATATATGTATCAGCTCACATATTAGAGAGCATAGGGGGTATATATATGAGATGGTAGAGAGGAGATAGAAAAGAGATAGGCTATAACAGGTACAGAGAGTAGTCGCTAAGTAGGTACTACATAAGCCACTAAGCTATAACGACAGTCCATAGTTAGTTATTATAAGAAAGTCTCTTTGAATATATACTTGGTATGTAATCCAAAAAATTTGAGCGTTTCTTTCTCGCCCGTTCCACCACACTTTAAAACTCACTCCCCACGAGATATCCGCCATGCTTCTTCCTTATCCACATTCATATAAGCTTTTCCTTCATGTTCTAAATTCCCAAACAGATGCTCTCTAATCAGCTATAATTAAACAGCACACCCATCAGAAGTGATAGATGGATTACTGTCAATTTCCTTTACTTTCCTTCAAGTTGTCCAACGTTTACTAATTGTAATCATTGATGACTTTTGAACCAACATTCTTACCTCATGGTAAACTACAATAAATATTCAACAGCCACCCGAGTTCCAGATAATGTTATTAATGCTGTACGAAAGGCAAATCCTTTCCACATTGGTCTGAAGAAGGGACGAACCAGTGACAGCGTTTGAAGGATGCTCCATAAGACTGAAAGGAAACCCGAGGAAGGAACAGGCCCGAGGTAATGGAGAGAGCAAACAGACCCGGGAGCTTTTTAATGCCTCCTTTATCCGCGGCTGCTTAATAGTCCCGATACTTAGTATAATCCTCCCTCCCCCCGCCTACCCCTCTCCCATCCCCTCTGTTCCATTAATATCCTTGGCGGCTCTTCAGTCAGCTGACAAATTAGCGAAACCTGATTACCTCTATCCCCATTAAGATTAATAACTTGCCTAATTCCTAAACGGCTTAGACCGCAAGCTGACTCCCACTTCATGGACTTGTTATCTGCATCCTCTTATACGAGTAAGCAATTTCATTTGGTTCTGATGAACTAGAGTTTCGGGATTGTTTCCGACTTCGGATTAAGGACCATCAGAGAATTTAGTGTCCAGTTATTACTTCATTCATTACTTAACTATTTTTATAAAATATTAAATATTAAAACATTTGTCTTTTTTCAATTGTCGATATATACCTACCGAAATTGATTTACCAAAATTTATTATCATTATATATTTATTTATGTTTCAGTATAAATTTTCGAAAATGCTCAAAACTTTATGTCCATACTTTTCAATTAATGAGATACGAGCATGTAGGGCCTTTAGTTTAATTAGAAGTTTGGTTTGGATTCAGTGGCGGACGGTAATTACGATTTACTAAGATCATTTGTGCTCACGTGTGATTTATAAGCTTAATCTGAAAATCATGGGCAGTAGCAAAGCAGAAATTATTGAAACAATCTCCACTCACCACTTAACATCACAATATGCTGCTAACCGGACGATGCCTACGACGGTAGTCTTAAATTTTGCCTATCCAGGTACAGTTAAAAATATGTAACGAGTAAATGACATTTTAGGCAGAACCAAGAATTTTAAACTACCTTATAAATAATACAAGAGCCACATGCCCGAATTCGGACCCGAGATAGTAATTTGTCACGCTAACCACTATCTCTTCTATAGCTTCCATCTCAACTTTAATAAAAAGCTGAAAAACATCTGACTCTAGAATCCTGGCAGGTAACTTAAAAATTAAAGATAAGATAGATATGTAATTAACAAAATTTTATTAATATAGTGATAGATAAAAAATGTACCAGTATTATGAAAGTCCTCAAATTGATGAAGGCCAATGAAACATTTTCTTCCACCATTTAAATTTTAAATTATATTATTATTTCTATTATTTTTTTATTTATAATTATATTATATAATTAACTATAATTTTTTTTTATAAAATAGAGCCAAAAACTCAAAAAGAAACACTACTATTTATTATAATGCAATTGGGAAAAACCACAATGCAAAGCCTTATGTTTCAAATCTCAAAACTACCAGTCGACGTTTCGCCTATTCAGGCATGCCTTTAGAGAACCGGAATTATTTCAAGATAGTCAACTCGTATCAATATTTTTTCCTATCGTTTCTCAAGAAATTAATTAGAATAACTACTCCTGAAAAGTCAAATTATAATCTAGAATATATAGAATATATAATAATATATATATATAGGAGGTATTAACTTATTTGAAAATGCTTAGTTTATATTTCAAGAAAAAAAGTGTTTAATATCGAAACGTATTTTTAATTTAAATTTGGACTTATATGCAATTCATTTAAGCATTAGGAGTAATATCAAAGATTAAGTCTGGGAGTTAAACTGGCTCATACGGTCAAAACCGCTGACAAACGGCGAGATAAGGAACAACAAGACAGTTTAATTAAGGTTCGGTAATTACCTGAGCCCAGGACCTAAATAAGGATTAACACAAAGGCAAGCAAGACCTTATTAACCGCTCACTATTATTTAAAAGTTTAAATAAGAACACAATCAACAATTTGAACGGATCGTGTTTTTTAATAAAACATGAATAGATATGTTTGATATTTGTTGGATTAACAGAAAGTCAAAATAAAAACAAATTTGACAAATAAAAAATCCCCTGTAAATTTGTCATTAAATGTTAACTTCTGTTCTTAATCAGTTTTAGCTTAAATGGATAAATTAAGTTAAATAATTATTGATTTTCGTTTGATTATTCATTTAACGTCATTTTGCGCTGCTATGGCTATTCGGACGATGTTACAGAGAGAGTACTAAACTTTTTCTTTCCAGGTATAATTAAGATAGGGATCTTTAACGAGTACCTGGCATAGTACAGACTAGAAACCCCCATTCTACGCCCTTTCCGAAGGGCGGTGTAACCTAGGATATTTTTACTCCAATTTAAAAAATCCTAGAGCCACCTGCCGGTCTGTGGGTAACATTGACAAATTGTACATCATAACATTTATGCAACCATAAATAAACATAACGATAAGGAAATTGCCTCTTTCGAATTAATAAACCAAATTTGAACAATGTTGCTGAGGATTGTTTGTAATATTCCTAAAATTAACTACAAAGTAGCCAACTTCTTCCAATTGAAATTTCGTCTGCTATCCAATTCGAGTGTATTATTATTTATGAAATTTCCAAAATATTGTAATTTTCTTTTATTGGTTGAAAGAATAAAATCGGTAAAAGGGTGTGGAGACAGTTCTGAATCGATTTTATGGCAACAATGGGAAAGATTTATTAGTCTTTCCAACCTTTGTCAGAAAATCCATCAGTTATATAGCCGTGTTTTGCAACAGATTATGATGATATTGATAATATATAATGTAATTTCATTTTTTAACTGTTAATAATCTCATGTCACATATTTTATTAATGATTTAATTGGTTAAAACAATATTCTATTCATATTTGTTTTTGTTCTTAACACGATTTTATTATTATAGTATATTATACTAGTATATTATAGTACGTAGGCATATAACAGAATCTTTGAATTCGTTTGTTGCCCACTTCAAAACATTGAATTAAATAAAAAAATTACACCTTGATCAAGGACCGATGACAAAAAATAATTTAATATCGGATTAATCGGATATTATTATTAATCGGAGTTTCGTATATTTTTCAACAAAAAATAATCGTTCAATAAAACTATAAAATACACATTTTTAGCTAGCCGGACATAAAAGTATAACATAAAAGTAATGAATATTAGTTTTAAAAAATTAAAGAATTAGGTTTTATAGCCAGCCGAACTAAAAAGTAGAAAATAAATAATAGTTTAAAAAACCAACTTTAATAGAAAAGAATCTAAAAAGTAGAAAATAATTTTATATAAGTTTAAAATAAGAATAGAATGAACTAAAATATTATTTTACTTTAAAAAGGGGTGGACTTCTTTTTAAGATATTATCATAATGGCTCTACTTTTAGCAATATCAGTCAATAAAGTATTTAAAATAATTAATATCAATCAATGAAATTTTTCGTTCATTACACTATTCTTAATTTAAATTTATTAAAAAGTATTATCTGGCTTTTAGTTTTGTTATCTAATAATAATTGTTAAACTATTATTTTTTTTTTTGCATAATCTTCTACTTCCTAATTTAACCGTAGCGGTGATTTGAATTTTGATAAGAAAACGCGGTATGATGCACTGCATGCAGCCAGCAAAATTCCCATTGAAATGAAAATTAGAAGAAAAACTTAATTCTATGTAGTGGAACAGATGTGAAGTCCATTGTTTGCTTTCCCAACACAAGTGTGATTGGATTAGGAGGTCCAATTTTCGACTGAGCTTGTGCAATTAAAGCAGATTAACTCCTTTACAAAGTTTGTCTTCGCTGTTTGATGTGATGATGATGATGCGCTCCATGTGCCGGCTTGCCTTCTATCCGACTCGTGGCTCGTAATTTTTTCAACTGGGTATCACTCAATTTTTCCAGCTTCCAGTTAAAAATGATAATGAAGTTCAGTGGAGTAACGACCATAGAGCGAGTTATGGATCAAGAATAATTTAAAATGCGATTATATACAACAATTTATTTCTGATTAATTTCTGATGAAAAACGTACTTCGTCTAAGAGTCACGGAAAAAATAGTATTTTATTCTAAATATGTGAAAGTAAAATCTTCTTATTTTTCTTTTAGTGGCGCGACAGATGCTTAAAACGATCTTTGCCTGCTCAATCTCCATCTGCTTCGGTCCTGCGCATGTGAGGAACTTATTCTCAGTTTCTTGAGATCTCCAAGGACGCTATCCTTCCACCTGCTCCTGGGTCTCCCTCTATGGTAAGCCTCACTCCATCAGGGCAGTTTTCTTACACTCTTCTAGCATTTCTATCTTCTCCCATTCTCAGCAAGTGACCCAGCCACTTCATCCTCTGTAACCTGGCAAAAGAGGAGATCGCCATGACATCATAGCGTTCATATAACTCTAATATCATCTATTTTATTTCGAAAAGTGATTCTACAGTTGGAGAATAAAAATTAATTCCAAAAAATCATAGTACGTAAGCTTCTCCCTTACGAAAGCTTCGTGTCCAGTAATCAAAATTGACAACACTTCGAAAACCTCTGTATAATATATTTATGGCTGATCTTCATGTCACCTTGTAATAATATCTCAGCTTATAATTGGACAAA
Organism: Arma custos; assembly: GCA_037127475.1. Lineage (NCBI taxonomy): Eukaryota > Metazoa > Arthropoda > Insecta > Hemiptera > Pentatomidae > Arma > Arma custos. The sequence continues at coordinate 67,767,769 of CM073763.1, forward strand.
TTACACATATAGAATTAATATAACAAATTAAAAAAAGCAAGAAATGACATGATGCTACTAACAACTATCGCATTTTCTGGACTACAGATCATCCCTAAACTTACAAAAGAAACGAATAATCTGTAATGCGATACCAAGGCCTGTTGAGGTCACACATAAAAAAAATATTATTAATATAATTGTTATGTTTTAAATTATTAGTTTAATGTTTTAAAAAAAGTATTGTCATTTGTTTTTAAACATGTGTTAAATAACATATGATCGATTTTCATCTGCTACTCAGTGTAAGTAGCAGTATTAAATGTTCGAGTGTACGAAACGGACTGTTAATAATTGTTCTCAAAAGTATAACTAAGTAGTTTTAAAAGTCTAAGCCACAATACAGCGGCTCACGGGCTTATCACCAGTGCAGAGCCCTAAGCCTATATCGGCACTTGTGTTCTTCAAGATTCGATCTCTTCTCATGGGCCAGTCCTTACCTATATCAGTAATTAGTTTTAATTAATTATTTTTTTAAACAATTTTATATATACAGGATGTCCCATTTCAAGTGGATCAAACAATTTTAACTTTTAAACAAAACAAAATTCAGAAAAACGATTCAGGTAAATGTTGTATTTATTCAGGCCTAGTTTGAAGAAATAAAAATACATTTTTTTGGTTTTTCACTTTAAGTGATCAATATCGACCTTCAAAAAATGTAGTTTTCTTTTGACTCTCCATTTATTTTTATTTTTCTGAAATGTACAATACAAAACATGGAAAAAATGTATGTAACATTTTTTTCTATCTTTCATAGGTCAAGTAGAAGAAGTATCTGAAGCTCACTACTTCAGTATGCTGTCTTCACAGAAGGTTATTAAATGTCCAGACATTTTCTGAAAGATTCAAAATACCTTGATTAGTAAGTTATTTCGACTAAAAACTATTAAATAAAATAACATAATGCTACCGAACGTTTCCTCGTAAAGGAGGAATACTAAAGTAGTCAACTTTGAATGCTTTTTTTACTTACACTATGAAAGATAGAAAAAAATGTTGCATATATTTTTTTCCATGTTTTGGATTGTACATTTCAGAAAAATAAAAATAAATGGGGGTCAAGAAGAAACTACATTTTTGAAGGTCGATAATGACCATTTAAAGTGAAAAAACAAAAAATGATTTTTTTTATTTTTTCAAACTAGGCCTGAGTAACTACAACTTTAACCTGAACCGTTTTTCTGAATTTTTTTTCGTTTAAAAGTTAAAAACACTTGAAATGGGATACCCTTCATACACCACCTACCATGGCTTATTATAATTCATTTTTCATCTCAAAATTCTTTAAATTAGTCTTTGTTTGTATTATTATTATTTTTTTTCTTAAAGAAATTCTTATCTTTATTTTCTAAAATAAATAGTTTATGTTACTTTTTTTTTCCTATCAAATCTTATTTTGTATTATTACAACACCATTTGCACCTTTACATTTGCTCAACGCAAGTATGTTATGTCCGGTTAACATACTTGCGTTGAGCAAATGTAAAGGTTCTATTGATCCCCTAAACCACGCAACAAGGCCTATTTGGAAGTATAGCTCCGTAGTCCATAGTCCATATCAACAAGATACTAACAACAGAATTCAAAATTCTATGACAAAGTATAAATGGTTGTTGTAGTATATTTTATTGTTATATTATATTATTAAATTTTATTATATCAGATTGGTTTATTGTATTTCAAATCACACTATACACAACGATATGAAAACTCCAACTGTAAAAATCCCACATTCATCCCACTACATTTAACCAGTCAATACATCACTTTAATACCTTTCTTACTTCTCTATCTTCGACTCTGTTCCCCGGAATAGCTTTAAGTTATTTCACTGTCATAATTCAATTCCAATAACCTCATTCACTATATGCAATTCAAAGTAACCACCTTTAATAAACTTAAGGGTCTATTTATTTATTGGTAGGGGGGGGGGGAAAGACGTATATATTATATGTTTTTATGTAGAGGTACAAGTGGAGGCAATGTTAAAAATGATTTAAAGAAATGCATTAAAAATGATCGCGAAATGACTGATGATGGTAGGAACTTTATAATAACAGTATACTAATAAGATTGCCTTATCATTCTCTCAGTTAGCACAACGTTCTATTTAATACTGAACCTGATAGATCACGTCTTAACATTTGCCCGTTTGTGATAAGACACTTTAACATCTATCTTATCTGTTAGAACGGCTGTCATGTCGTTCAGAAAGAGCCCTTTAGAGGAATCGATATAAGAGGCGGCGGAGGCAATAGGTTGAAACAGGTAGAGTGAAGGTAATAGCAACGTCACTGACAATCGCATTCATTCGCCAATCCCGGAGGACTTTTATCACTCGGCAGAGTTCCAGCCAGTATTGTTTGCCTCCAGCCGGTTAGCTACGGGACCCTGCCTTTGCTAATCACCTGTCTATTTAACATGCTAAATCGATCTTAAAAAAGGTCGAATTTACAAGGGACGGTTTTGAAATTCATGTTAGAAAATCAGGGATGACCGTTGGCATAAAATTTACATTGCAGATTTTTTTTTTTTAAATTTAATTAAATTAATTAAATTTAATTTTAAATTTAAATTATTTTTTTAAAATTAATATTCTTCACTTGACTTGAGGAACAAACGACTTATCTATAATAGTATACTAAAACCTATTTGGACATATGGAGCAGAACTTTGGGGTTCAGCAAAAAAAGTTCACATGCACAAGATACAAACAACACAATCCAAAATTCTCAGAAAAATTATTAATGCACCATATGTTTCGAATCACACTATACACAACGACATGAACAATCCCACTATAAAATCATATATTCATAACAAATACATAACATTCCACTCATCGACACAATATCATCCAAACCCACTCGTTCTTCCGCTTTCCTACTCCCTGTTACCTGGACTTGATAAAATAAGATTAAAAATACATTGGCCAAGAGACCTAATCAACAATTGATTTTTTTTTCCAAAATAAGTGGATGATCATGGATAAAAACGAAGAATAAGACACTTCAATCAAATTTGCTAGATGCGCAATTGCGCAGGTGCAAATGAAAATTAATTAATAATAATAATAATAATATTAAAATAAATTAACATATTATTCCCCTAAATTAGTGGGAAAAAATCACCTCCCTGCAGAACCGTTGTCCTAGAAACAGTACAGTCTCTAACATGTACTGAACCCATGATCCTACGTACTTAAGATCTATCTAGTTTAACATAAATTTTAAGCGATCCTTGAGTTTTTTCTATCTATACGTAATACGACTCGATACTAATAAGGAGGTTTAATTGCATGTCTTAATTTAATTAAACATTGGATTCAGTAATACTTTATTAGTTAAATATGTTTTTGTTTTTAGTACGACTTTCATGTCAGTGACTAGAAAATAAGGTTTTGGATATACAATAGTCTTGTTTTACCCTTGATATATGAGTCCCCTAGATGACAAAAGTTAATAAGATGGTTTTTTATACTTCAATTTATCATTAATTGTTTTATCCTTGTAACGAACTTAACGAATAGTTGAATACAAAATAACTATGTAACTATCTATTAATTGTACTATAGCAACCCTAGGAAAATCTAGGGCTCAGTATATGGTCGAGACTGTACTGTTTTTAAAACAACAGTTGTACAGAGATGTGATATGCCCAAGACACACTCAACTAATAGTTTTTCTCTCAATTAAGGCTACCTAATTTATAAAGGCTGAGTGAGCACCAGGATGGTCAGCACGGGGGCCATTCATCCATTCATGGCAGCTAACAGATTAAATAATTTATCTGCCACATCTAGATTTGAAACCGAGACCCTCAGCACAGAAACTCCTTTAATTTTCACTCTCCTACGTAACAACCAATTGTGAAACTATTATTTAACAACATACAATTTGTCTAAAAAATGTTTTTATTGTAGTTGTGAAGATACATGAGCATGTATATCATAAGTATTATGAATAAAAAAGATTGATAAACTGACAATGCAAAACAATAATTCTAAATATGCAGAAGAAATGAACTGAAAATCAAATAAATTCACGGTATTCGGTTTTCTGAAATATGCATTTTTATTACTTTATATTTTATTTATTTATTATGTATTTTGAATATTTTTTGTTGTTTCAAAAATTTTTCAATGTCTTGCATTCACATTTTTATGGTCAGGTGAATTACAGACTAAACTAAAATTGTTATATTTAACTAAAATAAAACTCTTTTGGGATTGTACTTTTTTTTTTAATTAGGATATATTTTAGGACGATGTTTTGAGTCATGACGACAGTATTATTACAAAGGAGGAAATTATGTTATTTTTTTTCCTCCGTTGGATTTTCGTCTTTATTATTATTATTTGAAACAGCCCTGAAGGACTACGGGAATTCGATTCAGGGTTTTTTCCCGTTCTTTCTTCTTTGCCTCAAGATTTCACTGAATTTCTTCATTATAATATGTACCTACGGATGGTTAATGATGATATTTTTTCCCGGTATGAACAAATTTTAAGTTTACAACCATCATAAAAAACAGTCATCCCTATGGATTGAAAACTTACAGATTAGCTTAAAGACCAAAATAGGAAGGAATGGAGAAGGTCGCTCTACCGCGGCTAACCCAAAGAGACAGGTATCCGTGAAGGGGACTCCGGCGGAAGAGGCCCTGATCCAGGAGGAAACAAGCAGCCCCGGAGAAGCCAGAGACACATCATCAATGATATCACATATTCATGAAGAGCGTCTCATCTAACCTCCGTTCCAAAGCTACCAAAACCTCGCTCCGCTCCGCCGGCAAATGTCAACCCATTCCGTCCTTCACCTCAATACCGTCTCCATTCCCTTTAGTTAGGCTACTCGAACCGCAGGAGAATGTGAACCATATACTACTGTACATGTACAATACTTTGTATACTCATAATACATACAGGTGTTTCGTTTCTTATAATAACAATTAACATGAAAAATTAAAATACAAGATTAAAAAAATCCAAATATAATTTATGTAAGTATTAGTTAAATAAATGCTTAATGGTATAAGCAAATTGAAGGTTACACTGATGCATGAAAATGCAGATTAAGATTTTATGGATGCATCAACAGGCAGACATATTAAAAAAAATAATCGAATTTTATGAGAAAAGGAATCAATCCAAAACAGACACAATGAAATGGATTGTTGAAATAAAGAAAACATCTGAAACTGCTAGGAATTACACCAGATGTATCCAAAATTAAGTAATCTGCAGATTCAATATTCAAAAGCCGCTGGTTGGCCAAGAGGAATAATCAAAGAAGATGGTTTCAAGATAGAAAATCCCACAGGAAAATATGAAGTAAGGACACAAAGAAACACAAGTGCTTTAAAAAAAATACTTCGCGGAGTCTTAATGAACACATTCGCTAATAATAACAATAAAAATAAGAAATACACATATTAAAAAATGATGATACAAATAAAAGAATGAATGAAAAGAATATATATATATATATATATATATATATATATATATATATATATATAACAAATATATAGATAAATAATTGTATTTAACCTTTCCCAGCTGTTGTCCTGTAACCTTCCATTTGCTACAGTTATTGCATTGGATTCATGATGGTAGGATGATATCCTTAGCGTCAAGGTGAATAGAAACACTTTTATTTTGTAGTTTTTATTTCATTAATTTTAAGCTTTACTTAAAAAAAATAAGTGTTATATCGTCAAAATTCCCACCCTGCCCCATAAAATAGGATTGCTTGATTTCCCGTAAAAAGGCAAACATAAACGAAAAATAAAACAAACGCATAAACATGTATTGATATTTTCTTTTTCAATTTTTTTATGGGAAAAAACGAATTTTTATAAACATTTATAGCAAACAGACCTGTACCATAGCTACAACCAATGCAGTGTCTTGAATTCTGTACACAGCAAAGATTCACTGTACTGTTTCTTGGACAACTGTTGTGCAGGGAGGTGATTTGTTCTAGATCACGTTCAACCGCCAGATTCTCCCCACCCCCTTATTATGGGTACCCACTTTACAGAGGCTAGGCGAACCCAAGGTTACATAGGAACCATCTCCGGGCACTAACAGATTAACTGAAAGTCTGCGCCATCGAGCGGGGTTATGGACCTTCAGCTCAGCAGCTCAGCGCTCTACCACTGGCTACTCCACTCCTTATAAATAACATAACTATATAATAGTTGGGAGCGGAGTGGCTCAGTGGTATAGTACTGAGTAGCCATGCCGGAAATCCTGGTTCAAATCCCGCTGCAGTCAAGACTTTTATTTAATGTGTTAGCAGCCGGAGATGGATCATATGGATCTAGGACCCTCCTGGGGCTCACCCAGCTCTATAAAATGTTATAAAAATAGGGTGCTCAAAATAAGGGAGAAAAATCTAGCGGTTGAGCGTGATATAGAACATGCCACCTCTAGCAGAACCATTGTCCATGGTTGAAACAGTGCAGTCTCTACCATGTACTGAACCCCAGACCCGTTCATGGGTAGTAGTGGTTCCGGTGTGTGTGTGTATATATATACTAGTTATTAATTCAATTAAATTATTTATATAATTTGTGCTTGTTCAGTGTTGAGCTTGTTTACCTCATCAAATGTTTTGATGATTGTTCGGAGTGTCAATAAATGTGAAAACCAGATGAATATTAATATATAATTTAAAAATTTGAGATTTAAATATTTCAGGGTATAATTGATTTAGAAATTCAAAAAAATATCAATTATTCCTAAGTTTTGAGTTTTTACTTTCGGCAGTCCTAATCGGCATTACTGATGTCTATTTTGAAGTTATCCGCTTTTGATCCTGGAAATTTTTATAATTCTTTTATATTGGTTTCCAATCCATAACGTTATAGACATAGTTGCCAGTAATGATCGTGTTACCACGCCCCGACATATAACATTACCGCCTTTCTTATATAAAGGAAGGAGGGAGTTGGGATTTGAGGGGGGAGAGGGGGAGGGCTAAGAGAACTGTTATTGGTTACAGATCACGTCTAGGCAGTTACCCCAACCTAGGCAATATCATATATATCGGTCCTAAGGGGGAAATTAAAGGCTCCCGGGATCGGATGCCTCAGTAATAGAAGGGAAATGAAACTAATAGCCGCTAGTGATTTATCCGACTGGAAAAGGTTTAGCCTAGAAGAATGCAATTAGCAAAACGCAGGCGGCCCTAATTGCCGGATATAAATCAAGTCTGGTTGGTGGGGGGGGGGTGCGAGGAGAATTCATTTTTAATACTTAGGCTACCCGAGGGCGGGCAGATAAAAATTTCAGGGGGCGCATTACCGGGACCGACTTGGGGGAGATACTCGTTAATAAAAAGAAATTATCCCTGCCGATGGTAGGCCGGCTAACAAATTATTATTAATCCTATTAACAATAAACTGCAGCAATCTGTAACACCGCCACTCCCTATATCTTTGGAACCTAACCCCGGCACTCAACTGCAAAGGGCTCCTACTTTGTTTCTTCCAACGCTAATACATTACTGGCTTAGCGTCTTTTATCTAGGAGGGTGCTTTATATACGATACAGTTCCCTTCTATTTTTTAAGGGGAATCTCTTCTATTTTTTATCGGTAACAGACACACACCCCGTTTAGATATATTATATAATTAACTAACTATTTATTGTATACATATTATATATACAGATGGATTTTTCTTTTCTTTTTTCCTTCGCTTAAACAGTCAATGCTTTATATGTAAAAATAAATCGTACAAAAAAACTAAAAACTACACTACAACTATACACCGCATGAAGTTTCTTGGGTTCAGTACATGGTTGAGATTGTACTGTTTCTTGGAAAACTGTTGTGCGGAGAGGTAAGTTGTCCAAGACAACCCTCAACCGCCAAGTTTTTCCCAGTTAAGTATACTGACTTTATTGAGGCAGAGTGAGCTCCAATGGGCTCGGTAGCGTCCATTCGTAACTATTAACAGATTAAATGATCTATCAGCCACAGCCGGATTTAAACGCGAAAATATTCCATAAGAATTTTAGGAATACAGTTTTTAATTAGTCTTTAAAAGTGGTACTTAGCGAACATCATGCGTTTACATCATTTAATTTTTAAAATAATTTGCTTTTATGATTTTTCACCAATTTTAATTTATTTATCTGTGACTGACTGAATCTGAATTTATTGCAAATGCAGGTGGTGGACACTTTGGTTTGTTCATTTTACAACACTTTTGCTTCTATGGCTAATTGGGCAATGTTACATTGTGAGTCCATCGTTTTGTCTATCCAGGTTTATTAGGATAGTTATCTTTAATGAGTTCCTGACACCGCATAAATTGGGATAGCCATTTTACATCCCCTCCAGATAAAAGCATAACCAATAATTTTTGAGCGGTCAGAGAACACTCAATTTTCACAGCTGATTGTTGCAGTTGACTGTTCATAAAATAGTTCTTGAAATAAAAAGCTAAAACATCAAACTATAACTTAAAAATTAGCTATTTCAAATTTGATAATTTTGCAATAACTGTCGGTTACAATGCTAACTCGTCCAATGGAGCAGCCGCACGCTAAACTATTGCACATAGGTTAGTTATCTACCCGGCAACTTCCGCCGTTTCCTAAAACAAATGGCCCTAGCTCTTTGTATTGCCGGGTTTGATTACTTCCCCTGATCAAGAGAAACTAAATTGCGCCACATATTACCATTTGCCTCCATATTAGGATATATCCTCCAATTTGTGCATGAGTAATAATAAAAGGTAAAATGAATGGTTAGGCCGTGCCCGGTAAATGGGGTAATTGTAGAACTTACCAAGTAGGTAAGTGCTATTCAATGTATAATCAAACATTTGAAAATGTAATTTACAAACCAATGTCTTTCCTCATGAAACCAGTTCCTCATTACGAGGACAATTAATAAAGCGGGTTAAAAACCTGAAACGAGATAAATTGTTCATTAACTGTCCATTGAAATATAGTAAAAATCCATAGTGATGTCGAATCTGATATTAATGGAATTTATATTCAAGATTTTGTGAATATCTCAATAACTAATAGTTAAAGAAGTTTACTGTAAATATATCTACAGTCCCAGTAAATAACTGGTTAAGTCGAATTTTCTCCAAAATTAGTTTCCCGTACTTTGGGAAGCGGAATCGTGTTGTTTTCATATTGAAGAAGGGGCTAAGTCAGGCATTTGATTGAAAAGGAGTTACTGAGGTTCCTGGGAAGAAGAGAGGTGACAATGCAGACCAAAATGGACTTCTATAAATCGACTTCCCTTCCTACCCTATCTTACTCTTCGGAATCATGGACCTTAACCTGAGATCACAGAAGTCAAGTACAAGCTTTGGAAATGAGGTACCTGCGAAAGTAGAAGGAAAAACTCGGAGAGATTAAGTACAGAACACAACAATACGGGCTAATCTCGATATTAAACCAGCGGAGACTATCCTGGAGTGACACAAACTAAGGTGGTTCAGAAGTCTACTTATGATGGAGTTAGATAGAAACGCCCGGAAGACCAGAAGGAAAAACGCCCAGAGGTAGGCTTCGCATATCCTGGGAAGACAGCGTAAGGGATGGTTCAGGAGGAGAGGAATGGACTGGAGCCGAAGAACTGGAGATATTTGGTCTATAAGAAGGACCCTCACACACACAGAGGTAGAAGAGGAAAAGAGTTTGATGATGATGAGGAATTACTGCTTCGATCGAAAATACATTTCAAGCCAAACACTGAGAGAATGACACGAACGATACCGCATTCCTCAATTTCGTTAACTCACCCTAGTCCTGTATATATTTAAAGTACTTTTACATTTTTTTTTCTATTTTTCTATTTTGTCCATGAGAGATACTGATAGATAAATAGAAAAATAATAATTACCTGGAACTTGGTCTCTTTAGATAACAAAAATTAGCAACGGAAAACTTATCATACAAAAAAACAATCAGTTTGTGTTTTTATCAGTGTCAATGGATATAAAAGCTTTCAAACTAACTCATGGAAAATTACTTTTTTATTTCGAATCTAACAAATAGCAGTTCAGCAGAGTAAACAAAGGATATTTGGTGAATTGTCGGATTGGACTTTTTATTCAAAATGAATGTCAAATGTCGACATTCAAATCGGCTTGTTATTTTTAGCGAAATGGTTTTAGTCTGTTTTGCGAATATGAAAAATATTCTAAAATATAAATTGGCGAAGCTTTCGCCATAACTTCGACTTGTTCATAAAATTCGCGATTAGTATAGATCGTCCGAATAGATTTACACAGAGCTGCTTCCATAGTGAAGTAAATGGCTAGTGGTAATTCTTGTAGGTGTAAAACGATGATTTTTTTTTAAAGTGAAACTTTTTTTCTATCGTCCCAAAATTTTTCATTCATAATGTCGCATTACCTTACCTTCTCGCATTACTTTTTTCATATGAATTTGATGAAGTATTTTAAATTTTTATCCGGTTCATTAAAATACTTCATCAAAAATTCATATGAAATAAGTAATGCGAGAATAGGTAATGCGACATGCGATAGATGAATGAAAAATTTTGGGGCGATAGAAAAAAAGTTTCACTTAAAAAAAAATCATCATTCTCGGCCTTGAGCCGATTCGAGTAAAAACCGCCTTCAGCGGGCTCAGCCCATTGTAACGCCTTAAAATACCGAGGTAACCGAAGGCTTTTGTTTATATAGAAGCATTTGCATGTATTTATCGCAAATTTGTATTATATTGTAAATAAAATTTTGGAGGAAGTAAAAAATAAAAAAAAATCCGGTTCATTCAATATATATTCAATTTTATTTAGGCCTTCAGTCATCTTCACAAGCTGAACTACAATCTGAACCGCCGGAAAAAATTAATAGACTGCCAACAGATGTCATGCCGAGTAACAGAAAGGGTCCAGCATCGAGTGTTGGGTTTAATATGTTTCAAAGTGGCGAACCTATACTTTTTAATATGCGTTTATCATCTAAATGATTGTATTAATTATGTATTCAGTACTCTAATACACAAATTGAAATTAAATTTTGTAATTGAATATTTTGTCTACTATTGATTTCCAATCATCATTCCCATTTTTCAATAGTTAACTTAAGAGTAAAAACGCAATTTTAATACCCTAAATCGAATAATTTTCCAAAAAATTTTATTTAAATACCTACGAACCGAAAAAGAGTTTCTTTTGCATGGTGGTTTCATAAAACCACACAATTTTTTTTATGCATTGCTGTTGTCATTGTCAGGAATTAACTCCTATCTAGTGGCCATATGATCGATATTTTTTTATTTAGCAGGAGTTTGCATCATGCAAAATCACACCTTTTATGATTACATGTAAATTGGAAAATCAATGATACCGACTTACTCGCTATACGTTTAAATTTTTATAGATATTCTGTAACAAATCGAGTTTTATATTCAGCAGTCAACAGTCAGTGTAACAGTATTCCAATACTTTTAAAATTCCATGGACGTACAAAGACCTTTTATTAACACAATTTGTTTCAAATACAAGACACTGGTTTGGTGAATGCATCCAATTCTGTTTTCCAAACAAAACATATTAAATATTAATAAAACAAAAAATCCTTTGGCAAATCTTTCCATAAGCCTGAACAACACCTCCGTACAATCTAATCTAGGACTATGAAAGAGGTGCTTGTTGTCAGAACGTGCTCCCAAAAGATAGAATTCCTTCCTAAGCCAGGCTGAGGGACTTAGCTAAGTCCCAAGTTCGTGCCCGGCCGCCATTAGGCCGGCTTCCATGCCGCAACGTCTTAACACTCCGAAATAGCACCTGCCGAGTTGCTCCGGTCGGAATATATTAAGCAACTAGTGCCCAACTACCTGCGGTCCCAGGCCAGTTTACCTGTAATTGCTCTCTTCCAAGTGTTTGTTTACTCCGACAACTTCTCTCCGAGGCCATTTAGCTTCCTCCTTCCAGGTAGGCACGGAGCTAGTTCCCCGCATCACACACTTCCCATGTTCCACAAGTTTATCGGATGGCAAAGAGCACGAAAGAAATCTGCTTTATTGCCGAATGGAGGCATGGTAAAGGTTGCTGCCTATATTTCGATAGGCCACAGAATTGATTCGGAACAATGTGGGCTAAATGGTGTCTAGCCTTGCACGATCAATACCGCTTTTAGCAAAAGACAACACTTCAAATGGTAAAACCTTGAAGAACCTGAATGAAAAATTTTAGTTTTAGTCAGATCAATTAACACTAATCATTATAAACAAATGTACTTAATAGCTATTTATGTACCTAGAGACTAAAGATCATTATTCCCTCAGCTGTAAGTTTGTACCCGAGCGAATGCGTGGGTACAATTGGAGTTTGTTCCCAAACAAATGCGAGGGAACAATCGAGTTTATTCCCGATAATTATCTTCACTCACAAGGCCAAGCCGAGAGAGTAAAGAATTGCTGGGAATAATGATCAATTTAGTCCCGAGGGGGATACAAGATTTTATCTCCAGATGGGATGTAAAAATGCAAACTATACGCTATAATATTTATATACTGACTTGATTTACCTGGCAATAAATTTGAAATAACATAATTTGCTTCTTTTACAATATCCATAACTTACAAAAATGAACTTCTGTTTATCAGTTTTGGTGTTTTGAAACAACAGCTGATTTTAATGGCCGGTGTGCAGGTGTACCAACCTAACCCTCAATTTTTTCAGTACAAAACCTACATTATTTAGACGAATTAGGTTGTCATATTTTTACTTTATTCCCTAGGGAATAAAGTTAACTTTTTGGCTCATTTTCTAATGCACAGGGAGAAAATACGTACTTTAGTCCTAATTAATTGAGCCAAAAACACATGTTTTTCTACCAGCTAGAGATAAAAGTACTTTGGCCATCTATGGACCGCACTTAACTCAAGACTTACGGTGTCTCTTTTTCTTCCTCTCTTTCCGGTACTTCTTCATACTCTCTCCAACCTTCTTCTTCTTTTGAATCAATACTAATTATTATACCAGCCTGTTCATATTACACCAAATTAAAACAGAGGTACTACAGTGGTGTGTACACACCACTCTCGACATACCGACAGTTATGGACTTCATCAAAGGAAGACACATCAAATGCTTAGACATCCTGAAATACTGTAGAACCATCTTTTCAGAACTCTAACCCCAAAAGAACGGGCAAGAATATGTTCGGATTCTCAGACTTGACTAAGAAAAAATTGAATTAATAAATCAACACAAGTCAAAAGGACACAGAGAAAAAAATCACATCTGGCTCTGTCAAATGAACTTCAAGATCCCTTCAAAACCCCTTCCTAGTACAACCGCAGAGCAACGCTCAAATCCAAGAGGCTAAAAAATCTATGAAAAGATTGGCTTCATGCTTTAAAATGAAATCGAAAATATGGATAGTATATAGTAGAATAGTATCGTAATAAAGTATCATAATTATAGTGTAGTATGAATAGTAATAAAAAAAGGAATTGTATTTTTTTAAATACTTAACAAATTGTCATTAACTATATTCGTGAATACTCTTAATTACTAGGGTGTACACCATTTATAATAAACGATATATAATACGTACCTTCCATTTGTATAACAAACATAATGCGTCACAAAATTACTAGGTAGAAGAACTGGTTACATACCTAAAGCAAATAAAAAACACAATTAATGATTGCTTTTCCTTAAAAAAGTCACTAATATAGGAAACTATATTAACAAACCTAAAGGTTGAAATCTTCTTCTTGTATGAAAAAACATATACAAATTATTTTAAATAACCTTGGCTAAAATTTAGTCGAAAACGAAAGACTGAAGGGAAATCGATCTATGAATCCTTTTCTTTTGCTGATAACTAAGGCTGGTGAATCAATATAAATAGAAACAAATACGACCGTCATGTTTGGTAAGATGATTAATATAAAATGATAATAAACGTAGCAGCGAAAAAAACTGGCCGACAGAAAACGAAAAGTAAATTGTTACGTTAGCAGTGATGAAGTTACAAGGGTTCCTTGTAGCCTCAGAATGACATGTTTATTCAAATCCAGTACACGATTACAAGAAAAGACCTCGGTATACTGCAAGAGTTAGTGGCCATTTTAACTGAGACGATATCAAATTAAGATAAAAGAAAATTATAGGCAATAAATAACGACTCGACTGCAAAGGAAAACAGCTAAGGTGTAATTTAAGACAGTCTGTCATGAAATCTAGCCTTAGTTATTACTTAAAACGTAAAATCATTTTTACCCATAGTTGCTACTCAACCTTGACAGACTTCTAAAGAAAGGAAAAACACTTTAAGTGTTTTCTGGGTCGATATTCAGACAGTGTTGTATCCTAAATGGGCGTTGAGGTTCTGAATATCATGCCCTAAACTATTAACATAATACACCATTCTGGCGATATCACATGGTAACGTAGAGGCTTCCTGTGGTTTTCAGATTTATAGTCTCATAACAAAAGTCATCTAATGTGTAAGAGATTACGTGAACAGTCAGTATGTTCAGATAAATTCTATTATAGTACGTTTTGGTTTAATTAATTACATAGTTCTTTTTAATAAGGTTAATTATCCCGATCTCTTTCTTATTATATTTTATATCCTTGCCTAATATTTTATTATTATGCCATCTGATAGCATTATCATCATCAACTTCATAATCTTACCCACTTCAACTGTTGTGCGGTGTAAGGATCCTGCATATAGATCCTGGACCAAATATCTCTTTCCTGAACCAACCCTGTTCCAGGTTTCCTCGCTTTCTTAAAGCCTTCTCTAGGATGCGAAGACTTCCTTTGGGTCTTTTGCCTTCCAAGCGGTTCTCGTGAGTGTTCTTGGCACTCTAGAGTCATCTAAAGAGTCCAACCTAAGAAGATGTCCGAACACCCTTTGTGCTCCTCCAGAATGACCTTAGATGGCTTAAAGTAGCAGTTTTGTAATATTAATTTTTTCCAAGGAAATGAAGAGAACAGTGTCCCAATAGTTAACATACTTGGAGCGTTCCGGCTGAAAATATTAGCGCACACAAAATGAAGATAGTTGGATGAAATGGAGTGGATTAAAATGTGGCACTTTGTATGAATGGAGACAGCATTGCCAACTATAACTAGTGGAGAATGTTTTGGCACTAGGAATCAGAGGCTGGAATTTATTTCTTATATGATTTATCCAGAGATTAGGATTTTCATGGAAGCTTTCATCACAAACTACTAACTATTGATTAAACATTATTACATTTACTATTTCCTTTTCATGGTCGAAGAATATCTGATCTACATTTAAAAAATAATTTTCTTTTCTCCTTTAGAATCCAAATGATGTTAAAAATCGTACCAATGAATTAGCAGTCTTAGTTTATAATCACACCGTAGGATAAATTACTGAAACACATCTGACCAGGTCTACTGACCAACATACTCCGATACTAGGCTACCAAATGAACCAACCTGATAGAACAGCATATGCTGGCTTCCATCGCTGTCATCATCCATCAATCTGCCTCCCATCACTCTCTCTCTCTCTCTCTCTCTCTCTCTCTCTCTCTCTCTCTCTCTCTCTCTCTCTCTCTCTCTCTCTCTCTCTCTCTCTCTCTCTCTCTCTCTCTCTCTCTCTCTCTCTCTCTCTCTCTCTCTCTCTCTCTCTCTCTCATGCAAGTACATAATCACCTATAAGCCACCGTTGCAATTATTCAAACACATCTTTCCAAAAAAAAACCATTTATATATAACATATAATGTAAGGATAGAGATAGTTGGGGGTGCAGTCAATTAAAACACCATAATAAGTGCATACTTATTTATTGTGTGCCAACCTTTCAACCTACATTGTAGGTCATCTTCAGGGCAAATATACCGAGAGGCTGCGAGGAAGGGAGGTTGGTTGGCAGTTGCCCCTCCCTCACAGCCGATTAAAATACCGTAATAAGTGCATACTTATTTATTTTGTGCCGACCTTTCGACCTACATTGTACATTCGACAAGTGGAGGACAAATGGAGAATGAGGTCCAATAAAGAGTTAAGGGACCTACAGGAAGAGCCCGATATAGTGAAAGTAATCCAGCTCAAAAGACTACGATGGTTGGGGCATATGGAGAGGATGGACTCAAAGAAGATTCCAAGAAGGATGGCGTTCGGGATGCCGAATGATGGTTGAAGATTGAGAGGGAGGACGCGTTTCAAGTGGCTCGATGAAGAGGAGGGAGACCTGAAGGCGATGGATATAAACCACAGGAAGCGCCTTGTTGCGGACAGAGGCGAATGGTGGAAGAAATTAGCAAAGGCCATGGTTCACCGAGGACATAGGAGCCCAGTAATAAATAAATAAAAAAGTTTTTTTTTTTTTATAATTTGATAACATTCAATGAGATTTCATTGAATATTCATAAAGATTCACTTTATAAATCATAGAGGATTGAGATTTAGAAACACATTAACGACTCTAAATTCTATTATTAAAGGTGTTGATATGTTTGATTTTGTGTTTATCCATTCAAGAGTAATAGGGAGATAACCAAATGCAAAGTCGGAATGTTTTTACAATATTTTTTATTTTCTCCTTTTAAATACCGCTCAATAGACAGAAAAACGACAGAACTTCTAAAACTCATTCACCCATTCATCAAATGTAAGAGAAAAGAGCGAATGAAACATCAGAAAGTTTTCTCTTAGCATAACTCTAATCAGTCGGAAAAATCATTTGAGCCTCTAAAATCTATTCATCAGGCGACAAAAAGCGTTCACGCTCATTTTCCTTTCCACATACTTCCACAGCCGGAAAATCGCTTGAATACACTTTAGAACAGCCAGCTTTTACACTCATTTCCCATCATCATGCTTCCAAGCAGTCTGCGAATCGTTTGACACGGTAGAAACCATTCTCCAATACAGTATACAAGAAAAATTATATGAAATTACAGACATTTTTCTCGATAAATTGATATTTATAATAAAAAAATATTCGTTATTCTTTAGTCAAAAACTGAATAAATAATCAGTTACATACCATTCTCCTATATTGCCGTAGAATGATTGGAACGAAACAATAATCATTGATATCTCTGGATTCGCAACAAATTAGGAACATGGTTTCGTTCCGGTAAGAACATGGAACAAGCTGTTGCGTTCAGAGGGTTGATCCAATCAAGGTCCGGACTAAGAAGGAAATGATCAAGAACAAGAAGTAGTTGAAAAATAGTGGGAACAGCCAATCTTAACCGTGACCGTATCACTAAACCCACTTACTACCACGAAGTTAAAACTATTCCTAAATGACGAAGTAGATCTTAAAGTTTAGGTATTCCCAGTTATGATCAGCAGCGCTCATAAATTATGGCCTTCAACACTTTATTTTCATAACCCAGCCATCTGATTGTCTATAACCTTTTCCTGTAATGTTCCAAAAAACCACTAATTATAATCATTATGACAACAAGACATCCCTCTTAAGGCTGCAATTATGATAATAGGTTAAAATCGAAAACCTTTTGATCCAAGTCATTTAGTTCCTTTCTTTCTTCCCTACCTATCCATGGTGTTATTATTATAAGGATAATAATAGAAAATGACTGCGATCCCGAGAGCTCTACGCCGATACGTCTCCACACAACTTCCCAAGCCCAAACCTGTTAGCTTATCTTAGGTTCAACTCTCGGAGTCGGCTCATCGCCTTTTAATGATTTACAAATTTAAATTGGTCCGGATCCTCATACAAGACTGAAAAGGCAAGAAACTGCTCGAAGATTTCGCCTACTTCAACATTTACTGGACAAACGCTCTAAACTCCCAATTAATTACAAAAGACTCATTTATATGACAGTTATCAGACCTATTTGGACACACGGAGTTGAGCTTCGGGGCTCTACTAAACCATCCAATTCATCTCGTATCCAATCCTTACAATCCAAAATCCTTCGTAAATGCTGCCTATTATGCCACGACAAAGTCATCCATCATGATACCTATCCTATCCTAACTAGATACCTATCCTTCCATGAAAATTCTCATACACACTTGAATCCACTAGTCTCAACTTGCTTCCCATACTATTCCTCATAACCCTCCGAGGTGGCTGAAAAGAAGATGGCCTCGAGACCTTCTACTATAGAACTATATTGGAGCTACCCGATGTGTAGTTTCTTCACAAGTGTTTTTTTCATGTCATTTTCATAATATCAGATTTACTTGTAATATTATTATAGTTTTAAATATCAACAAATTAATCTTAACAAAAAAAAAATTCGTTTGGTTCAACAACGTTACAAGCCCATCGCAACATTACATGTTATCATTTCAATTACAGTAATCGGTGCATACTCTGCAATATAAACAGGTGCTTAAGACATTCTCGAACTGAAATCCTCAACTACACTTAGAGAGATCCTGTTCTCTCTAACAACATATTATCTGACAGACCATATATTCATTAATGAACAGTTGAAGTATCTATATCTGTTGTTAGCACCTAAAGCCTCTGTTGCTAAGCACCACTACGTAAATTCTTCTACTGTCCAAGATCTATCCAAAGCTATGGCGTTTTCATATACCTCTTCAACAACAATACAATATTTCTTAACGATACTCTTTTAAAATATGGCGATTCCTTCAACAGGATTCCTTCGTGCACACCAATTAGCTTACTTCCGATCTTCTTTCCCAATCAATCCCAATGACCCGAACACTAATTCGAATTTCGCCAAAGGCTACTGCAAGGTCAACGTGGCTTCAGATTTTTCGACCTATATCATTCACTCTCATTTGTTCTCAGCTCTCAAAAAAAAAACAAAAAAAAACTGATACCCTCATGGTAATACCAAAATGGCACATCAAATCAATTTAAATCAATCCATCAAGCTCATTTAAACGTCTTCAGACCACAAAAGTGAATTGGACAATAGATTTGTAGCAATGAGAAGACCCTCTCCTCATATTTGGAGTATTTGTAGCCTTAGTGCAGCCTCCGTATTGACGCAGCGATAAAAGTGTGTATATTATAGATTTCTCCTATTCCATCACACGTAGATCATGAAGCAGGTTTAGGGATCTTCAGGAGTGTGTAAGTAATATATAAAACTATGATATTAATTGGTGTCCTTTATTTTACTATTAGTTTATTTCATTTCTAAAGATGTGCTAACTGGGCACAGGATATTGATTTAAACATTTCCAACCATGGTTTAAACTATGACTATAAATAAAAGGCTGGAGAGATATGAAAGCCAGGTACAATCCAATAGATCGTTCATTTTCTCTCCCTTAGGCGTTTTATCTAGCTATTGAAAAAAAGGAAGTAAAAAAAATGAGGTACACAAACAGATGGATCAAATATTCTTTAGGAGCGATATATGTATAGGTCCGGGCCGGCCTTCCAATTGCGATCGTAAATCAATTTAAATCCGGCCACCGTCCGAACGGTTACAAATATATTTCAATAAATTCACGGCTAGAAAGATTTACAACATCGGGACAAATGATTACAGCCTTCCTGGCCAGCTATGTTCGTTATCAATAGAAACAATTTTTTTAATCAAATAATAATATTGTTCTTCGAATCGTGAGGCTCCCACCGCCCAAATACTCAGACACTGATTACTTAACTGCTATGATTACAATTACGTCGTAACAATATTTATAGCATAATTGCTGCAATGAATGCAACTTTCCCACAAAATTCCAAGAACGGACATTTGCGCACAATTTACTTAGTAATCAAAATTATGGAGATTCTATTATGAAGGAACAAAATTAATAAAATTTCCAAATTGTATACTTAAATACATTTGATTTCACGTATTTAGAATTCTTATGATGAGTGAATCACATTTATTCAAAAATCTTAAATAAAAAATCGATACCAGAATATAAAGAGCCGGTTATTTTCCCATCATTAATGGGAAAAAGTTATTTTCTCATTATTATATTAAATTTATTAATTTTATTATTTTCCCAGTTATTTGTATGTGGTGCTTAAAATACATCATAAGTACCAAGTATGACACACCGTAATATCACAGGCCTAATCCTTCCTTTTAGCTAGCTTAGAATTGCCAAAAGAATATTTTGTTAAGTGGAATACTCCAGGTTCAAATTGTTACACCCAAAGAATACCATCCTAGTAAAAAACTGGTAAAAAATAGATAGCAATAAAGCTGCTAATATTGAAAAATGAAATAGTTATTTAAAAATAAAATTATAAAGTACAATTATAAACTAAATATATTCATTAACGCCTAAAGCTCTGGGGCCAAATGCGCCCCATTGTCGAGAAATTACAAATTGAATTCTTTAGAGATGTAACTCAACGTCTCATAGTTCTTTTCTTTGTTCTTTAACGATTAAGACCCCTGCATTAGGTAATAAAACAATGTAATGAGTACTTTGATGATTGACCACAAACCGGTAAAAAACACCAAGCTCGATAAAATGCAGTCAAACTTTCTTTTCATACCTATCTATCTAGAGCCCAGAGGAAGAGATGACTCTACTCCATATACCTCTATGGCAGTGGTTCCTAATCTTTTGTTTTTTTTTACCGCTCTCTTTGGCCAAATTAAAGCCTTCGCCGCCTCCCATCGTTTTAATTAAAGCCTCCCACGCAAAAAAGGTGTATGGGCATGTGAATAAAAACAACAAATGTTACATTAAAAACAAAGCATTTAGTTTTACTATAACAACATAAATTATAAGTTCCAATTCAAGGTAAAAATGTACTGGTTATAGAAAAATAACCAAAACTAAGAAAGAATTTTTTATTATCAACTGGTTTGGCGCCCCTACTCAGTCTTCACGCCACACATAGATCCCAAATCCCAAAAATCTGGTCAAAATATGAAGGCGTTCTTCAATTTAAATGAAAATTGGTATACTAAAGTTTCCGAGATCGCTGGTTACGAATCAAAAGTCAAAATTATGAAAAAGAAAATGGCGCATCCAATATGGCGGACATATATATATTGAAAAATATTATATTTAGCCGAAACTTTGTATATAGGAGTTTTCGGGATCGCAGATTACGAATCGAAAGTCAAAATTACGAAAAACAAAATGTCAGATCCAAAATGGCGGACATATATGTAAAAAATATCAGATTTAGCCGAACCTTAGTATATAGCGCTTTTAGAGATAGCAGATTACGAATCAAAAGTCAAAAACACAAAATGGCGGCGTTACTATGGAAGACGTATTTATTTTTTAAAATTTAGATTTAGCTGAAATTTGATATTTAGGATTTTTCGATGCTGCTTATGAATCTAAAGTTAAAATTACAAAAATAATATGATTGAAATTTTTTTATGGGTTTAAAAATGTAATGACAATAGTGTCGGTTTGAAGGTATAAAATCAGAAACATTTGGCTAGTGGAGAAAAATGAATAGGCCACATCATAGTCCAGGGGTTGGCAACCTATTTCGGTCAAGTATTATATATCTGATACATTCTTCCACAAAGTAATCATATTTACAGCTTCTTGTTTGACATTAATCTTGCACAGTAAAATTTTCGCTCTATTCTATTAAGCTTTGAAATATCATCTTCCAATGGCACTACCTTTCTTCATCTTCCTTACTTATATTCTTATAGATAGTGATGATTAGTTCTAAATAAATCATCTGGAAATATATTTGATGTAGTTCTGGTTTAAACACCACGCCCGACGTTGCTTAACTTCGGTCGTCTGACGGGAACCGGTGTGTTCAACGTGGTATGGCCGTTGGCGATTTATTTCATTTGAAATTATCAAATGTGGCATTCGGTGACTCATGGGTCATATGTTGCCGAACTCTGCCATAGACATAGATTTAAAATTGAATACCATGGTGTTAAGAATAACAGCAGTCTCCTCCTAAGGAACCTATAGGTTAATTGTTCAATAGAACAAGTGGTCCATTCCGAGGCTAACTAAGCTAAACGTTCGGAATAGGTTAGAGGAGCGCTGTTGACAGAAGATATTAGAGGCCTAGCCTATCAGCGCTCAGTCACCACTCGTAACATCATCCATGACCGCTGCCACAGATTGCGGAGCTCCTTCGCGTGAGTAATCGCTAACTCCCGACGCACGCAACGGAACCAGATGAATACATTCAACGTATTAGCATATTTATACTGCGAATGAACAATAAATAACTAATACTGCGAATTAATCCTTTGAAAAGATAACATATTCTAATTCGTCATAACCGAGTATTATTCATTATAGTAATATTATTCACAAGTATATTCATTATCCATCATATTCATTCATACCAAATGTATTGTAATAGTCAGACATGCATATCTACAGAATGAAATATGTACTTAATAATACTTAAAACAATGGTGGCCACCTTTGGTGTAAGGGTTATTATTACATTACATTATTGGCGCGACAGACTCATAAAGAAGTCCTTGGCCTGCTCAACCGCTCTTCCCCAATCGTCCCGATCGCCTACTCGAGTGATGGAGAACTAGATCAGCCTCAGATTTTCACAGATGGCATCCTTCCATCTAGCTTTGGGCCTTCCTCGAAGTCTTAATTCATCCGGCTTTCCATTATAAAGCTTTTTAGCTGTTCTTTCTTTGCCCATCCTATTAACTTGGCTCAGCCATTTGATACGTTGAATCCTGATGAAGCTCGATTTAGTTAGGTCTCCATATAACTTACTCAGCCCCTTGTTCCTTCTGATCCTGAGTTGGTCGTTTTCTCGAACTGGGCCAAATATTTGCCGTAGAACTCTCCTTTCGAATTTTTTCAGCTTTTCCACGCTGGATTTGTTCAGTGTGAGGGTTTCACGAGCATATGCCGCTACTGGCCTAATAATGATTGTTCTATATATCATCAGCTTGGACTTTAGGCTAGGGAGCTTACGTCTCAGGAGCTTTAAGATCCCAAAATATGCTTTATTAGCTGTAGGGGTTATCATAAACTCTAATATACCCAAGATCGCGGGTTCGCATCCCGAAAGGTGGTCTTAGAATTTTTTTAAGGGAGTAAAAAATCATTGATTATGTTGTCCTATGGAAGGGACAGCTGTCAATTTACAGCCTGTGCGCTATCAGGCAATCGTTAAAGATCACTATCCTAATATGGACCTGAATAGGCAAAATTTAGATTTTAGTTTCGTCCGATTAGTTATAGCTCCATAAACTGACGTTAAATTAATAAACAAACAATTATATGTAGAAAAACCAATGAGATGTTATTTTAATAAATTAATTTAATATTCTTATGTACAATATTTGCTGGTAGTTGATGTTTTCTAGGAGTACTAATAATAATTACAAACAATGACACAGTTACGAATAATAAAATAAACAGAAAAATAGAATTCTGACAATAATTACTTATTTACTTACTTTTAAAA
This sequence comes from Arma custos, assembly GCA_037127475.1. Lineage (NCBI taxonomy): Eukaryota > Metazoa > Arthropoda > Insecta > Hemiptera > Pentatomidae > Arma > Arma custos. The sequence goes on from CM073763.1 coordinate 67,791,140, forward strand.
CTATACCCAAAAGTTGCAATGCTACGGTCCCATTTTTTTTTTCATTCCTATCTCTTCCAGTCCGAAGCTAAGTTTGGCCACATCTCCGTAAGTCTTTCTCATCAATTCATTCCAAATTAATGATTCACGATAACTTCTTTTCAGTTTTCTTATTTGGCATTCCATTAAATTCTTTTTCCAATGTTTTCATATATTGTCATTTTTTTCTAATGTGGAGTTCTTTGTACTTTGAAATTAAACCTTAAATTACAAACACACACCAGGCTGAGCATCAGTAATGACTGGTTTCTTGAAGAAGAATACAGATCAAGAAGCTACAAGTTGGAAAAAGTCATTAGGCGGCACACAGCCATTTTCCTCCACGAAGTAATACCTAACTGCCTAAATGCGTTACCATGGAGTGTGGAAAACAGATGTAGGGAGGTGGTTTTAGTGGGAAAAAATCCTAAACACTGTTAGGTACGGGCATATCCGCGTTTTTTTTATGATTTCCACCTGCCTCCGTAATAACATATTTATATAAATGGAAAGTGAAGCTGTGTGCTTTGATACTTTTCGAGATCCAGAGTTCGCTAAAACGCCTTTTCAATAAAACGAATAGAAGAGCTGCTGGAGGCGATGGAAGAAATCCATTAAACTTATGTTCGTGACTTTATTAACAATGTTTTTTTGACGTATATTGCTTCGCTAATATTTATCGGGTTTCCCGTATCCTTTCAATTTTCAAGCTTATAACTTTTTATTATCGTCGTGTAACCATTCACAAGGGCAAGTTTTTTTTTTTTTTATTCTTTCCTTTGTTATGCACGACAATTAAGACTTTCTGTTTTGTAAGACCTTCACAACAAAATAAGAAAAACCCATACCTGGAGGATTCGTGATTGATGGGTGGTATTATTCCAGATTGATCCAATATCCCATTAATCAATTAGTAAAAATGTATCGTATGAATAAGTTCATAATGAGATTCATTTTTGTTTTGTTCATAATTTAACATGTTGCTACCTTAAATGGATCTTCATAATATCAACACTGCTCATAAAGTGTGAGGTTTCCTTCTGCACAGCGGGGACCACATCGTACGATCCTCTATAGTTTTACTTATTCTGCTTTATACAAGGTATGTCTTCCCTTTCTACAAGGTGTTATAGAATACTTTTTGTAGGCCATTTTGGATTTTATGGCGTTTTTTTCTGAATACGTTTTATTTTTCATTATATCATTACAAATAAATGAGAAAATCGTTTCGTAAAGTTAATAATATGCACTTTTCTAGTACCTACCTGTTTTTTTCATAATTATACTATACGTCATTTTTCTGCGATTCACATTCAATTCCTTCAATAATTTTACTTAAATATCATGTACACTAAATGTATTTGTACTTTCTCGGCGAGATTTTGTTGTCAATTTTCATAAATTTTTCCATCGATCCTATAGTTAATTATTTTATTAAGACAATTAATGAAGGAGGTCCTGGAAGCCACATACCAGGGATTTTCAGAATTCTCACAAGAAAAACTAATGTGTCGATTGTCGCGTGCACTGATTCCCAGGGAAAATTATGTTTTATTTCTTATTTATATTTATACATACAATTTATTTATATTTATATTTATAGATTATACAATCAGATGTAAATGGAAAGATTTAGTTGTAAAATTGCTCAACGAATTCAATGCCACTGGTCTATTAGTTGATTTATCCTTATAAATCTATTTATATAAATATAAATTCAGCACTACCTATTATCGGTATTCAGATTAAAAGGCCAAGAGGTAACCTGACTGAAAGTAATTAGTAGACACCTATACAACGACAAGGTGTGATAAAGTAGGCAACTGTAACGCCTGATTAAGTTACAGGCTGAGGCAGATAGAGGAAGAGACAGAGGCTGATTGAGCCCAACAATCGGTGCTTGACTGCCCGTGATTGATGGAGAGCTAATCAGTCACGGGATGGGAGATGTGACTTCCTGGATCCTTCATTCTTCTTAACCAACAGCTTATTTCCAGCTAAGGACAATATCTTCAACATTTTTGGATATCATTATATTTAGACTCAATTGTTTCATCACTGTAAATTTCACACACATCAGTGTCATATAGTAAAGGATCAATGACTTTAAGTAAATTGTTTGATAAAATAGTTTTATAACATGTATTTTCATTAATGCTAAGGTTTTGTCAGCAAGGTAAAACGACCTTCCCTCTTCTTTTATGTATACATATAGCAACTCTAAGATTAAAGAGAGATAAATAATAGAGATTGGAGAGGAGATGGTATGGTTAGATTATAGTATGTAAAGAGAGTAGGCAGTAAGTTAGTTCTAGATTAGTCAATAAGTTACTCCATAGTTAATAAGCTTAATTAGTAAGTTATTATAAGATGAGCTCTTAGTTCATCTATTGTTATAATGTTTAATATCACAATAAATTTTCTTACAAATCGTCTATAGTTTGTTAACTTTTTTCCGCATTTTAAGGGATATACGCTAGTAAATAACTGGAATTTATGGGATACTAAATTTCAGCAAGCTTGGTCCATAGACAGTTTTACCCAAAAAAAACCTATTCACTTTCACAGAATCATATTTTTTTTTCTAACAAGGGAACAACGAATTAAAACGCCTCAGATATTTGTATGATAAATTCTTTCTCTAATTAGAACATTAAAAAATAGGAGTTTATTTCTACATTAATGCCACCATAGTTCCACGATTTGAATTTTGTGTCAGCAATGGTAAATAAAACATCGTGTTCCAGAAGTTCATCATACTTTACTATAGTTTACTTAGGTAGGCTAATATACCTTCCTATAAAAATTTAGGTATGAAAACAGTTTTATTTTCTGTTTTTTGTGGTTGTCACTACGAACTAACATGACTTTGGTCCTGAAATAATGTATATTCTTCTAAAGACTTTATAACTTGCAGGTCTAACCCACATTGCTACAACCACTGTTATTCATAGCCCCCATGTCAAGGCCTAGTGCTTTTACCGCTCCTTCGTTTATTTTAACTATTTAATTTTTCCTGTTCCTGTTACTTTTACTATATAACTACTATGAATGTTGGATGGTTGCTTATGGTATAATATTTTGCAGTTATCCTTTTATTATTATTTTTCTGTCTCTGTAGCTATCGATAGTTTTTTATTGATCAATCGATTATTGCCTATATATTAATCGAATGATAGTGATACCACAATTGATGAAGAGTACTTTCCTTATCATTAAAACTGCTACTCTCTGAAAACAACATTTGACCATCATTCATCTGGTAATAAACACATTACACGTAATACGAAGACTGATACTGAGAACATACAGAGGTGACAGTTATTACCACATAGGAGGTTTAAGCTAATCCTTTTTGTTTTTTCATTATTACAATCTTAATGAAAGTGAGCAAAAATTCGAAAAGAGGCATGTACTATAATAGAAAAAATACCCGAAACAAAGCCTTAAGTCACTAAAATACTGGAATAAACCAACCAGTCAACATTTCTGGCCTCATCAGACACGCCAAAAGAAATGTGATTTTCAAAGGAGACAAAGTGCACATCTCACACTAATAGTCCAATAAGACTTAAATAAAGACAGAGCCTATTTCCTAAACGCTCAACAAACAGCTAAGGCAAAGAAATACACGAAGAGCTGGGGAGGTAATAATAACTGCTGATCAGTCGAAGTAAACCAAAAAACAAATGACCAATAAAACAATTTATGCGTAGGTTGGTAGTTGTGCGGTTTTTATTTTTATTTGATGGGTTTGTTTGGACTGTCAGTGTGAGATGTGCTTGGTCTTCCTTAATTTCCTTGGATTTCCATTTGGTGTGTATCCTGATGATGCCTGAATTCGAGGACGTTGACTATTTGGCATTTGTAGTATTGTAGAGAGTTAAGGCTTTGTTTTGGGGATTTTTCTATTGCATCCTATTTAGAATGTTAATTAAAAATTTACTACCCCTTGACTTCATTTATCTTCATAACACAACTAATATTATAGTTTCTGCTTAATTAACCGCTGTTTAGGGGAATGTAGTCTACCAGGATTATTATAATATTAATCTATCAACATTATCCTAGAGTGAGATGAAAGTTTTAGCTGTCTCTTCTCAATGATTAATGCATCATGTTATCGATCGCAAAGGTAATGGTATAGTTTTGAACAATGTTCAGTGCACGAAGGGGAATCTATCGATTCGGGCAAGAAAATAAAACAGAAAATTGAAAAAACATTTTCGTCGAGAGCACAAGTTTTAGTTGTAGGTGATAACAGCTTGATGGCAAGAAAGGGAAAAGTTTGTCAATAGGAACCAGGGGGAGAAATCAACTGCAACTTGGGGTAGCGTCACGCAGCGAGGCACAAGGCCTTGCCCAGACGTTCACCCCACGACCTAGAAAAAGAACTTTTGCCAATCACACCACATATTTTTAATGTTCTGGATAAGATGTAATAACTTGTTCGATAGTTCTCAAGATTTTCTTTTTCTTTTACCATCTGTTGATGACACTATTTACAAAATTATATTACACAGTTCAACTGCTTACTAACAACTACGTAGATCTTCAGTGATTTTTAAAATTAAGGGATCCAAAAAAAATTATTACTATGTGATTTGCAAAGCCTATTAAATCGGCTTGTTAAATAATAATAATAAAAAATCTTTTATATATTCTGTGAAAAGTCCTTTAAAATAATATTACAGAAGATATATATTCAGCTTTAGTGCGTTAGAGATACATACATACAAAATACATAGAATTAATATTAGCATAAATTGTTTTATGACTACTTTAATGATTAATTAAATGGTAATAAAGTCGGAATTAACTCCTAATACTCAATTTAAAAAACCGAACAGTAATTAGGAAGAAGGAAACCACATTAAGTAATTACATTTAAAAATAATTATAAATTTATGAATAAAAAAAAAGGAGTAAGCATCCATTAAAAAACATTTTGACTGTTTTTACGCCGATACAACAAAACGCGTGAAAGGCTAAAAAATCATTAAAACGCTTCTTTTATTCACATATTAATAAATTTAGATTGAAAAACTATTCAGGCTAGCTGAATACGAATTGATTGAGATTAGGGATTTTGAAGTAAAAAAGTTATTGACGCGACGAATGAAAAAGGAGCAGAATTCCAGAGGATCGGATAAGGTAAGGTCTGTCATAGCTGCGGTTTGATGGAGCGTTGTCAACAAATCCTGAGGTCCGAGAATATTGATATTACACAGTTGAACTACTTACTAATAGCTACGTAGATCATCAGAGATTTTTAAAATTAAGGGATCCAAAAAAAATACGTGATTTTGTAACTTGTCTCTTTTCTATCTATTGTTCTTCTGAATCCGCTCCTGGCCTACCGCCTGGTGCAGTATGAGGGTTCTTTCTGTAGAGCCTGATCGAATGTCCTCGATCCTCTGCCATCTCTGGTCTTCTTCCCCAGCCCACATTCCTCACCACAAATGTCTACCGAACACTTTCTCCCCAGGTTTTCCTAGGGCGCCTTCCATCTACCATCACTTCATAGGTGACTGTGGCGATTTTCTCGCTTGTCATTCACGAGGTATTTCCAAACCATCGTAGACGATTCTCCTCTAGAGTTTTCTGTAGAATTTCGCAGGGCATTATATAACCTCCCTGCTGCAGCTTTCATCTCTCTTATTTACCAGTCAATGACACTTCGCTGTGCTCCAAAGCATTGGAATATTTGCACTCCTTCCAGCTCCTGCCATTCTAGCCTGATTATTCGGTCTCTTGGGGGGCTTTAGAGGATCTTAAGGTTGCACTGAAGTCCTCTTCCATTCCTTCCGAATACCACGATATCGACTGTGGAGGCTGTTTGTGTTTTTCTATGTCCTATATTAAAATACCTCATCTTGTTCATGGAATTCTTCAAGGACGTACCTATTATTTAAATGAGGCTGTATCTTTACCTGATTACTGATCGAAGTTCTGAATTCTTCGGAACAGTGACCCTAACTACATTTCTGCATTTAGCGAAGAGACTAAATATTGCTTTATGGAGTCTTTTTCCCCTAATGCCGTATTTTTGCTAAAATATGAGATACATGTTCATGGAAAATTTTCAATATTTTCTTTACTCTTGTGTATTAGAGCATAATGAATACTATTCGCCAGGCAAATAATTATTGCTTACATAAAATCGATGGTAGGTTCTATAAAAAGAAAGATATCCCTTGATGAATCGATCAACATGGATCGTATGAAACTAGATCGGAACGACAACAGGAGCAGGACCAGCCAATCTTCGATAAGGAGGCAACATGTTTATAAAATGTAGGGAATAGGCCAGGAAGGGTACGCCTTCCGATCTTGAAACTCGATAAAAATCGGCAATCAAGCGATAGAAAAGCGATATCGGAGATAGTACGAATATGGTAAACTTTTGGCCAGGTTGTGCGATTAGCAATTCCAATGCGGACACCCCCCTATTAGGGCGATCTCATTGCCAGACACACCACCCCTGCTTAATATTTATAAACCGTATTTGTATAATGACGCCACTTTATCTCCGTTATCTTGGTCTCAACGTGTTAATAATCCACGGCCAGGGAATCCTTCCCACTCCTTAGGCTATTTATTCTCCTCCTGTCTTTCGGAAATTATTTTATTCTTAAAGGAGCGACTTTAAATCTTCTTTTCCTAACGAATTATAATAATGCCACTCCAGCCAGTTAGTGCATGATTTGTTTTCGTCTCGCCAAATGCAATAAATATAATTGAAAAAAAAATCAGATTTACTGTTACGTTGTAATAATGCCAATCAAATATAATTAATTACACACTAAAATGCTACAACCAATAACGGGTGTTGGGTTCAGTGTATGATAGATACTGTACTGTTATAAGCCAACGAATGTACAGAGAGATGCTTTGGCCACGTTTTCCCCCTATTAACTTTTATAAAACCTCGAACAGATCCAGAAGTGTTAGCAGATCCCAGAGAGCCCATTTATTGCTGTTCCTAGATTAAATAACACAAGGGAACAAATTTTTATTAATTTTTTGTTGCATGGAGTTTTAGGCCTGTTGTTTACTAATTAGAGGTTGGTGATTACAAATCTAGCCTCAGTTTTTCTCCAGCACCTTTTGTTTTTGGCAAACAGCTGATAGAAATATATTTGTACTAGTCACATTCAAACTTCAATTCAACTGAGTTGTTTAGTGAAAAAGTTTGTGCTCTTGTGTTAAATAACAATGTCCAAGTTAAGAAATATCTGTAGAAACGATCCAAACTATTTCTGTAACATTTGTGGTGAATATACATTCAAAAATTGTAGGCTAAGTGTGTCAGAGTTTATAACACAGGTATATTTTGATTACTTTAGATTCGCTTTGGACATCCGTGACAAGTACTGGATCCCTCATATGGTATGTAAAACATGTGTTGAGTCTTTGAGATTATGGGCAAATAAGAAAAGACCCCATTTTAAGTATCAAACACCAATGATTTGGCGGGAACCTAATAATCATCAAGATGATTGTTATTTTTGTGTGATTGATATTAATGGAATTAATAAAAATAACCGGTCGAAATGGTCTTATCCAAACTTGTTATCTGTTACTCGACCAGTCTTGTTCTCTGGCGATGCACCAGTACCCCAAGCTTCTTCATCTGTACAAAATGATCATGATATAGAAAAACAAAACTATTCTTCAAGTGATGAAAGTCGGACAAGTGATTCTTACCCTGATTTTACTTCTGAGCCCCAGCTCTTTAATCAGGAAGACCTCAATGCATTAATCAGAGATCTTGGTCTTTCTAAAAAGACATCGGAGATTCTAGCTTCTCGATTAAAGCAAAGAAATCTTTTAACCCCAGAAACAAGAATTTCATACTATCGTAACCGAGAGGCAGAATTGCTGTCATTCTTTTCTAAAGATGACGACTTTGCTTTTTGTTCAGATGTTCCTGGTTTATTGATCCAAATGAATGGCGTTTATTTATTGACTCCTCTAAACGTAGCCTGAAATGTGTACTTATGCATAACGGCAATAAGCTGGGTTCGATACCGATTGCACATTCAACTACAGTCAAAGAAGAATATGCTACTGTAGCTTCTGTAATGGATAGAATCAAATACAACGAACAAAAGTGGTTGATAAGTGTTGATCTAAAAATGGTGAATTTTCTTCTTGGACAACAAGGTGGATATACAAAATATCCATGTTTTATTTGTTTATGGGACAGCAGAGCTAGGTCTGAGCACTGGATTAGAAAAGATTGGCCTTCCAGGCAATCTATGGTTCCGGGACAACTGAATGTAATAAATGAGCCCCTTGTGCCCACGGATCGAATAATACTGCCACCTTTGCATATCAAACTAGGGCTCATGAAACAATTTGTCAAAGCTTTGAACAAGGGTGGTGATTGCTATAAATACATCTCTAAGAAGTTCTTTAATTTGAGCCAAGAAAAAATTAAAAATGGAATTTTTGATGGTCCCCAAATAAGAAGGTTGATAAAGGATGAAAACTTTATTAGTTACATGACTGATATTGAAAAAAATGCCTGGAATGAATTCGTTTGGACTGCTCAAAATTTTCTGGGAAACAAAAAGGAAGAAAGCTATGCGGAGCATATTGAACTAATGTTGTTACACTTCCAGCAGCTTGGTTGTAATATGAGCATCAAAGTACACTTCCTCCACAGCCATTTGGACCGTTTCCCTGAAAACCTTGGTGATCTGAGTGAAGAACAAGGGGAACGGTTCCATCAGGACATTAAAACTATGGAGGAACGTTACCAAGGTCACTGGAATGCTCACATGATGGCGGACTATTGTTGGAGCATTAAAAACAGCCCCCGTGAACCGAATCAAGCCAGAAAATCTTACAGAAGAAAATTTTTTGATATGTAGTGGTAATTTTTTTAATAGTTTTCTTAATAAAAAATATTTTCATCTTAAAAAACAGTTTATAATTATAACCCCAAAAGTAAAGCTGATACAAACAAACTGACTTCAGATCTTAAATCAGCACCTCGAGGAAGTAGAATATTAGTCAAAATATTTCATGCAACAAAAATGTTGTTCCCTTGTGTAATTTATCTAGAACTGCTGGATTGGAACCAGAAACTGACAGCATAGCAACTGAGAGCTCTATACACTGGGCTAATCCTCTCCTCAATCTAATCTCCCTAAAGAAGGTAAAAATTAATTAAAGAGAAAATTAATTCAAATCTTGATAAAAACAAACGCATTTAAGGCGTTGATGACCCTAGGGTTTTACGCCTTAAAGCCCAAATAAACAAACAAACAAACTCTATTGAAACACCTAAAAATTAGTATTAAAAATTAAATAAGTATGAATTCCAAATAGTTAAATTTCAAATATACCTAGTCAGTCTGTCACACCACTTTCTGACCACTTTGATCTACGGTTTTTTTTCGGTATGTTATGTTTCAAATGAGCAATTGCAATGTTCCAAGAAACATGTAGCCGAGTTATCAAATAACTAGACTAAGGTGATAGGTTTCACCAGCATCATGTACAGATGTCCACAAAATGTGGTATTTGAAGAAGAACCGCTTGAACTGAGACAGTTCGAAAAATGTATACATACGTAAGTTTGCAAAGAAGAATATCCCAGGAATATAAGTTGAATTTGAGCAATCTTCTTTTAAAGAAATGCAATCAAGTATGGCTAGAAAAAGGGCCGTGATGTAACGAAGTTTCATAATTGAAAGTAATAAACTAAACAAGTTAGAATCACACGCCTTCTCTTTAATTTTCATGAAACAGAAGTTTTTTCTATTTGACCTAACGAAATACGGGTCACTGGACAGTTACATATAGAGTTATTTGGTTACGATTCAAAAGAAATTGCATCATGTGAACTCAATAAAATTAAAAGTAAAAGAAACTTAATGAAATATTAATTTCGACAATGGGTGCTTACCTTCCAATTATAAACTGTGAGTTATTAAGAGAAATGTAGCTTAAAATTGCAATTAGCGCCGAAGAGTTTAAAAAAAAACACCAGAAAAACAGGGGAAGTGAAATTTCCTTGAACGAGCGAGTGAAAGAGGAAGAAGCTCCCGCCTTTATGACGCCTAGATAAGGAAGAACTGCCGCGAATAAACAGCCCAGCAGTTGGGGAAGCGAAACAATCTTGATAAACGTTCATAATGAAAATCCCCTCTACATTTTTAAAGTATACTTCCCAAGCAATTGAAGTTATAGTAATCATTTATTGAAAAAAAGAAACAATTATTTAATGAACAATTCGCTATCGTTTATAACCTGAACACTGATAATTCTTATACTAATAATATCTAACTACTTATTCGTATGAATTTAAATTGAAATATACGAAATGAAATAGTAAAATGCAAATTCTAGAAGCTTCTAGCCACGTCCCTTTTCTTATTTAATTGTTTTTCCTACGCTTTCAACGAAATCATTTCCATTTCATGTTCTTGTCAAAATCGATTTTTTCACGTAACTTTATCTTTGGAATAATTCCGAACTTCTGAAATTACTTCACAGTTTCTTCTTAAAGTAATAGTCAATAAAAAATTAATTAAGAGAAAACACTAAATTAAATTGAACCGACAATAGAGAAAGAAAAATAGACGATAAACACAAAAACACCAAATAAACAATTCGTAAAATAATTTAATAATACAAATAACTGAAATAAGACGAGTTATATGAAGAGGTTACATGAAGACATCACTAAATCACAGCCCATGTAATTTATTCAATATAAATTCTCAACCATTTACAGTAATAACTGTTTAAGAAATTATTTTGAAATAAAGTGTATAGTAGAAACTAAAATCAATTAAATTAATTATTAGTTAGTTAACTAATTGGACTTACTTTTCAATCAAAGGTGCTTAGACCTATCACGAAAGAACCACGGTAAGCCAATAATAAAACTATGTATACTGACTTAAAAATACTAACGGTCGATAAACACATGCGAACATGCTACCCACGATTGAAGAACAAATTCATGGCGACGACTCTCAAGCGTGAGGGTACAAGAAGGAACTAAAAAGAGCGTGGATGAGGAAGAAGATATGCTGATCTTCTAAGTTGAATTTGTTATTTGAATTCTACCACTTGGAAATTTTTCTGATTCCCTATCTCCATGCACTAAGGAATCATTCTTATTTAATTGTTGTATTATACAGTAGTAAATAGAAAAAAAATCCCCCCGATATTTTCCTAAGAGCCTTGAGCCATTCGCAATAATTCCTGTTCTCAGACAGGAGAGAGAGCGAAGTCCGAAGGATTGCAAAGTCCTCTATTTTCAACACTAAGTACTTTAAGAGGCCGTCCATTAAAGCACAATGCTTCAATCTGTGGAAAGGTCAAGTATGCATTGGAACAGGTATCTAATCCTTTGGAGTGCCGCACGTGAGCCTTAGTCTCGAGGGCCAACAGCTCAACAAAATCAATATGTCTACAAAATTTATTATTTTACATTATTATTCTATCCCAACGAAAACCTTATTTTGCCTCCAGTAGGGATGAATTATGAATTATCGGTATGTTTAAAAGAAAACTCTTATGTAAATTCGACGGGTGAGCTGGAAGCGGCGACTCGAAATGGTTCAGTCTAACCCAGTTTCATAAGCTCTGCGATTTACATAGATAACGCTTCTGGTTTTAAAAAATATTCTCGTACGTTTCATATATTCTAGGCCAAGCTGAGTAGTGTGCAAATATAAAAAAAGGGATTTTAAATTCGTAAACTAGGAGGAATTATTAAAATTAATTCGATTATTAGCGTTATATTAATGTGAAAAAACAAAGAAGTTTAACAGCTTAAATGATTAAATAATCTGTAATACTTTATAAGTTATAAAGTATAAATAGTGAACTTTCGTCTTAAATAAGAAAAAGAGTTTATCATAATTGAGCCTTACACTTCACCTTTGAAACATAAACAATTCTTTGAGAAGATTTTATCTAATATCGCAGAGTAAAAAAAAATATCAAGGATCCTTCTTGTTCTCTTTTTTCACTTCCCCGGTGAAACTTTCAGCGTGGAGGAGCCTCTACACAACTGTGCCAGTCCAGTCGGTCCCGTGCCAACATCATCTGCTCCAGAAATTTACCTCTAAATATCGAGAATCTACTGAACTAAACTATTCATTTTATTTATTAATAAATATCGTAGCGTATATTTCAATAGGAATCAACAAGAGGCTTGTGAAACATGGTTAACATACGGAAAATGTTATTTATAACTTTTCAATCAGAATCTGTGGGTAAATTTATTTAATTCATATGGTTCTTTTTAAAGTTGTTGATTTTGTTTTCTATTATTATTATTATAAGGAAGAAGTTCTTCCTTATATTAGAAGTTACAGTCAACCAATTCTTCTCTAACATAATATTATTATTATTATTTATTTGTGACTCTTGTTTATTACTATGCACTTCGGCCTAAAAAGGCCCCTTGTGCTTGAGTCCTAAAGATCCCTAACCTAGGTCTAGACTTCTGAGAAATTTTAGATAGTCTTTGAATCTCAGTTCTTGTTCCTCCAGGGCCAAGGTCTAATGTCCTTTTTCGACTTAGTGCTATACATTCAAAGGGGAGGTGCCAGGGGGTTTCGCCCTCCTCTGTGCACCATCTGCACCGAGGTTCTTGTTCAATGCCCAAGCGATGCATGTGTTTCCTGAGTTAACAGTGCCCAGTGATGGTTTCAACCATACTTTTGAGGTCGGTTCTCGACATGTGAGCGGCTTCTTTCTCGATTTTATCAGAAAGATTATCATTGGGATCCTTTATAAAAAGTTTAGTATGCCTTATCTTGGCTCTATCCCAACGTGATTTTATCTTCTTCTTGGCTAGTTTGTAAATTGTATCCTTAGCCAGGGGAAGAGGAACCCCACACCATGGTTCTAGTCCAATTGGAGCAATAATTGCTCCTTTCTTCGCCAATTTGTCGGCCCTTTCATTTCCTGGTATATTACTGTGCCCAGAGATCCATTTTGTTTTCTAAACATAACAGGTAATTAGAAATATCTTGTTCACGGTTCTTCCTTAAATTACTACCTTAAGTTTTCATAATTTGGGAAGAAAAAATTACTAATGTATTTGAACTAATATGAATCAAGGGATTAAATTGTAGTAGCTGCTGGTATTAAATTGTGCTCACAATATAAAGGAAAAAAAAACAACTGTTGAACTCCAAAACTACATAGTCTGAAGTGTATTATTAATAAAAAGTATACCTTTGTGTTATTAAAAGAAATATTACAGTCACCAGGCTTATCTAAACTTGATTAAAATACAGTGTTGTAATTTGTCCTAGATTGCGCACAACTGCTGGGTTTTTCGCCCAATTAAGGGTACCCATTTTATAGGAACTTACGAAAAATAAATTAATTTTTAGACTTCTGTTCGAAAATAACAAATTTTCCTTTTTTTTAAAGTTGTTGAGAAAAAAAAATATACTAATTTTCTTCATTTTTTTTTTATAATTTGGAAAGAAAAAAAATTAGAAATATATTCAAACGAATATAAGTTAAGATATTCGGAGGAGGTAGGTATAGGCCAAAAACAGAGCCGAGGTTTATTGAAAATATTAGCATGATATTGAATCCAAGGAAGAAAATAGCCCTAAAGATAATAGCTATATCATAAGATGGTATTGGATTCAACGGCGTCGTATTATTAATAAAATTTCAACCGACATTTAAGCAAGTGGTTTAGCAGTCTGTGTTAAATCCTCTCATTAATTTTTCTTAATTAAGTGAGGTTTTCGTCGGACCATTCCTCATTGAACGAGTGATAGGCATAATCATGTCTATAAAATTAAAGTTTAAATGACACTTATGATGTTAATTGTTAAAAAAAAAAATACTAAAATTCGTGGATAGTAATAGATCTAGTGCATGGTGGGGTCCATAATTACTGTTTCCAAGCCAGCCTAGTGCAACTATTTGGACCAGATTGTAAATCTCCTGGTTTTACCCCAATTACGGGTACACTTCATTGTAAATATAAAGTGAGCTCAAGAAGGGTCCCAAGATCCCACAGACTTCATATACACCAGTTCAAAGATTAAACAATTATCTGCAACAGCTTTGAAATATTAATATATAGACACCCCGCTATTTTATTTCTTAGATAGTCGATTCAAGATCACTTTTCTTCTGTAGAAAAGTTCGCGCTTTAATTATATTATATTTAAGCATCTATATATTTTTGACTATAATATAAATAAGGTGTTTTAAGGACATTTAATGTTATCCTGCAAGAAGGTCCCTTGTATAAGCTTTAATACTTGTCCCAATTAACGAACAAGGTCCACATGAACCGGTGCTATGCTATTGAATAATTCCGGAGTTTTACGTAGCTGTTCTGTAACATACTCGTACAGTATAAAAAAGGTATATTAAACTGATTTTTTTTTGCTTTTGATTCGAATAAATTTACTGTACTGATGTTTCGATGTACTGATAGAGCGACACCACAAATCGGGCCAACCCACCCAGGGCTGTAGCGCCACGTAGATCGAAAAATAAATCGATAGATGTTTCGAAAAGTAGAAAATTAATAAAATGTATTTGAATCATTGTTAGTTATACATTCTTCGAGCTTCACACCTCCAGTAACATGTGAGTAACATGATACAGTAACTGGTGTATTTTTGGATACTCCTCAGATATTGGACAAAGTATGGAACCAGTTTTTTCCTTAAGCTCGAGATCCTACTTCCCCACACGTACTATGTCATCCTTCACTTTCTCCTTATCGACAGATTTCGTGGTCTCTTCGACTCTGAAGTTTCTTCAATTCGATCATTCTGGCTGGAAAACCGCAAGGATTAATTTCAACATCCCCATTATACTGTATATATATATATACAGTATAATGGGGATGTTGAAATTAATCCTATATATATATATATATATATATATAATACAGTATTTTTTCACACAAACAGTATTTTACAGTACATTTTTCGGTTTAACAACTCCAAGAATTCGTTTCATCAGCAGAAGATGATATCTTCTCAGAACAACTGTTACAAGAAGGAATGTAACGGACTTAGACGAACAAATTATAACAGACATATCAGGAAATGATACGCCAGAATATGAAAATTTAATTAAAGAGTTGGATACACTTCAACAAAACGAAGTCCAACCTGATTCCGAGAGTTTATCAACTTGTCATTCACAACTCTCAAGTAATGAGCGAATATGGTACACAGAAAAAGATAAAGTTATCAACGTAGAAAAAAACCAATTAGTTATTAAAAGAGGTATCAAAGAAGAAATAAAATATACAAAATTATTTGTAACACCAAACATAGATATGAACTATTCATAAACAATAAAAATCAAATAATACCCCTTCTGGACACAGTAATTAAACCAAACACTGTATATGGAATTATTTGTGAACCTAATGTAAAAATATTAGCTAATGAATTCGAAGAATATTTTATGGAGATAACAAATAATATTACAAGATATCCAAATGTTAAATTTAAAAGATACTATACTTATTTTAAGCTACCACTTAGGCAAATCCTTACATAGAGGAATTCTAGAAACTTGGGAAAAACTGAAACGAGAACATTACTTTCCAAACATGCGTGATAAAATAACAGAAGTCATTAATCAATGTGTAATCTGCAAAGTAAGCAAGTACGAAAGAAACCCAATCAAACCAAAATATCAGTTAACGGAAACCGCAGATAAACCTTTTCAAATATTAATGATTGATACTTTAAAATATGATAAACGAAATTTAATAACAATTATAGATACATTCACAAAACGATTATTTGTAAAAGAAGTTGAAGCATTAACAGGAAGTAATGTCTGTCAAGTTATTGAAGATTATTTAACATATTATCCAATTCCAATAAAAATTTTAATGGATCAAGGTAAAGAAATGAATAACGAACTTGTTAAGCAGCTATGCCAGTTGCGCGGTATAGATGTACACATGACATCTGCACAAAATTCCAATTCGCTAGGAGTTTTAAATAGAGCACATTCCACGTTTATTGAAATGATCAGAACAATCACTAAAGAAAAGAAACATCACGAATTTAAGAAAATATTAAATTTATCTATTATACTTTTTAATAACTCTTTAAATCAATTAATTAAACTTTCTCCTAATGAAATGACTTTCGGAACAAATAATGAATCATAGAAATGGATATCAAAGAGCAATATGTTCAAAAATATCACGACGATATGAAGATGCTACACAATCGCATAAACAAAATCATAATCAATGAAAAGGAAAACAGAACCAAAGAGTTAAATAAAAATAGAGAAGAACCTATAGTATTAGAAGAGAAACAATATTATAAAAATAGCCAATCTAGAATAAAAAGCCAGAATAGATTTAATCCTACAGAAGTAATCATAAAAGGAAAACGAGGAACAAATAAAACTCATTTAAGTCGATTTAAAAGACCTAACAAAAATAAGAAAAAATATTTTGTTTCAGAACATGCTACTGCTTCTACTTCTACCAATAATGATACGGAGCCTGGAGGTAGTAGACCTAGCTAAATCAAATGGCATAGAGCAATACAACATAAAAGAAATTAAACTTTTAACAGATTATGTAACTTTATATCATCAATATAATTTAACATCCTTAAAAGCAACAATGCGAAATCCTATAAATTCATCAAACATACTTTGTAAAGATTTATATGCAGATATAAATAGCAGACTCGATGTAATGTTATCTAATAGACATAAAAGAGGCCTTATAAATGGTCTAGGAACAGCAATCTCATGGTTAACAGGAAACATGGATGCTACTGACAAACAACATTATGACGATATGATCGACAAAATAAGAAATAATGAAGATAGCAATAAAATTAATGAACAGCAGCTTTTCCAAACTACTCATGATTTAATCCGTAAACATGAAAGTATTGTACACACTTTTAATAAAAATACTATTTCAATTAAAAATGAATTACAACGTGTAAATAACATAACAAATAATCACCAACTAATGTTTCATTTATTAAATATTCAAAACTATGTTAAACAATTAGAAATAATGCTTGAATTCTGTAAACTAAACATTGTACATAATAACCTATTGAGAGATATAACAGATACTTTACCCGATAATGTAACATTAATATCCAATGATGTAAAAACTTTATGGTTAACATCAAAAATCCATTGTGACACCCGCAATAATGTTATTATAGCTATAATTCAACTCCCCAGATTAACTAAAACTGTAACTGGTGTTTATATTTTACCAATTCCCATTCAAAGAGGGAATACATTTCAAATGTTACAACTAACAAATAATGTATTTTTATTTTCTGATAACTACTATTTTAATGCTCAATGCATGTTTTATGATTAAATAATTTGTATAAAGCAAGATATCAATTATTGTATAACTGATTTAACACTTAAGGGCATTAATAATCCTAATTGTAGCCTAGATGTAATTAAAAATAAAGTTGTATATTATTATCATGTATATTATAAGCACTTATGTATCCTTTAATATAAGTAACTTAAGATTATGTAATAATCATACTGTATTTATACCCACTGTTGCTAAAATACTTGTAGCAAAGCAAGATTGTATCCAACATTTCCCAAGAATTTATACTCATAATACTAACTTTGAATACACTCCACAATTTAATGATCCATTTAAATATGATTTGATCCCTAACAAAACCATTCATGAATATTCTTATTTGTCTATAAGTTCTATAACTATTAATTATTATGTATACCTTCTTATTATTATTGGACTAATTTGTATTTTGATTATCCTTATCCTTTTATATAAGTTTGAATATTGTAAATCACCTACTCCTCAAATGTATCTTCCTAGTGCACCTGTTCCCAGTAATCAGGAAATATTAATGAATGTATTTAGAAAATAGGAACTTCCAGGAGTAAGTTCAAATTTTGGGGGGAGGAGTTATGTCACTGACCCATCCCAGCTGCACCTATTCTCTTTCCCACGGGAGTCAGCACAAGTCAGCAATAAGATTCTCTTATAAGTAACTCCTTAGAAATAAGCAATCAATTCTTGTCCTAGTTCTAGACTGTTACTATGTCGGTTTAAATAAAGTTTGCTTTTTAAAAAGTCTTATCAAGTGTTCATTTATTTAATTACATATATATATATATATATATATATATATATATATATATATATATATATATATATATATATTTCTTGGTATTTTTTTCCTAATAAACACGTTCAATCAATCAAATCAATATACAGGAATGAATATGTTCGTAATCCATATTTCTCTATATTACGATTATTTAGCTATCTATTAGATTTTAGTGGTCCTGTATAGATATTCCTTTACAGATATGTATGCATCAGGAGGAAGGCTAGAAAAAATAACAGACTCAGGAATCACAAATGGATTTCTAATTTTCCACCCCCGTATTTTATCTTCCTCTTTTGGGTGTTTTAGTCCCTTTTGTAGCATAGAATAGAACAGAAAAATAATTTTACTTTGCAAATTACATAAGTAAATAAAAAGGAAAGAAAAATAAAGTAAAAGTAAGTTATTGCAATGAAAAAAAAATAACAAGAAATATTCATAGTTTTTAACAATTATACTAATATAATCAATAGTCCTGTCTAGATGCTTGATCTAATAATAGTAGATTCGACTATCCTTTCAAAGCAATAGATTTGTATGGCTAAATTTATACTATAGATAACGTAAAGGAGTGTTACGATAGTTAATAATAAAAAAAAAAAATAATAAAAAAAAATAATAAATGAGCCCAAAGGAAATGACCATCCGATTTAGAAATATTTCGGAGAATTTATCTCCGGATCAATCTACTTGGACCTGTTACTGAAGTGATTCAAGATGTATAAAAGAGACATTAAAAATTACTAACCAAAACGTATACAGGAAGATTTTGTAATGCCTGGCTTTAAAGAATTTCGATGAGGTTCATTGGAATGCCTATATGCCAATAAAAAGAGACTGTGTCTTATTGTTATTCATTAGAACAATCAAATTTTACTAAACGGTAAATTTTAGTAAAATTATAATAACTGATATAAAACAGAAAAAATAATAAATACTACTAGATCTGAAAACTATTAGAGTTGAATCAGTGATTATTAAAGGAACTTTTGAACAAATTTGACTTGTAACCACATATTTGCAAAACTATCTAGCGTATATAGAGCTAATTTAATATCGCCCCAAGCTTTCGAACTAACAGCTTAAACAAACTCATATGGGCCAAATTGCCACACAGTTACGTCGATTCTGATAATATTATTTAAACACACTAAGTCAAAATTATAAACCCTTATGCGGCTTTCGAACAAGGAAAACTATCTTGCTCTTTGGCTAGATCATTTCAGTTTAAATATTGAAAACTAGATTATAATATGTCACTGTTTGAAAATGTCAGATGCTCCTATTCCATTTATATCTACAGGCAATCTTTAAAAAAGAATAAAAGAATTATGTTTTCCCTAATTTAATTAATTTTTTAAATATTTGAATCTTCATTGTGTTACAGTAGGAATTAATTAGTGGACTATACCCTTATGATTACAAAACATTGTTAAGGCTTCCCGACGCCTAATTTTTATTCAACTCCAACTATAGATGATACATGTTTATAGAAACGTTAAAATCTAGATGAAATGATTACCGAAATAAACACATTTCCCATAATTACATTCTCTTTTCCATACAAAAGCTCATGATAACTTGTATTTCTGGAAAATATAATAAGGGAAATGAATGAAAATTTAAAACTTCTTGCGAATGGACTCGAAGTGACAACCTGCGGAATAGTTACCGTTTATATATTATGTATAAACAGATCCAGGTGTTATTAATAATCGATACTCAAATTTTTTACTTTTTTGTCCATGCGCTTTTAATTGATACACATCGAACCCAAAGATATTTATTAAATTATTAAGCTCTGCAAGATTAATTACATGCCATCTTAAACATTTATTTAATTAGGTGAAATTACAATATAATATAAATAAGCCTCCTTAAGGAGCCTTCGCCAGGCAGCTCTATCCAATGTAATTGCCCTCCAGACGTTTAAGATGCGCCTGGTATCCTGTCCCACTCCATATATCCATCCCAGCATTGGTTTTCCTCTTCCTCTGGCAGGGTCCAACTTTCCCTCCAGTAGCTTCTTCGGTTGATCCTCTTCACTCATTCTCAAATGGCCGGCCCACCTTAATTAATATTAATTTTCACCCGAGTAATGATGCCAGGCTCCCCAAACACCTCGTACACTTCTCAGTTGGTTCGCCTTCTACATTGGCCATTCACATTCGAAGCATGATTTTTGTCAGCGGAATTAGATTATCTCAATAAACTAAACCTTGCAACTCGTAAGCTCACTGGTATCCCAAAATAAATATCTTATTCAGTTCCGAGTTCATAGTAATGAACTCTAATGTTAGAAATAATCAAATATACAAAAATAAAACCATCGATTTTATAAGTAATTTTATAACTTAGTCAAAGGCCTTATGTCCAATCCGTTGTTGTTAAAAAATAAATGTGAACAGTTATAAAAGAGCCCTTCCTGGTAATTCCTCATCACAAATTAATGGTTTACAAAAATTAAAATTAAATAATGCCATACCAGGCAGCTTGTTAAGAAAAGAAAAGCAAACAGATCAGCTTCAAGTTCATTACACAAGCATGACATAAAAAGTTTAAAAACAATAGAAGGAAAATTATGTAAAATAAACCCTAAAGTAACTTAATTTCAATTAAACAAAGTTGATCAGTTCAAGTCCCATTTAAAACTTTGCCCACGAATTATTAAAACAGGGCTTTAATACCCGACTTCATAATTGTTGAATATATTTAAATATTTTTATTTTTTAATTTTGATTTAAATTACGTTAAAGCCTTCAATTTGATTTAAAGTGTCATTTTAATATTTATCCTTTCATTAATCGTTTCATTTATTTTTTAAGCGAGTTAAACAAATTATATCTTCAAATAAATATTAACAAGAAAGAGAGTTTTGTCTTTTCAGAACTTTCATTACGAAAATATTCTCTTGTTATTTTGTTTTATGGCCTCTACCCTCTGTCAAAATACTATTATGATTATATAATATTATCAAGGATAAATACTACACATAACTTCACTATTTCACAACAAGGACTAATGATCTATGGCAAAATCTTACTAATATTGTAAATGTGAAAGTTTGTATGTTTGTCTCTCTTTCACGCAAATACTACTGGACGGATTTGGACGAACCTTTACAGTAATATAGGTTATACATCAGAATAACACATAGGCTATGTGACTGTTTTTTAGGTACTGTGGAGAATCCATTATAGTACATAATTAAAGGCAAATCACATGATAATATTTGTTAAAATAACAGAAAGAATATGAGTGAAACTATTGTTTTGATATCCTACTAATACTATAAATGTTTGTATTTATGTTTGCTCCTCATTCATCCAAAAATTACTGAACGGATGATTAATGATAATTAAATTATTTATTTAAAATGATCTTCTTTGTGTGGCAGACCAAATTCCACATGAGCGAAGCCGCGGGCATAAGCTAGTATCCATATAAAACAAAATGCATATGTGCATATATATATATATATATATATATATATATATATGCATGCTTATATTACTCTTCTCACTATTGAGGCTTTCAGAATCAAAAGCTGATATCTCCAAAATTTGAAAAACTGAATTTCACTTATTTATTCAAAACCGGACTAAAACATTTACATAAAATAAAAAAATTATAAAAATTGTCGCATAGGTTTAAATTTCTCAAAATCTAGACTGTTAAGTTTCAGCGCAGTCATTTTTAATCATAAAACAATACATTACTTTATTTTAACCGGCACTTAAAGTCATCATTGAGAAGTATTTCTATCTGTGAAGAGTTAGATAAACAGAGGGAATGGCTAAAGCTGTTAAGTCAGAAAGTGGATGACACAAATGGACGGAGCACAAAGGGCTCACCTCCTAGGTTCGGCTCAACTCCACAAGCACCACATTAACTACAACAACGGCTCTCTTGTTTTACTTTTCAAACCAATCCTACTATTATTTCTCGTTTCTTTGCTTATTAGTTCATTATTCTTTCAACAAATAAACTGTTATAATATATAAAAAAATACACCAACAATAGTCACCTAATATGTTTTATCGCTAGGTTATGTTGATCGTTGTGGGAGCACTACCCCGCTTAGTGGTTGAGCGCAGAGTTGCCGTGCCGAATGTTACAAGTTCAAATCCGGCTGGTCCATATAATTTATTTAATCTTTTAACAGTCGGGTATGGACATTATGTGATCTGGAGATCCTCTTGAGGCTCCACTAGCCTCAATAAAGTGGGAGGGGGGATCTTAGAAGATGAGTGTAATAAATATATATATATATATATATATATATATATATATATATATATATATATATATATTACATTCTCTATAACAACATACCCAAGACACTTCATGAGATATAGTGGTATAGCAGTTGGTTTTTTTATGTTGATTGTATAATTAATTTCGTTTTTTGGTACAAAAAAGTCAATTTATATTACATTGTACCAATTACATTGTATTATAAGGTGAGCTATTATATATCATAATATTTTTAGGAAAGATACAGCATATATATATATATATATATATATATATATATATAAATAAATAAATGGGGAGCGGAGTGGCTCAGTGGCCGAAAATCCTGGTTCAAATCCCGCTAAAAGCAGTACTTTTATTTAGTCTGTTAGCAGCCGGAAATGAATCATATATCATCTAGGAACCTCCTGGGAATCAACCAGCCTCTAAAGTGGGTACCCAAAATAAGGAGGGAAATCTGGCGGTTGAAAGTTATCTAGGACAAATCACCTCCCTGCACAACCATTGCCCATGAAACAGTACTGTCTCTACTATGTACTGAACCTCAGACCCTTCACGGGTTGCATTGGTACAGGTTAAAAATATAAACACACACAAATTTATAGTGAAAAATTATTGCAGAGTGTTCCTCAAAGCATGTTTAAGCTATTGAAGGATATGAGTTTTTCATGATCAGAAGTGGTTAAATCCGAATTTCGAAACTTCTTGCTTAAACTGAAACTATATGCTCTAGAAATTTCAAGTTCAGAACCAGTCTAAAAACGTTTTATATATATATATATATATATATATATATATATATATATATATATATATATATTGTATTTTAGTTCTTGAGTTTCAGTCTTTCTTGAACTTCTTAGGCGACGTTTCGAGACTAGGTTAGTCTCATACTCATGCCCTGACAATGAACAAATGAGCTTTTAGTAAAAACATTAAATAGCACACTAAAATAGATGTAAAATGACCTGTGTAAGTTGTAATAGATAGGGTGTACTTACAAGTTCCAAAGAATGAATCAGTTTTTCATTAATCAGTTGCCTCGCAAATATCATTCTAATATGATTCAACAATTAAATAAACTGCTGTTCCTAAAAAATGGATTACTTACTCATTGATCATAGCAATTGCAATACAAACATTTTATGCTGTTTTGCGAGGCAACTGATTAATGAAAAACTGATTCATTCTTTGGAACTTGTAAGTACATCCTATCTATTACAACTTACACAGGCCATTTTACATCTATTTTAGTGTGCTGTTTAATGTTTTTACTAAAAGCTCATTTGTTCATTGTCAGGGCATGAGTATGAGGTTAACCTAGTCTCGAAACGTCGCCTAAGAAGTTCAAGAAAGACTGAAAAAACTCAAGAACTAAAATACAATATAATTTCCATAACAGTCAAGATAAGTAGAAACCTATATATATATATATATATATATATATATATATATATATATATATATATATATATATATATATATATATATATCGTAGCGAAGTGTATTGTTGGCTAAAATTTCTAGACTAAATTAGCGAAAAATGGGAATAATTCGATTTTGGAGTTATCCGCTTTCGGTTATGGACTCATCATTAAAAACGAAATATGTTGGATTCTCCGATTAATGAACCGTGTTCTATGATACATTAAGAGTATATTACATAATTCTTATCCTTATCGTGGGTTCTGATTTCATCCTTTTACTCGACGGAAATACCATGAGTTTAATAAGATATAATAAGATCTTCATCCCTGGAAAACGGCACAGTATCGATTCCCAGAAGAAAATACTTATTTCCGCCTATATCAAGAATTTCATAACTTTCTTATTGAGTAATAAATTTTATTTTCAAAGGGAGAGCTCAACTAACTTAAAAAAATATTTAATTTACCACTTTGTGTATTTAATTGTTCATAAATAAAATAAATTTGGGGTCAATCATTAGAGCTTAGCTTTTATCAAAAGCAAATCAATAACTATGGAAAATAACATTTGAACACTAAGGTGTTTGAAAGGCGAATTTTAAAAGTAGAAAAGAGTATCTAATATATGATATGATAGTTTATTCCAAAGTATATCAATGCAATTGCTGTAATTAACCACAATCACACTGAAATCACGAAATATCTTCTTTTCTTAAATGTATTTATTGAAGTTTACAACAGTATCCTAACACAAGAAGTAAATAGAATGAATGATACAAAGTGACATGAGATAAAGGAAAGAAGGGAAACTACCCACTGAAAATACTGAATTAACAAATTCATTTCAGAAGAACTCCAAACCATCTTCTCTAAATATCAATTTTAAAATAACTAGTATTACTACTGAAGTGTAAGTTATTATAGAACTTCCAGAATTTCCACTTTCTTATGCAATGATTTTCCTTTTCCTGCTAATTATAATGTTCTTGTTAACTAGAGTTCCATCATAATATCATAAAGTTATGGTGTTCCGTCGTAAACTTCTCCGTGAAGAAGATTTAGATACTAATATTACTAATATTTGCCGTTAAACTTTGCCAATCGAAGTATTAAAACAATGAACGATGCTTACTAAGCTTGAAACCAATAGAGTTTTTGTTTTTTAAATAGCTTTTTAAATAGCTGTATTGTTATGATCTAACTTTTGTTATATTAAAAACCTACTTGTTAGATGAGGATATTTACTTTTCCATGCACGGAAACAAGTTTGTTTTCCAAAAGAAACTTGTAAAACTCCTTCTGGCTAATAGATCATTCTGACAGACAGAGGCGGAGTGTATTAAGGAACATACCTCCGAAATACCAGGCCTCCCCTAACTGCTGTTTGGACTACGCAAATGGTACGCGGCACGCCATTCGCTAGTTTTGTAATACATCCACCCACGCAGCCGGATAAGGCTATATATCACGCTAATAGCTGCCATGGTCGAATTTTAATACCAAAAGATGAAAAAAAAAATTTTTTTCTAAGTTCCAGAATGGAGAGAACCACCTTATATTTACTGTCTGATATTAAAAAATAGTTCATCAGATGGGTTTGGAAAGATGAGATGGTTTTGACGTGAATACATCTTTAAGAGGGTAATAATACATTGATTCAATAGTGGGACGAATGATAACAAAATCGGAGGATACAGTTTGGTATTGCAGCTACATATCTATCATCTCCATCCAAAATTCAACTATACCATTGGATAGCTAAAGGATCAAAGAATTCTGTATAATTGGAATTCTGTATAGACTTTGATCTGTTAATAGGTAACAAGCTCTTCCTACGCTAACAAGCCTGGAAAGACTATATGGCAAATAAGTCACATCAGAACTGGTATAATTATGTTTAAAAAAGAAATAGCTACAAGCAAACTGTAAGGGAGTATAAGAGAGTCATGGGAACGCTTTAGCAAGGAATTGGATGATGACTACCAGGAAAATATTTAAAGATTTTGGAGAAAAGTTAAGTTTCTAAGATACAAATAGGCAAGAGTATTCGAAATGTGAAAAACGAAAATGGCGACTAGGTTACTGATGCCACTGAAATTCTAAAAAGGTGGGAAAGACACTACAGTGCAATATTTTCAGACCAATCAGTAAACCAGATAACGTACAATCTTACAAATATATTGTTATTGAAGGTAATTTGCATTTTTTCCATTTTTTTTTTTTTTTACTATTCTTTCTCTTACTAAATTATTTTTAATAATTAATTAAATGTAATTATTTTACACTCTAATACCTTACAAAACTTGTAGTGTTATTCTAAAGGGATTTGCTCCAGAATAAATAAAGGCACTATTATTATTATTATTATTTTATCTATTTCTTAAATTTTAAAGAAAACTCATAATCTCAGGCAAGATTTTCAAGGCAAATTTAAATATCTACTGCTTATTATTTATTCAAAAGCTTTCCCTACAAATGTCTATTTAATGCCGCCCCCCCCACAGTAATCCCAAGGAACATTTGAGGTTTTTCACAATGACAATCCTCTTTTTTTTTCCTCAGCAGGATCGAGGTGGGGGACACCGAGGAGAGTATAACATATACAATTATCGTAACGATGGTATCGCCTATTATCCTCAGGCTAGATAATTCCTCTATAATAGAAGGCTCGGTTCTAAGAGGAATTGAAAAGGATGAGGCTAGGATAAACCATTGTTCCAACGGAGACAAAATCCTTAATTGCCAATCTCTTATGAGTTAAAAGTGTTTATTCGGGGCTCGATCCATCACCTGATGGATGTAGCCTGTCGGCGGCTTATAATTAGTCTTTAATTAATGTCGAGCTTTTGGGGATGAGTTGCTCGCCTTAGCAGTCCCGGATCCTCCCCGCTATTTACATTACTCCGTCCTAATTTGCAGGGCTTCTTGTATTTATTTAAATCGTATCCTTAAACTCAGGTAATCAAGTTTAATCTTTTAGAACAACTTAAAGAAGCATATGTAAATGATATAAAAGTAGATGTTATTAAGTTAATAATTTCAATTTGTCTAATATTAAAATCTTAAAAAAGCCAAGTCTATATACAACAACAACAAAAGGCCCAACTGAAGTCCAAAGCTAACCGGGTTGAACACAGAACAGCAATAATAGTCCCAAGAGAATGAAAAATTGTTCTTATAAGAATGAACTAGCAACGATGAAAACAAAGAATGTGTATAGCGAACTGGGTAAGAGGAGAAATGGTACGAATTCTCTATGCATGGCCGCCGCCTACGCAGGTCGCTTACTAAATAGTCAGACTATGTATGCTCCAGTTCTGTAAAGATAGAAAACGTGGCGGATGATCGGAGGAATTCAGTTCCATACTGTGGTGGAGATGGCGAGAAAGGAACGTTCCAATGTTTTGGTTCTGTGGGAACGAGTATAGAGATCGGAAAGGCAAGATCTTGTTTCATGATGCTGGACTGAGGATTAGAATTAGAGGAGACTGTAGATATTTGAAAGGTGTTGAAAGTTAATGGATTGGTATGAGAATGCACTGAGGACATATTACCAAACAAATGAGTGGGAAGAGCAACATTTACTCATCATGAAGGCACCGCCTCGGGGTACCTAGGAAAAATCTGAGACATCAATTTATTATTCGCTTTGATATGTCTTCATGTACATTTGAAGTCCCCCGTACACCACACAGATGTCGAGAACGATGGAATAACTTCAGGGAATTTATAGATCTTCGGGATATTTGGGCGATTTAGGGTTCCCTGAAAAGGATTTCCAGATACTCTATCGCATGGCTACCACCGCACCGATTTCCAATATTCCAATATCTTCCATATGATCATAGGCATTATTTTTTTTTTCATTTCCTGAATTTTCTCCCGGAATTAAAAACTAAAGTCAAACAAGGAGAAGCAAAGAAAGTTTCACTGAAGAAAATTTTACAGGAGTTTTCCTGGAAATTGTTGAAAATCTGTATAAAACAAACAAAGAAAAACGTTTTTTAAAATCAAATCAGCAGAAAGCTACCTTCGCTTTGTCGATTCTGACGAAAAATAAACATCCTAGACATTTTCTTGCATATACTGTGCACATACCTATACATAAAAGAGCTAAGGTAAATAGATCAAAACCTTCAAATGTAAATGAATCAGGTTCTTGCAATAAGTTTACTACCAACCCCTCTTCAGATATCTCTTCTTGAATCACCATAATTCTCTCGATACTTATTTTTAACATCAAACTCCGTTTTGTTTCCGCTATCTCCTATCCAAATCTATACGTAGATTCCTAGTACCCTCCCTATAGTTTATTATTGGGGAGTACAAAGTCCCATCGCTGTGTCTCATGGACAGTCTTAAGAGAATCGCAAATACTTTTGTAAGGTTTGTGACTGAGGCCTACCCCGGTTTCCCAAAACTAAGAGGAGTTTGGATGTATCTTCCCCTCCTTCCGTAGACAGTATTCCCTAAGCGCGTCCCCATAGCAAGTAATTAACCACCAAAGCCCTTCCTTATAGTATGTCTGCAATCTTATTCACTTTCAGTCCAAAATAACTCGGAACTTACTCTTTCTGTTCTCACATTCCCACAGATTTCACTCTTCCAACATTCATTTATTGCTCAGTTCATTTATTACTCACTTAAATACTCATCCTCCTAGTATCTGGCACACTCCCAATATTCAAAATTCCGTTATGCCGATTCAGGCTGCTTATATGCAGGTTTATGTTCGTAGTACAATGTAAATGATCAGGTCCATTATGTACGAGTCACATCTATTATTCCACTTTTTTTCAATTCACCAAACTTTGGGGTACTTTGGATCAGTCAGATTATGTATATTCCATGACTTTTTATTTCTTCGCCACAGATTTTGGTAGCCAGCTTCGTTCCATCCTCCAACCTCTTATCTCGGGTAGTTCTCTTAACCTCCTCCTCAAATCCGAATACACTCTTTAAATTGTAGTTTTTTTCATAAAAGTCGAAAGACACAATTTTCTTTCCATTCTTCATTAAATGATTATTTTATTATTTTTTATTTTTCTATTAACATTTGGCAATGTGTAATTAGTTATATAAAATAAATTTTAAATATGAATTTTAAAATATTTATTATAAATATTAAATAATAATATTATAAATATTAAATTAATATTTTAAAGCATGAAAACCTTTATTCTAATTACTAACTATTTAATTAACGTAATTTTTCTTCTCTTTACTAATTTTATTAGCAATTCATTTATATTCTTTTACAATAGTTCTTTTCTCCTTTTATAATATTTTTTTTTAAATTTAATTTGCTTATTGTAACATCTATCTCTTTGGACTGAAAATGATTTTCTTTAATCTTAAGGGAAATAGTCCCAGACTAATGACATTTTCTACCCTATTTTATCCTGCTTTACGAAAGATACCAAAGTTAGTTTTATAAATTTATAAAAAAAGATTTTATAATCCAGTTTAATAAGAGAAAAAGATATTTGAAATGCTCGCAAATAGAAGTAAAGAAACAAAACAGGATTGTAGTTTTGTATTTGGAGCTAGGCAGATTGCGTAATTACAAAGAAGGCAAAACAAAGAAAAAGAAAAATAACAAAACGTTAGCGTTGTAAATCATCCAACTCGAGAGAGATTTCTCGGAGAACATTTATTTCACAGTCTCTAGAGAACGATTATTCCTAATTCAACAGTTTTCCCACTCCTTCCATCAACAAGTTAAGGCTTCTGCATTAAAATAATACATGGTATTAAATATATACACATATTATTTATGGATAAGTGCTATAATAATACATGTTATTTTAAAATAAAATCGATCTATTCTAGTTTACCAATCAATAGATTTCACAGTAAACTGTAAGAAAAAATTGGAGTACTCAAATTCACAATTCACAGATTAACAGGATTATTTTAGTTGGTTCCCAAAACTGATGATTAATTTAATTTTTAAAAAATCAACTGTCAAATATAACTAATTATCAAGAATACTGTAAGAGCGTGGAAGGTTGTCGTAAATAAATCGGAAAATAAAAATAATTGATTTCGCAATTAACTAAATTACCAGAGACGACTAAATATCAATTCGATGTCAAATATGTAATAGTACAACTAATACTACTCACAATAAGGTAAGTCGAGTTTGCGACATAATTCTAAGCAAATAGTTATTAGTGTAAATGTAACAGAACTTTATCTATTAACTGCCTGAGACTATTTTCCCATAATTAAATTTTGTAACTAAGCCATGCAACTAACTTTCGTTTGTAACTTGGTTTGTAAACAATATAAAAATATTATTTAAATATTTTATTTGAAAAGAAAAGATATGAACAAGACCGGGACTCGAACCCGGGTCTACCACGTTTCCGTTCGTGGTGCTTAGCCACCTCAGCCATCCTGGTTCGCTTCACGGTCAGACATATCCTTTCTTTTTCAATGATCCTATATCTCCGTGTTCTCGCAATTTGCGATTTATACTTTTCTTTTCAAATAAAAACTACTGAAACTACCTCCAATCTATTTGACGCTCAAAAAGTACAAAAAGAATAATAACACCTCAGAATTTACCTACCTAACAGAATTTCAAAAAGTGAAAGAAAGATATAATAGCAGCACGTAAATATACACAGATGGCTCCAAATTAAACAGTCATGCCGGTTGCTCCATCGTAACGATCTAATACCATGAAATATAAATTACCACTTTTCACCAGCAACTTTACTGCAGAATGCTTTGCCATTAGTTCAGCACTGTACAGTATTATGCAGCAAGAAGAAAAAGATTTTGTTTTATGTACGGACTCTCTCTCCGCAATAATGGCGTTAACAAGCATATACTCCACAGATCCTGTCATTAAGAAAGCTCAAGTCTACTCCTCGATGATAAGAAACCTCAATAAGAATTTAGTTATCGCCTGGGTACCATCACAATAAGGAATTAAAGGAAATGAAGTGGCAGAGGAAAAGAAGCAGCATCATCATCGATAGAAATTACAAGCGTACACACAACAAAAGATGTTTGCATCCTTTTGAAACAGCAAGCTCTGGCAACTTGGAAACAACTTTGGCACTCCGTCGACGAATCAAATAAATTAAAATGCATTAAAAGTAACACAAACGCCTGGAAAAGCTCCCACGGCACATGCAGAAGAGAGGAAGTCGTTATCACAAGACTGAGAATCGGCCATACGCGACTTACGCATGGTTTCCTTATGGAAAAAACTACGCCTCCGAACTGTAGGATCTGTCACTCACAACTGACAATACGCCATATCCTTGAACAGTGCCCACAACATAAAAGTTATTTTAGTAACTTAGGAATAGAGAGAAAAATCAAACGATACCGGGTGATAATGACACAAATTTTAAAACAATAATTGAATTTCTCAAAAAAGAAGGTATGTTTCGTAAAATCTAATAGACCAAAAATTATAGAATAGGACACTGCAATGCAGATCTTAGACGTTAAGTGTCCATAAATAATCAACCTAACCTATAATCGAACTGTTCGATTGTCTTCGACGCCCCGAGGAGGTCTCAAATGTCCCGCCTTTACGTTGAGTTAAAGTGGCTGTTCCCTTCTATCCGTAGACTCTATTTCCTAGGTTCTTACTTATATCAAACCATCAACTCACAACATCCATCTTATATCTATAGTCTCCTACAATTCAAATCCTCTATCCAATCCGAAGGTACAATCCGATCTTTATATCCGTTCCCATAGAACCAAAACTATATAGCATTCCTTTCTCACCCGTTCTATCTCTCTTTGGAACTCACTCCTACTCGATATCCGTAATGCGTCCTCTTCAACCTCATTTAAATCCAAACTTTTCCTACATCTTCTAAATACCCAAACAGATGAATAATAATCCCAAAATAATCAATAAATAATTTATAGATACATTAAACTTAATCGATTGATGAATTACTGTGAATATTCCTCATTCATTATGATGATTATGAGATGCTATTATTTATTCACTTATTTTTCTATAAGTCTATTTCTTTGTATTGTAAATTTTTCTGTTTCTTTATTTTATTGTTGTATTACATTTTCTATTACTCTACCAAAACATACCTGTTAGTTATTTACTTTCTAGATATTATATAAATATTGTTTTATTCTAATTATGTAGGCCTTTGGCCAGATACATATTTATTTAATTTTGTGGATTTCTGTTATTCTTAAGGGACCTGGTCCCAGAATAATTTTTGTTTTCTATTCTATTCTATTAGGTATATATATTGTGATCTCTTATGTTTAGGTTTTACATAATAAGTATTATAAAGAACCTTACCTTATGTTTACGTAAAAGAAAATATAGCTAAACGAACTAGAGAGAGCGTGCTATATGCAAACTACTATACAGAACTGGAGTGATAGTGTAACAACAGTGGACATAAAGGGACAAACTCTTTGTATTAACCTTGTCAAGTCGAGTTTTGAATAATTTATGGCGGAAACAAAACAGGAGCTGGGATAGGCAGGCCAGATGTTGCTGCTAGCAGATCCCATTACCGATTTTATAGCCCCTGGTTTTTCTCCGACCACTCGTCCTTTCCAACGAAGTTGAACGGTTGATAGGTGTTCTAAATATTAAAACTATTAATTTGCAATGAATATGGCAACTGCCCCAAGTAGGATATCAGATCAGCTTAGACATTTCGAAACACAATATAAATATTCTCCACTAATGAGGTTTTATCGTAAATCATTAATTATGAACTATTCGGAATAATAAATAAATAGTGTCTTCCTTAATAAGCACATCTGATTTGAGAAGATGTTTTACAAGCTTACTTCTTGTAAGAATGACCGCTTTGTCTTGTTTTATTTATTGGTATAGCGACGAAAAAGGACGATTATGAAGAAATAAACTGGATTCGCATCAAGAGGTCACCTCTTTTGCACTTGTATTATTGTATCGGATTTTGAAGTGTTGGATAATTTCTAACCTTACGTATATTGTTGTTTTTTTTTGAGACTTTAACTGTCCAACGCGTTTTTATATATCTTTTATAACCTATCTATTAGTTAAGTTGAATCCAAAGTGCATAGAACCCTGATGCTATGTCTGAAGTAAGGACTCTATAAGGCAAACCCTCCAGATTGTTGTTATTGCAACTATTGAGAAATAATAGATACAAAAATGCAAACAATTGCTCATGGATTGAGCAATGAGCATCTAGGATTTCGGCGTAAGTAGATGATATCTTTACTAGCTTCGCCAGTTCAAACGTTTAACAAAAATAAGAAAAAACTTACAGATTACTGATATTAACGCATTATAAACTAATTTAGTCTATTAGTTACATGATGTAACAATGATGTAACTTCTGATTTTTGCAAATCTTATTGTATTGATGGATCTTGAGGAAAATAAAAAAATAAGGAGAAGAAAATAATATAAAAGAGAGGCGAATTTCATATTAAAGTCTACTGGACAAAGATTGAAATGTATTTGAGCTGAAGAGACACCTTTTGTTGGAATCCATTTGCTTCCTTCCGAGAAGTGAGAATATTGGATCCATTAAGACGGCCGAAGTGCCGGAAGAGGACAGAAGACGAGGAAGACAATGGATCCCATTACCGATTTTATAGCCCCTGGTTTTTCTCCGACCACTCGTCCTTTCCAACGAAGTTGAACGGTTGATAGGTGTTCTAAATATTAAAACTATTAATTTGCAATGAATATGGCAACTGCCCCAAGTAGGATATCAGATCAGCTTAGACATTTCGAAACACAATATAAATATTCTCCACTAATGAGGTTTTATCGTAAATCATTAATTATGAACTATTCGGAATAATAAATAAATAGTGTCTTCCTTAATAAGCACATCTGATTTGAGAAGATGTTTTACAAGCTTACTTCTTGTAAGAATGACCGCTTTGTCTTGTTTTATTTATTGGTATAGCGACGAAAAAGGACGATTATGAAGAAATAAACTGGATTCGCATCAAGAGGTCACCTCTT
Organism: Arma custos; assembly: GCA_037127475.1. Lineage (NCBI taxonomy): Eukaryota > Metazoa > Arthropoda > Insecta > Hemiptera > Pentatomidae > Arma > Arma custos. The sequence continues at coordinate 67,824,967 of CM073763.1, forward strand.
TTGCACTTGTATTATTGTATCGGATTTTGAAGTGTTGGATAATTTCTAACCTTACGTATATTGTTGTTTTTTTTTGAGACTTTAACTGTCCAACGCGTTTTTATATATCTTTTATAACCTATCTATTAGTTAAGTTGAATCCAAAGTGCATAGAACCCTGATGCTATGTCTGAAGTAAGGACTCTATAAGGCAAACCCTCCAGATTGTTGTTATTGCAACTATTGAGAAATAATAGATACAAAAATGCAAACAATTGCTCATGGATTGAGCAATGAGCATCTAGGATTTCGGCGTAAGTAGATGATATCTTTACTAGCTTCGCCAGTTCAAACGTTTAACAAAAATAAGAAAAAACTTACAGATTACTGATATTAACGCATTATAAACTAATTTAGTCTATTAGTTACATGATGTAACAATGATGTAACTTCTGATTTTTGCAAATCTTATTGTATTGATGGATCTTGAGGAAAATAAAAAAATAAGGAGAAGAAAATAATATAAAAGAGAGGCGAATTTCATATTAAAGTCTACTGGACAAAGATTGAAATGTATTTGAGCTGAAGAGACACCTTTTGTTGGAATCCATTTGCTTCCTTCCGAGAAGTGAGAATATTGGATCCATTAAGACGGCCGAAGTGCCGGAAGAGGACAGAAGACGAGGAAGACAATGGACAGGGTAATGTATTTTGGGGGTGGGGGAGTTAAGGTCCTAAACCAGGGGCGACTGAGGCGAACAGGCTCTCTCCACCGGAGGAATGAATAACTAAACCCGAGGGAGGATTCCGAACTACAAGCGCTATCCACTTTAACCGCCTTCTTCTGACCATATTATGTTCCTCCTTGGCGCAGCTGAATAAGATATGTGCCCCGACGGCCGTGGATTCCTCCGCTAAAGGATATGCTCCAGCAAGGACGCGGTCAAAACCAGCCCTTGCAAATACCTCCACTCCAAAGGCATTTCTTCTCTGTAATCCGACTCGTGGTATCTCTTTGTCCACGCACTCTCTATCGCTTAAATTACGGGACTAGTTTTATTTCCTTCAAAGAGTTCTATTTATGAAGGGTAAAATGGAATATTTTCCTTTGTGAATTTTTTCTTACACTGGAAAAAAATTCAAAAGCTTTATATATCAGCTGGCTTTAAACACAAAAGTTTATTTCAAAAGTAGGTTCTTTCTTCGTTCTGTTCTTTGACTTGTATCTGTAATATTAAACTACGAGTAAAATGTTAAGTAAGCAACTCAGCGCTTTTATACACCTAAATGGTTTTTCCTATGATTAAATACACCTGTGTCGCTACGATCCATGAAGAGTCTTGGATTCAGAACGTGATAGAGATTTTATTGTTTCTAGAAAAACGATTGCCAATGAGATCAGGCTGAACCACCCCTTTCCCCCTTTTTTTGGGTACCCAATTTATTGAGGACATTCGGCACGGAAACTCAGCGCTCTACCACTGAGCCACCTTTCTTCCCATTAAATAAACACGAAATCAAATAAAGTGTTTTAAAAACGAATTTTTTAGAGTCTGAAAGGGTAAGCAAAATTTATAATACTAAATTTAAAACTAACAATTGCAAAAAGCTTTAAATCTGCCAAATTACAACGCTTTTCTTACACAGTGAAAGGACAGTTAATCTTTTTACACTTTGTTTCTGGAGTCTAAATCGAAAAAGTAGTAAATTAAAAAAAAAAAAAATTTTCGTTTTTTCATATAAAAGATAGTAATTAATCATAACAATAGCATAGAAAGAGGAATAAGTCAAAACTGGGAGTGGTTTAATTTCTATGATCGGTGGATCTATGATACTATTGAAAAAACTGCTGTCAAAACTGTTTTTTGCCTATGTTTTAAATTACATTCATTATGACTAACTACTTGTTACATGTCAACGCCTCAATTCACAATAAAATATAACAAATGAGAGAGGTATTATAAATAATAAGAATTAGGTCCCAAAAGTGTTGATAAAGAAGAATATATATATGAATGGATATTAATAAAACTCCTTGGGATCAAGTCGAAAGAAACAATTGTACACCTACGCATGAATAACCAAGAATTCCCTTGTTTCCTTTTCAAACAGTTCGTTTTCGTGTCAGCAAATTAAAATAGTTCCGAACAACGACCCATTTTAAACAAGGTTGCCGATAAGACCTGAATGTCTGTTAACTTTCTAGGAAAGTCGGAAAGTCCCGGCCATAAGCAGAGACTAAATACCCAAAATGTCTAAATTATGACTTTATTTTATTGATTATCTTATGTAAATATTTGTTTATAGTATCGATTGTTACGAGTTTTAAAGAGCTGAAGTCAGTTCGTCATTAAGGTACTTAATGTTACTGGAAGTAAACAAAACCTGTCAGATAAGCCCAACATTTCTATCATCAGATAAGGCCCGCCTCCTTCCAAGTCCAATTACTCGCATTATACTTTTTTTTGTAGTTTTTTTCTCTCATAATAAACCATAGAATGCAATATAATAATAAAATAACATAATACATCCAATAAAATTATTATTACTTACTCTTATATGAAATAAAAATTACTCAAACTAAAAAAAATAGCTATTTTATTTGAAAAGATAAGATGTGACCAGGATCGGGTCTCCCACCTCTCCGTCGTCTCGGCAGATTGGTTAAGGCACCAAAAAAATTAGCATTTCGCAAACTTAAAAAAATAATAGAGAGGCAAATAGTTGAAGGAAAGATCTAATGAAGGATATAATCTAATAGACCAGATACAGTTCACCCAGCCGCTTCTCCTTATTTTGCCCTGAAGATGGTCTACATTGTAGGCCGAAACGTCGGCCCTTATAATGAATAAGTTTTTTTTTATTTAGTGTTATTTTGACTGCACCCCGAGAACAATTATATCCTCCGTTAAAAAAATAAAAATTGAAATTCCCATTCGTAAAACTAATTTATTCGATATTACAGAAATTTTGATTTTAGCGCAAGGCTTGTTTATATTTATAATATATTTTGCTTATTGTCCAGCCTCATGTTTCATCCATTAAAAGATGTGCTTTTAATATCTGTACTATTTTGAACAATAAATTTGTAGGAGAGATGATATTCTAACACGAATAATGTTTATAGTAATGAAATGAAAAATTGGAAATAAAAGAAAGATCTTGAGAGCAATTATCGCGGCAATTAAAGACCGAGGTGAATACAGGCGGCGGCACAAAAGTGAGGTGTATGCTCATATTAAAAAAATACCGAATATTAGGTAAAGGTTAATTCCATTTTATTACTTTTTGCTAAGAATGAAAACTATACAAATAACCAACCGGAATTTTACTTACTTTCAAGGTAAAAGACCAAACCATCCAGGTTTAGAAAGGTAATCAAAAAGGATATTCAAGAATTCAACTGCCTCAGGATGAAACTATATGCCCAACAGAGTTTTCTTGAAAAACCGAAGCTGAGGGAAAGAAATTGACGGAGAAAAGAAGGTAAGACCGTAATTGTATAAAGAAACACTGGGCATAGGACAGTTGAAAAGACGTGGTGATTAGTAGGTCAATAATAAATGTAAGCCAGTAATGACGGAGGGGCATGAGAACAAACGTCATAGGATGTGAAATACTTGTGGAAAATGTTGGAAGTCTAGTGTTATCTTGATTAGATTTTGTATTTAATCAAAGTGTCGTTATCGAGAACTTCCGGGTGTCTTATTTATAACTTAAGCATTTGGCAGAACCTTGAACGTTTATCGCATCTTATATGCTTTTTTTATTATGTTACATGTATTAATAAACAAACGAGACCGCAAATATCTTTCAATTTTTTTCAGTATACAATATCTATCAATATAAAATCCTTTAACAATAACACAGCCGGGTGTCGGATATCCAATATTTACTTTTGGTCGTTAGAAACTATTCATCTCCGATAGGCAATAAGCGGAGAAGGGGGAGGGGACAAATTGGATACCAGCCCACGTTTCCAATCGGCATCAAACCCACATTTCTAGCCTTGATTTAGGTGGCATGTGTTTGATTGGCCGCTTTAGAGGGGGAGGAAATTAATAACCGATCTTGGAACCGCTGCTACTTTACATCAACACCAATGGCTTCCGGTATCTGTGGTGGATTTGGGTTAAAAAGAATTCATTAGGAAAATATGAAGTTTAATTTATTTTTAAAAACAAAAACTATAACTTATTCCGGAGGTAGCCAGCTGGATGGTAGGATAGTTAAAGCCCCGTTAGGTGATGTCGCGTTATGTCATTTCTTTGTCACGATATTTTAATATATGTTCTGCAATCCATAAAATTGGTTAGAATAAAAATTAGTTTGCATAAAAATTATATCTCAATATACTCAAGTGGTGACTTATTTGAGAACGAATATCATATATCGAATACACGAATACAACGGGTAATTCAAGATGATATATTTCAACTGACATAATTGCCTGTTGGATGAGAAGGATAACATAACCTTCATTATGACATATGAGATTTTAATACCAAGTACAAATTGGCTTAGGTGGTTTACATGGTTTTTATCCACATCCTCTGATCAATCCTCCTATAGTGTCCTAAAAAACAATATAACCATCGCTTGACTTGTGGGGCTTGGACGCCTTCTGGACTTCGGGCATGGGCGGGCCTCTCGCTTCGTCCTCTCTGGGACCAGGATAGGTGGGTTACCATAGCAAGACCTTAAGCTTAATAACCAACGGGCGTTGATGACCTAGATGTTTTACGCCCTCTAAACCCCAGGAAACAGCAAACAAACTGGCTGGTAAATAGCCTAGGTTATTGATTTTACTTAATCATGTGATGGGGAAATCCGCTGATACAAATACAAATCCAGACATAGAAATGATGACGTTATGACTCTTGGCGGGACTACCCCTGCACCAACATGGGGACCTCCGGAATAATTATCAAAAATCTCATCGGTTTCCTTTATTCCTCACCGAGAAAGGATTAAAGCACTAATGACTTTTTTTTTAATTTCTTCAGATTTTAAATAACCCTATTGATCTGTCATCAAAACACTCCAATATTTAAATTTGGGATGCACTGGATAATTATAGTTCTCGATCTGAAAATTGCATGGTGTAGTGGTAGATTTTTTTTTATGTCTTCATATAGAACATTTTCTTCTCATTAATTCGGAGGTCTCTGCAGGTGAATGCTCGAATTACAGGAACATTTCTGACAAAGTAGGAGTGATCGGGCAAGGATACCTGCATGGTCTGCGTAAGTGAATTGCTGAGTAAGTAAATAATAGATTGTTCTTTTCGGAGTTGTTCTTATATTTCTAGCAGTAGTACTTTTAAACATTGCACACCTTGGTGTTTTCCAGTTTTGACTGGCAAACTTTCCGCTAGAACCCTATTTCTCCCTAAGACACTCTTTACTATCATGTTGACATCGTAGTAGTTACCACCAGTTTCTCTGTAATGATAAATCCTCGCAAGATCATCGATACACCTGATCTTCGATTGTATTAAATAAACGGCTAATATAGACGAAAAGATGATATTAGTCCGTGTAATATTTACAGTTCTACTCTGATATTTAGCATAACGTGGTAAGATGCAGTCATCGATATTCGCTTATGCACTGTTTGATGAACTGTGGTTTACTACGATGACCAATGAAGCTTGTGGTTTATTTATCAGTAAATCATTCTTCACACCGTATATCGTAGGGATTATACATTACATATTTTCAATTTATACAGAGTAACATTACGAGTGGCACACACAGTAAGGGCGGATATTAGGGGATGTATTTAATGATTCATATGTAATTGAGCTAGATCAACAGGGTATCGACAACGAGGATGAAGAATTCATGGAAGAGCCTTTATCTCTAGCTTGCAGGGAAACATTAGGAATTCAAACCTCTAATAAATTTAAAAAACAAAAAGTTGGGAAATTAGAGATAAGGGAACCTGCAAAATCATCCAATCCAAAATAAATTGAACTCCATACTCATTTCTCCCAATTCTAAATAATAGTATTTTGAATTGTAAATTATTTTTGAGAGTGTAGGTCAAATTTTAATGAGAAGTCAAAAATACAGGGAAATATCTGACATCGTCCTCTCTCCGAATAAATTGTTGAAGCTGGTTATTTGCGGCCACCTGCCCGTCGGCTGACTTTCGTCCCATGTTTAACAATATTCCGAATATTTTCACTATTGTTTGCTAATAACCTGTGTCGGTTATGTATTCATGATACACCAGTCAGTGAGGACACACGTTATAATTCTTTGGCCAAGTGAATTTCTGCGATTTTGGTACCTTTCAATATATTAATAATTTAATTGAGCGTTATTCTACTCGACAAGTTAAATGTACCTGAGTACTACCATTCTATTCCATTTTCAGTTGAATAATTTATTAGTCAAACTTTGGCTGAATAATTTAAATAGTATCATATATTTAAATAGTAAGGATTTGCTATATGTGGACTATGGACCTAATCTACCCCCGTTTTACAAGATGAGTTGCAATTTAAGTTCAGTATGTATTTTATGGCAATCCTCTATTACATCAGAATCATTAAGTCTACTTCTCAATGTATATATCATATCAGAATTAATAATCGTATTTCAAATTGTAATAATAAAATATATTCTTTTGCTGCTTACTTAATCCACATGCACTATATATTTGTGAATAATACATTGATGGCTTAATTAATTAGTAAATTGGTAAACACACAACCAACCCCTGGAAAAGAATTCCATTTGGAATAAAGTAGGACGTATAAAGAAATAATAATTTGAGTAATCATCTTAAATGATTACTCTAGCATCCAAAAATCAATTAGAATATTTAAGAATATAAATCATAGCAGAATATTTTGGGAATATTGGAATAAAATTTAAAATACCTTATCCTAAATGGAAACAATAATAAAAAAACAGGGTCTTGTTTAGATTAGGTCCGCCTGTGATTTTATCTAGTAACAGTTACTTATTCATATATTAAAAAATATGGGTTAAAGAAACATATGATTTATTTAATAGGAACTTTTTATACATAACCAAAAACACTAACATACTTTTAATGAGTTACTCGCCAAAATTCTACTATGTCCTTAAGGATTTTATCAAAAACCTCTTCATTTGAGTTTCTCTGCCTCCACATGAACTCGCATAAATACGAGTCTACCATAGAGCGATGAGTCCCACATTCCTTTTTGTTTCTCCTTTTGGCCTTAGCCCACATAGACTCAACTCTTTGAGTGTGAGCACCAGTCTCTGGGTCGACGAAATTTTTGGAGTGATCCACAGTACAATGCCTGTAATCCTTTCCAATCATTCCTTCTATCCCACTATAGGACTTCCACAGGTCAGACATTATATATGTGGATAGGTGCGTCCTACATAATACTTTCGACGAGAAAAACAGGACTCGTCAATCTCAACTGTCAGTCCTTTCCCTCCAATAACAATTGGGTTTTTCAGCAAACTAGCTGCGCACACCTCCAGCAGATAATTTTTCCAATATACAATTGTAGCGGAGCTCATATTGAATTCTTTGGAACAGAATTTAAACGTCGTAAACTCCTGTGTCCATGAGTAAATGAATAAAAGGGCTTTACTTAACGGTAACCTGCTGCCACATAGCCACGTACCCGTATACATGCCACATTCATATCGGCATTGTCTTTTGTTGCACCTATATTTTTTTCTTTCTTCGTTAAATTTCATAATGTGGCCTTTTTTACAATATCTTTCCCTAGGTAGAATTCCTCTTTCTTCAAACAAAATCCTGGCTCGTTCCTCTTCTTTGCATAAATCGTAAACTTCAAAAATATTCATCGTGTTATCACTTTATAACCGCAATTACACAAACAATACTAAATTAAATAATATTTGAACATGTGATTTTATTTCTATATCAATGGTATCAGGTTTCTATATCATTGTTATACAACAACTGTTACTAAATATCATTAAAAAATAACTCTCGGGCCTAATCTAAACAAGACCCTAAAAAAAAACATAATAGCAGATATTATTATAAACAGAAGATGTTCATACGACTTCTTTGACTTCCTCTCATGCCATTGCTAGCGAATTCTATCCTTTGAACAGAGTTTACTACCATCCGAGTTATTAGCCCAGCGAAGGGGGCCCCGTATACTCAGGACAACTGTTCTCCTGAAAATTTATGTCCCCTCAGTAGATAGGGTGACCGGGCTATACTTACTACCGGATATACCTGTTGCTGGGTTTCCCCCAACCTGGAGGGCCAGTGGCTGATTGCAGTCAGATGATTGGGCGAAGGAGCCGCCAACTTCCTATGCCACTATTTCAATGACTACATATATATCTTATTGTATTTTCGTTCCTATAATATATAAGAACTTGTGGAGGACGCCTTATGATATAATGTACTTAAATCAGAAACTATGGGCTGCGCTGCATGCATTCGATTTCAACAATAGCTATAAAGAGTGAATATATTTTTGTAAAACGTCAGATTCGCTTGGAAATAACGTTATGGTTGTTGATGCCGTACGAACAGCTATATATGCGAAATCTGTATATCTTACCTATATGTATGAGATTGCTGGTTCATAGTAAGCATTATGAAAGAAAACACCATCCTTTATAGGTACAGGAGAGATCGAATACACGCCAGTGCAACCAACAGTTACCGATTTGAGTATATTAAATTGTTACTCACCTTCCACAAATTCTAATGATACATTAACTTAACAGACCGTGGATGACGTATAGTTATTTGTTTATTACATAGATTTTAAACCCAGGAAGTTTCATCATAGTAACCTTGTTAACCTACCCTCCTCTTCTATATGTATATATACACCAGCTCTAAAAAATGACAAGATAGATTATGAAAGAGTTAATAAATAGAGAACATACAGAGTAGAGAGAGAGAGAGAGAGAGAGAGAGAGAGAGAGAGAGAGAGAGAGAGAGAGAGAGAGAGAAATATAGCTCAATTTCACAATCCAGTCGTCTAGGGGAATATATATATATATATTTGGAAATATATTATAGTGAATATGTTTATGTATATATGTAGTAAGCATATACTAAACATAACTATGAATTTGTATATAATGCAAGGACACGGAAAGAGCCGACAGTGAAGTTAGTCTTAGAAAACTACGGACAAGACGGAGAGATGTAAACCATGGCATGCCTATTTCATGAGGCTGCCGCATGACGTCCCCAGTGTGTAGCGCATTAAGGGGTCACTTCCTTGCCCTTAAGCCCGTATTTCCACCTCGTGGGCCAACTGAATTACATATTAACTTAGTTATTTGAGAAATAACTTCATTTATTTTAAAATAAGGTTAATTATTATTAACCTTCGTTAGAGACAGAAGTTATGAGTGTGAGGAGGTATGTTTGGCCTGGAAAGAGAAGTATTACAAAAAAATAATTATAATAATATTTAACATAGTTGTGATCTTAGGATATTAAAGTATCCTTTTTCAAGTAGTCAAATATAAAACAGCAGCATTTAATTAACTAAATATTCACAGCTGTCTTTCCTAAATACCTTTGGTTTTGATTATTTAAATATTTAACCCTCTATCATTATTTCAGGTAATAAAAACAGCTAAGGTTTCCATAAATAACATAAGTTAGATAGATATTTAATATGACACAGGGAAGTGGAAGAGTTTAGAAAATAATATTATGTAACAAGAAAGTCATAATAGTTAATGGAGAATGACAAAAGCACACTAAGTAATATTTATTTTTAACAAAAAAAAAATTTAAAAAAAGCATAAATAATTCCAGAAAAAAACCGTATATAATTAACATTTTTCCGATTCAGGAATCATCGTAAATAAAAATAATCCGATCAGCGAAGATCAAATACACCATATCTTGCATCAATAGTCCTAAAATATCACAATTTCCATCTGTTGGTATATTTTTGAATAAAAGCTAAATGAAATTGGTAATGGAAACTAAATATAAATTTTAAAAAACTACTTCAAAGAAGTAACTTGATGTGGATACATGAAATAAGCGGATTTTGTTTAAAATACCTACTATTTTTTTTTTTTTTAAATCATATAATTTCTTTTTCAGATATAACGTTGAGTTTGATAAATAATGAAATCTTAACTGTGTAATCAACTTAACTCTTTAAGATTCCTTACAATACGAAATTTTATAATACAAGATTATTTTATTAGTCAATAAACAAAGTTAATAAAGCCATTAGAATTTAATCTCTATCATTTAAGTTAAATTCTACTTTTAAATATCCCCTCACCGAATAGATTTAGACCATTAAAAAATTTGATTAATCAGATTATGATTATAAAGTACTCAAATCTAGAGTGGTCCATAAATAAAACAATAAGTAGGGAAATATAGTCATCACTGATATAAAAATCTCGGTCAAGGTTTTGTGGAATCATTCATCTCTCCGTCCTATTTTAATATAAGGGCTTATTAATTCCCTTCTCGTGCTCCAGTCTTAAAACGCTTCCTAATATATTCAAGGAAGAAGCGGAGTTTTCGAAAAAAAAAAAGCAATAGAAAGGAGGGGAAAAAAGAAAAAAGGGAATGAAAAAAAAAATGAACTTGGCTGTTCCTCGAAGTTTGTTGGGAAGGTTCCGAAAACTCGGCTGGTTTTCCAGCTAGCTTCTCCAACAGCTTCAACTTTTCTGCCAAAGTTAATTTAGCCGTGGGAGGTGGTGCCGGTGAATTTATGGAAGGAGTGTGGCAGGCGGTGAAGTCCCTTTGTTTGGTTAGTGATTTAATAGGAAGTAGGTCCTGCCTTCTCTTGAGCAGGGTAGGCGACCAGGAGTACGAAGATGTCCAGTACCGTCTTCTTACAATAGAGCTTTTAAAATAAAACAAAATGATCCGAGAGCAGGATATATTTGCCGAATGTGAGAGAACAAACATGTTTCAACTATGAGAGTTCGTCCGATTTCGATATCCGACAAGACACCTTTAATTGTCACTCACAAATCAACTCATTTAGCATATAATTCTTAATAGATACTATTTATAACTTTAAATAACATGTATCGGCCCATAATCGTTCAAGTATAAATGATTTTTTAGTTCTCCGATGGACAAGATTGCATTTTTGTTAAGTAGAAAAATATGCTAAAGCCCTCAGCTGTAAGCAGTAAACTTTTTTATTCTTATGATTTCTCTTTTGTGCAATTTAAGAAAAATGGAAAAATACGGAACCCTTAGGCAAAGAGTGATGACCCTTTCCTCCATTGCATCTTCTTCAGTAATAGTGGTAAGTTTTTTCTTTTTGAAGTTGACTATAAGCTGGCTTTAGTTCTATTTTTCCTTGCATATGTCAATGGACTAATTCGACAAAAAGGAAGATGTGGAGCTGGGTACTGTATAATAGGTTAGTTGAGCAATGCTTTATGCTCTCGAAAATTCAAGTTCAGAACCGATCGAAAGCCATGAAAAATAAGGCGACGAAGTGTCTTTACAACTAAAATTTATAAAACATGTGATATAGAAAATTTTTGAAATTATGAAGTTTGATACTGAACGGCTCCTATAATATCACTGAACCCAATTGGGACTTTTGAAGACTTTATTGAAATTATTTTTAAAAATCTCCTATTATATCAATCTTCTTTACTAATCAAAAATGTTAGAGAAACTTCAAATAAACCGTCTTACTATTCTACCTATTATTCTTATTCAAAAATACAGGGTGAAGAATTAAAGGTAAGATATTTCGAGTTGCTTGTAGTGTACCAAATTTATCTTGAATGTAAAAAAAAAATATAATTTTAATTATAAGTATAGTTATTGTATTTTTTGAAGAAAAAAAATCGCTTTAATAGTTTACTATATTTTAAAAAGTTAATAATTTTGTGCCTTTATAACACTTTTTAGATATTTTACCCATGTGTGAATATTGTATGTTAATCAAGAATAGCTTCTAATAATAATTAAATTTTACGGATGTATATTATTGGATGTGTGAGTCAGAAATATGTTACCATTCACTGAAGAAAAGTAACAAAAAGCCTTTTAGGACGGGCCAGGCTGAATCAACACTATACCTGCCTTACCTAACAGTATTGCGGGTCTGAAAGATACGGGGCTGTAAGGCGCACATATGGAGAGAATATTTTTAAATATACTCTTATGTACACCAATTTATAACTTACACTCTACATTATTACCTACTGTTTTTTTTTTATTATTAATGATAAAAGTTTAATTAGCAAAATATAAAAAAGTTAAGGAACTTAGGATAAAGAAATGTGTAAAATCGGATTTCAGCTATCACATTGTGTAGCTAATTAAATCAAACCTTAGCTGAATTAGAACGAGCTTAATCGTTGATTGCTTTAACGAGAAAATGCTAAAAAAAATAAAGACTAAAAACGATATATCTTAGTCTTTTAAAGTACACTATTTTACTGAAAAAGTTACAACATCGGAGGGGCACACCTACTTATCTTAAATGACTTTAGTTCATACGAAGTTTCATTAAATGTTGTAATACAACATTCAATGTTGTAATACAATTATTTGCACTAACACAAACGCGCTTTTAAGTGAGAATCGGTTATTCGGCCTAGGCTACTAGAAAATTCGATTTTTTTTTGTATGATTTTTATTTTATTTTTTACAATAACTCACCTGTCCATGGTCATTAATTCAAATAACTCCATAGTCTAGAATCTAAATACAATCAATATTTATGTTTTAATCCACGAATATCTGAAACTTAAACAATATATTTTCAACAGTCAATTATTTCTTAAGCCCAAATTAATAACTTTATAAATAATCCAATCATTTATTCATTTTTACATTCAATATCAAAAACGTGACATCGTTTTCAGTACATGAAATAAATAGTTTAGCCATTATTATTCCATACTCATTACAATTACAAAGGATTCTTACATCTATATAAATTAAAATACGCCAGATTAAATTTATAAAATATGCTATTTATCAGTGCTGTGAATAGAATAATTGTTCTAATAAGTTTAAAATTTGTTGAAAATTTTTGATTTTTTTGCTGTTCAACATAAAATCTGAACCCTAAAATCAATGTGAACAGACCCAACTAAAACCACAGAAGAAATATAGAAATAATCCTCGGAAGGATCAATTAGCAATAACCGCAAATAGTTTCTCTTAATTAGTTAATTAACAATGACATAATTACTAGTAACATAATTATAAGGTCTTCGCCGCCTTGTTTCGATGTCTCCTTGAACAGGGCGCACTTATTATTATTCTTAATTGTCCTTACCCATGCATTCATTGAACTATTCCCTTAAAACCAGGCTAATCTCCTACGTAAGGTGTCAAAAGGTTATTACCTTTCTTCGAAGATTATTTTTATAAGTTTGGATGATGAAATATCCCACTCATAGCTTAAGGTATATTACTTTTAGCTGAACTATATCAACAATGACATTAATTATTACCCGAATGAATCTTCGAATAAGCCTCTGAGGCATACAAGGTGCCCAGAGATGCGATCCATAGCGAAGAATGGATAGTGGGAATCGATAATAAAGCGAGGATGGGCAAGGAGATAAATATTAATACATGGAGGGACCCGATGATCAGCATCTCACTTATTCATGGCCGAATCGATATTTGCAGCTCCCCGGAGAGTGTAGTACCCAGATTAGTAGACATATAAAAAAATTTTGTGTAGTCAATAATAGTAACATTACTATTTATTTTCTAGGAGGTAGATATAAAACTGAAATAAAACATGGTTGTTGTATTGTATACAGTGTGTCTAGGTTTCTCAGTAGCCTTTATAAATATAAACGTAAAGATAATTTATAAATATAAATCGGAGTCAGAAATGGGTTTGAAAATTTCTCAAACCAACGCTGAACCGTCCATTCGCTACAAAAACCCCTCAATGCGGTGGTGATGCTTTATGCAGCTTGGGCTGCCATATGTCCAAGTTACTGGTAAAACTTAAAAAATGACAAGAAATTCGCGTGTTTCCATTTCATATTTGATGGGATACTAAACAATGTTCATTTATTACAAAAGACTTGGTTTATTTCTTCTGGTTTAGGCCGTGTAGATAAATTTTTCGCCAACGTTTCGTCAACCATGCTGCTGACTTCCTCAGGGGTGAGACGAGAGTAATTTAAATTAAAGTAATATACCTTAAACGATTCTCGTCTCAGCCCTGAGGAAGTCAGCAGCATGGTTGACGAAACGTTGGGGAAAAATTTATCTACACGGCCTAAACCAGAAGAAATAAACCAAGTCTTTTGTAATAATAGTTGTCGTGGAAGCCTAAAAGAATATTTAATGTTTATTTAATTGTAGTGATGGTAAAAATTATCAAAAAAAGATTATCAAGTCCACTAATTCTACTTTGAATTATAGAAATACTAAAACTGATTCATATGAATCATATGAAACAACCCAACATGTTACGTATACAAATTCATGTTATTATATAATTATATTTATATTAAATAACTTTCAGGTCATTATTTGCAAAAAAAAATATTACTAAGATGTGTCTAATATTGTCATAGTGAAATATTATTTCTATATATGATTATTGATATTTTTTTTCGAAAGGGGGATATAGAAGATACCTTATACCGAAGTATAATCCCTAAAATTAAAATTATTGAGCTCATTTCATTTCAAAACATACGTCAGAAAATAGATTTCAAAGAAAAAATGTATAAATGAAATTATTTAATAAAATACATAAATACATATTTTGTTTAACTTTCATTTTTACAATCTATTGGGATTGATACCAAAGACAGGATATTGGAAAACTCTAGACACTATATAAAACTGAGTTTTTTTTAAATAATATGTTACGCATAAAATTCCCAATGCCAAATCGATTTAGTTTTAGTTTAATACATAAAAATTCATGTGAAATAAATGAATAACTAAAAGGTCCTAACAGATCATTACATAGAATATTCTCAAAGCGAACATGATTTTATCATTTAACGTGTAATTGCATACTCGTGTAGTCCGTTTGATATATTTTTTCGTAGCCCCTACCAGATTTTTCCTCCTCTAATATGGAAACTGGAGCAGTACAAGATATCTTTTGAGACCCTTACTCTATTCACTTTCCACTCTTCGACTTTGACTCCGCTAATGATACATCCTCTTGAGATCCCGCAGACATGCTTAAATTACACCAACACAAACGTGAGTTTTCCGGTGAAAAATAAATTAAATATCAAGTGTCAGTACATCTTTTTTAATAGCTTTCTCTCACTCACTCTCTCTCTCTCTCTCTCTCTCTCTCTCTCTCTCTCTCTCTCTCTCTCTCTCTCTCTCTCTCTCTCTCTCTCTCTCTCTCTCTCTCTCCCTCTTTCTCTCTCTCTCTCTCTCTGGATTTTCGGAGTAGAGCTTTCGGGCTCCACTAAGCCATCGAATTCCTTTCGTATCCAATCCTTACAATCCAAAATCCTTCGTAAAATCCTTAATGCTCCTTACTCTGTTATGAATAAAGTTATCCATAATGACTGTTCCATTTGTTGGTGATTTGACCCGAACCCGATACCAGTCATTTCATGAAAAAATTCTCACCCAAAGCCAGAATTCTCAAACCTAGCTACTTCTTCAATTCCTGATAATCCTCCGAGGCGTCTGAAAAGAAGATGACCTCGTGACCTTCTAAGTTGTATTTGATATTTATACCATTCGGCAGTTTCTGTACTTTTGTTTATCCATGCCATCATATATTGCTCCTGACATTTATTTCTATTGTTGTGATACAATTGCAATTTCAGTGAATAAATTAATAAAAAAATAATTAAAAATTCTAATTAATGGCACTGCCCTGCCAAAATTGTTTGATTGAATCGTTGGTCTATATAGTTTTCAGGATAAAAACAGTTTCTTCGTTATAAGTCCAATTTTATTCATCCGATCAAATTTTAAAGTTCCAAAGATCTGTCTGTGCAGGTATCTTTAAATTATCAAGACTATAAAAATAACCACGCTAACTCGCTCATAAGTGGAAGTATACAATGCATTTTTTAACACCCGAAAATCATTGGCGTAGGGACTTCCCGGGGCCATCCCCAGTCTTCAGAATGTTATACCCCAGTCTTCAGCCACTATTCCTCCAGGTTTGGGGAAATCCCATACCAGGGGTAGGGTGCATAGCCTGGTTACCTACCCATATTCCTAAGGGGAATTAAATACATCGGAGTTTTCCCTAAAATTAGGGGTCTCTTCTATGGGATTAATAACGGAATCTTCGGCTAATAGCGCTCATGGCAGTATAAGTTATTCAAAGTCGACTAAATAACCTGGGATGTGCAAATTCCTCCAGGAAAAGGAACAGCTTAGCAGGGCATGGAAGCATTGGGGTAGAGGCTCATTGACGCTAGCAATGATATTGAAGAAGACAGAAAGAAGAATATCATTAATTAACATAAAACAATTGGAAAACGGAATATATAAAGAAAATGGAAGATATTATATCACTTTTCATCTATGCTATTACATTCTGAATGTTTAACTTTCATGCAAATTATAATTTTGTTTATAAGATTAGATATAGGATAAAGGAAAACGGACAGAAACAGACAACCAAGGAAATACCCCAATTAATCCAAAACAAATAAGCACACTGTGAAGAAGTAATATTTGACTGTTTTGAAGCTATTTTCTGCCCCAGTTTGGTTAATCTTGCTTAGACTGTTGCCATTGCGTGAGCTATAACCTTCAGCATTCATGTTATATGAGGTATCATCTATGTTTTTCAGTCCTCATCATCTATGAACTGGAAAATAATTGACTGACTTGGTTATCACTTATATTAGCTTAAGAGCCTTAAAATTGACGTTTTGGAAGCCTTCAAAAACATTTTTTGTAGAAATAAACGTAATTATTTAATATAATTATTACTATAGTTATAATGATTTTAGTATGTATATAAAACTTATACTTGATGTATTATCAATAATAAAACCATAAACATCACTAAGTTTGAAAGACTAATCTTTACAATAGGAAATATTAACAATAAGATGAACCTATCCTATAACGCAAAAATAAGACACTACACCTTAAAAACCACTTACTAGATAAAACCAGTAATTTTGTACGGGATGAAGACAGCATGTCTCCCTAAACTAGAAAAATTACTGAAAATATACAGAAGGTCCCTGAGGAGAACATATGGCCCCACAGAAAGGTTAAGATCCAACCAGGAAATCTACAGGGAGACGAAAGACCTAGAAATCGAAATAAGAATCAGAAAACTAAGATTCTCTACGGTCACATGATAAGAATGGACTTAGGGAGACTAAAAAAAGTGTTAGGCAAAATCCGTGAATACAAGAGCGTATAAGGGTAAATACAAATTAGGAAAAACAGAAAGGTACTGCTTAGTCGAAAGAAAGGAAATAAAGGCACGCAGAAATGGTGAGGAAATACAAAATGGCGAAAATGAGAAGAAAACTAATTATATTCGCGTGGTCTTAAAAGGCCGTTCCGTTAAAAAACAAACATAAATAGTTACTTATCACTATACTTTAGGAAAGTACAATGATTAATGAATAAAAAAATTATTTTATTAATTAAAAAATGGGAGCAAGGCGGCTCAGTGGTAGAGCACTGAGTTGACATGCCGAAAACTCAGGTTCAAAATCCCGCTGATGGTAAGACTTCTATTTAATCCGTTACCAGCCGGAGATGGATCATATAGGACTCTCCTAGGGCTCATTATAAAGTGGGTACCCAAAATAAGGGGGGTCTGGTTGTTGACCGTGGATCTAGGACAAATCCTTCTTGATGTTGTCGTGGTCCATGAAACAGTACAGTCTCTACCATATACTGAACTCTAGACCCGTTCACGGGTTGTAATGGTGCAGGTTAGGTAAAGTAAAAAAAATAAATTTTAAATAACTTCATAAATGGATACATCTCGAAAGTTTCTAAAGGAGTACGTCTATTGGACATATACATCATATATTTTACCACGAATCAACTTGTATAACCTTACAAATTACTACTTTTATCGTTATAATTTATAAATGTTTATATAAATACAACGGTCGTACAAATTAACGTTATGCTGACCTCTCTAACAGGACCATAATTTATAATTTAATTTTATAATTTTATAAAACTCAATTAACAAATGTAAATTGAGCCGAAGAGTGATAATAATTTTGAGGCCAACACAAAAATAACCACGACCCTGAACGAAGTCTAAACCGAGATTGGCCCATTGTAATAATCGATACGATCCATATTTCAGGAACTGAAAACTGACACAAGTGAGGCTCGCGAATTGAGGGTAGATGACTATGTAATTGGCTTGGGAAATATCTTTAGGGTTCATCAAAAAATTCTATCCCACACTTCCCAACATCTACACGAGAATTCATTATAAAAATATATCAGATAACAGTTTTTATAACATTAGCAAATATCTCGCTGCAGTCCAAATTCTCTTTCAATGACAGTATTAATTGGTCACCGTTCCCAATCAGGAACTTTTTAGCAAAGAGCCGCTCAACGCTAATTACAAGATAAGTGGGCAACTATTTCACGCTAGAACTATTCATGTAATTACGAACGGATAGTTCGTTCCATCAAAGTCCACACCGGCCATCGGGAAATAGCAGAGAACGGTGGCCAATGTAAAGCTAATGCCTCAGCGTTAATCCCATTATTATCATGGCTCATTCCATCTACAATACCAATATTTTGACATGACCAACAAATCCCAATTCTAACAATAATAGGTTAAAATATTTGATGAATTACCACTACAGCATCCAGTCTGAGCTATTCGAGAGCCCCATTAAACATTTGTTAATTGAGTTTCATAAAATTATTAAAGGGTCCTGTTAGAGAGGTCATCATAACGTTAATTTGTACGACCGTTGAATTTATATAAACATTTATAAATTATAGCGATAAAAGTAGTAATTTGTAAGGTAAAACAGTGGCAAAACATAATCCCAGTACTTCGATACATGCTCTAAGATGTATAAGTAAATCAATTGATATTTTATTGATAAAATTATGTTATTAAATTTAATTAAAGTTTCAATGGAAAAGGAAAATATGGTTGCCAGAAGTCAATCACACAATATAAATGAAAAGAAACAACAAAAAACAAATAATTTAAGAAAGAAAATTAAAATAATTCATAATATTGTTGAGAAAAGTATTCTATTTTTTATAAATGAATGGTTCCGATTACAAACTTAAACCGATATAATGAAAAACACTCAAATGGTCCTGGTAGAGAGGTCAGAATAACTTTAATTTATACGATATTATTCATAATCTCTTAGAAACTTTTTGAGAGTAATTCATGAATTCAATTTATGAAGTTTTTTAAAATATATATTTTTTAATTAACCTAACCTGCACCATTACATCCCGTGGACGGGTCGGGGGTAGTTCGTAGTAAGTAATTGATAGAGACTGTACTGTTTCATGGACAACGGTTCTGCTAGGAGGTGACTTTACCTAGATCACGCTCAACGCCCAGATTTCTCTCACCCCTTATTTTGTTTACCCTATTTTTATAACACTTTATAGAGGCTGGGTGAGCTCCAGGAGGGTCCTAGATCATATGTGATCCATCTCCGGCTGCAATCAGACTAAATAAAATTCTTGCCTGAAGCGGGGTTTAAACCAGAATTTCCGGCATGGCAACTCAGTGCTCCACAACTGAGCCACTCCGCTCCTCGATGAGCAGCATAAGGTTAATGTTTTTTGCATTATTAGGAACCTTGCAGTTTAAATAATTTAATTCCAGTAAAACTTTTTTTTATGTTATCTAATGAAATTTACAACTGTATTACAGAATGCATCAAGCAATCAGCAAGTAAATGTAATGAATGTATACATAGATATCTTCTCGTTACCAGTGGAGTATTCTCTGGCCCATTGCGTTGCCGAAGATCTGAGGACTTCTCGAGGGATTGCAACGGTCTTCAGGAAGAAGTTCGGCGGAACTGAGGAGCTGGAACGCCAAGGACCAAGTGTCGGGAAGGCACTCCACCAGCCGTACGAAGGACGACACCTGTTTTACTTGGTTACCAAGCGTGCCTCTGATCAGAAGCCGACATATGACGCACTGCGGCGAAGCCTCAATGACCTTCGGAGTAAGCTTCTGAGACTGCGTGTCACTAAGCTCGCTATTCCGAAGTTGGGCTGTGGATACGACGGCTTGGAGTGGAAGATTGTCAGGGACATGATCGAACAGACATTCGCCAACTCTGGAATTGCCATATTGGTGTGCACGTTCAACCCCTGGAAAGAAGGTGCGTCTCCATCAGTAGAAGCTCATAAATGCCCGATTTCTCCGGACTTGCTCTGGGGCAGAGCACTTTTAAGGAGGGGGCAGTGTTACGGGCGCCGGCAGGAAGGCGGAAGCGGGGGATTAGCGGCTTAACTCCGTCAGCGGGAGACGTTTAAATAGGATTAGGACGGTTCTAGATCGTCTTCTTTTGTCGGCAAAGGATTAAGAATATTCCAGAATTATCTGGCCCCTTCGAGTTCTAGAATGTTCGGCTTTGCCTATAAAAAGACTTCCGTCACCTCGAGTCAGTCAGTCTTAGCCTGAGAGAAGACCAGTGAAGATCTGTGATAAGTGTAATAAGTGAGTGTCAGTGTGATAAACTAGTCAGTGTTGAACCGGCCCGTGTAATAAGTGTATCAGTGAACTGTGACAGTCTCGCGAGTGTAATAGACTGTTTCTGTTTGTTACTGCGTGTCAGTTTGTGATACTTGAAGAATCTTACGGTCGGTGGACTAGTGAACTGTAAGTGTTAACTATTAGTTATAGATTGTAGTAATTTTATAATATTCATAGAAACTATTGTAACCAGTTAGGCTATCTAGAATTAGTAACATCTTATATTATTGTAATAATTAAATAGGAGTTAGGCCTAGATTATAATATTTAGAATATTGTCATTATAAATTTATATTAGTTTAATAATTTAATTGTTAATAGTTTAATTGTATCTTTTTAATCACTTTTGTTAATAAATATTAGTATCTTTAATTAAGGAATTGTTTAATTCATTTTAATACCCAGTAGCCCGTAACAAATTGGTGTCAGAAGTGGGATTATTGTGTATTTGCTATTATTTTGCATTTTGTCTTGTATTTTGTAATTATTGGGCTACTGTATGTAGAATGGCTTCTAAAAGTGTTAAATTAATTGATTTAAAAGTTGCGGATTTGACACGGGAGTTAGAAGAGCGTGATCTTGATTCTAACGGAACTAAAAGTGTACTGCAACAAAGGTTGCGTCAATTTTTTGTAGATTTAGGGGAAAATCCAGATGACGTTCTGTTTGAAACCGATTTAAGCAAATTGTCTGCAACTTTTAAAAATGAATTAGTCACTGTTAAAAATGAGTTAAGCAATGTAGAAAACAGGTTAGGTAATGAATTAGGTACTGTAAAAAGTGATTTATTGGATACATTAGAGTCTAAGTTAGGCACATTAGAAACTAAGTTAATGGAAAATGTAAATAATGAAGTAGCTAATGTACAATCTAGGTTAGGAGAACAACTGAATTCAATTAAAAACGAACTTAGGCTAAGAGTAGAAGCTCTCGAGGGACGTATGAGCAACCCACCGTCGAATGACACCGACCGTTCCACAGAGGGCAGCCTTCATAGCACCATTACGCCCGCCAATGCTGGGACGCCACCTACTCACAACATTATTCCAGTGTTCGACGGAAAGACGCCGTGGGAGGACTACATGACTCTCTTCGAGACAGCGGCTTCAATCCACGGTTGGTCAAAAGAGACCCAAGCTTCAGCGTTGTGCCTGGCCTTGCGTGGAGACGCCTTGGGAGTACTCCAGGGGATGCCCATGTCGGAGCGGTCTAACTACGGAGAGCTGATTAGAAGACTGGAAATGCGTTTCGGCCACCGCCACATGGACCAGCTATATCGCTCACAGCTGAGAAGCAGGATCCAGAAGACCAACGAGACTCTACAGGAATTTGAGGCAGACATTGCACGACTGGTGAGGAATGCTTACCCATCGGTCACCGATGATGTCTACGAGAGCCTGGCTGTCGACAAATTCCTAGATGGACTTCGGGACCCCGAGACGCAACAAGCAGTGAAGCTCGCCCGGCCAAAAACATTGGGAGACGCATTATCTCAGGCCATGGAGTTCGAGGCTGTCAGGCAGTCAGTACGGGGCCATGCGCGGGTTCGAGCAGCTGAAGTGGAGCCTACTGTGGTCCCCAGCGTCGAAGACATAGTGACTAAGGTTTTGGAGGCTCTCAGGACCCGTAAGAAAGAGATACGCTGTTGGAGCTGCGGCCAACTTGGACACCCTAGAAGCAAGTGTCCAACCAAGAAGCAAGAAAAGCCACAGGAAAACTAAGTAGGGTTGATGGGAAGGGGCAACTGTCAACCCGTAAAGTCAAAGGCCCCGGGAAGACCATCAGAGTTGCGTCAATAGGAATCAGAACGAACAGTTTCTACGTATGAGTAGTTTCTACGGTGAATGGGCAGCTGCGAAGTCTGCTACTGGATACCGGCGCAACCATGACTATCTTGAACTTGAAGACAGTTCCGGCTGATAAGATCTTACCAACGACTTGGACATTACGGACTGCCACAGGAGAGCCAGCCAAGGTCTACGGGGAGACAGTTGCCACCTTCATCATCGGGGGTCAACATCTGAAGCACCGCGCTCTCGTGGCAGATATTGATGAAGATGTCATATTGGGCACGGACTTGATGATTGCATACGGGATCAAGCTGGATATGGCAAGAGGGGTGATGACGCTGGGAGACGAAGAAGTCATCCTGCGGCAGGGAAAGGACATCTACGCACGAGTGCGCTTACTGGAAGACACCACTTTACCTGCACGGAGCCAAATCATAGCGCATGGGACGATCGAAGGGCCTCTACCTGAGGGTCAATGTGTGCTACTTGAACCGGGAAGGCAAGAAGAACAGGAGATCGGACGCGGCGTAATGATTGCAAGGTCTCTCTTCAAGGTCGGACGTACCACTCCGATTCGGCTAATGAACCTGAACAGCTTCCCAGTAACGCTGAACAAAGGAACACCAGTCGGGGAATGTGCAACTGCAACCTCAGTGGTTCGTCAGCTGCAACGTCATCCCACCGAGCTGCGAGGACTGCCGAAAGAACTAACAGGATTTGTGGACGAATCATGCCGGGAACTCTCGCCTGGACAGAGCGAGGAAGTGAAGAAGATGATTATCCGATGGCAGGACGTTTTCGAGATCAGCCCAGGGCCACGGGGTAGAACGGATATCGTCCAGCATAGGATTGACACCGGGGATGCTAAGCCCATCCGACAGGTCCCGCGGAGGCTGCCGTTAGCCAAACGGGAGGACGCCGAGAAGATCATCAAGGAGATGGCGACTGATGGTGTCATTGAGCCTTCGAGTAGCCCCTGGATGTCTCCTGTTGTATTGGTGAAGAAGAAGGACGGCACGACGAGATTCTGCGTAGACTACCGCCTTCTGAACAACGTCACCAAGAAAGACAGTTATCCGCTCCCCAGGATTGATGATACGCTGGACACCCTAGAGGGGTGTGAACTTTTCTCTACCTTGGATCTCCGCAGTGGATATTGGCAGGTTGGATTGAAACCTGAAGATAAAGAGAAGACAGCGTTCTCGATTGGGACTGGACTCTGGCAATTTACGGTAATGCCATTCGGGCTTTGCAATGCTCCTGCAACATTTGAGAGGCTGATGGAAAACGTGTTAAGAGGTCTCTCTTGGGAAATTTGCCTGGTATACTTAGATGACATCATTGTGCTGGGAAAGTCCTTCGCTCACCATCTGAAGAATCTGGAGAAGGTCTTCGAACGACTGCGTGCAGCGAACCTTAAATTGAACCCGAAGAAGTGTCATCTCTTCCGAAGGCAAGTCAACTATCTGGGGCATGTTGTGTCGGACAACGGAGTTGCCGGTGACCCAGAGAAGATTGCAGCGATCACCGACTGGCCAGTACCTCGAGATAAGCACCAAGTAAGAAGTTTTCTCGGCCTCTGCACCTACTACAGGAGGTACGTCAAAGGATTTGCAAACATTGCAAAACCTCTTACCAGGCTCACCGAGGAAAAACGGACTTTCCTTTGGGATCACGAATGTCAGGCATCCTTTGAGGAGTTGAAGAAGAAGTTGAGTAGTGCTCCTATTCTGAGCTATCCACGTCCCGAGGGCAAGTTCATACTTGACACAGACGCTAGCAACACCGCTATTGGAAGCGTCCTCTCTCAGCTCCAAGATGGAGAAGAAAGGGTTATTGGATATTTCAGTAAAGCGCTCTCAGCTCCGGAACGCAACTACTGTGTCACAAGGAAGGAGCTTCTGGCAGTGGTGAAATCTATAGAACATTTCCACAAATATCTATACGGCAGAAGATTCCTCCTGAGAACGGACCACGCGGCTCTAATGTGGCTGCTACGATTCAAGTCACCAGAAGGACAAGTGGCGAGGTGGATAGAGCGCCTTCAAGAATATGACTTTGAATCTGCTCATCGTGCTGGAACGAGTCACAGAAATGCGGATGCGCTCTCTAGGAGACCTTGTGACGAAAAATGCGGGCATTGTTCTCGACAAGAAGAGAAGCAGGCAGCAGTGTTGAGGACAACGGTGGTCATGGACAGTTGGCAGGATGCAGAGGTGTCAAAGGAGCAGGACGGGGACCCGGACTTGAAACAAATGAAGCAGTGGAAACTATCAGGGCAAGGAAGACCAACCTGGCAGGATGTTGCTCCAATGTCGAAGAATGTAAAGACTTACTGGGCCCAATGGGACTCCATTCTAGTGGACAACGGGCTGCTGAAACGGGCATTGGAGAACACGGAAGGAGATCAGCGCAGACTTCAGCTCATCGTTCCAAAGAGTAAAGTGCCCGAAGTACTCAGGGAACTTCATGACGGAGTATCTGGCGGCCACCTTGGAGTTCACCGTACATTGGAAAAGGTACGTGAACGCTTTTACTGGGCAAACCTTAAGGACGATGTGTTGGACTGGTGCAGGCGTTGTGCGACTTGTGCGGCTTCTAATGGACCCATAAGAAGAAAGAAGGCCCCAATGAGGAAGTACAACGTGGGAGCACCGTTTGAGAGAATAGCAATTGACATCGCTGGCCCTTTCCCTGTGACGGATGAAGGTAACCGGTATATTCTCGTGGCCATGGACTACTTTTCCAAGTGGGTGGAAGCTTACGCAGTTCCGAATCAGGAGGCAGTCACGGTTGCGGACGTACTGGTGAAGCAGCTCGTCAGTAGGTTTGGGGTGCCCATGGAACTTCACTCTGACCAGGGACGAAACTTCGAGTCTGCAGTCTTCTCCGGGATGTGCGAAGCACTGGGAATACGGAAGACCAGGACGACATCTCTTCACCCTCAATCCGATGGCATGGTGGAGCGCATGAACAGGACTATGGGTCGATATTTGTCGAAAGTGGTCTCCGACCATCAGCGAGACTGGGACCAGTATCTTCACCTGTTCCTGCTGGCGTACCGCAGTTCAGTCAGTGAGGCAACGGGGCAGACTCCCGCAAATGTGGTATTCGGCAGAGAACTTCGGTTGCCTTGTGATCTGAAATTCGGTTTCAAGCCTGATGAGGAAATTGCCGGAGAGGAGTACGTCTCGGATCTACGGAAGCGAATGGATAATATCCACGAGAAGGTTCGCACAAACATCCAGGGGGCAAGTGACAGAATGAAGGAGCGCTACGACATCAGGGCTGAGAAAGGTGGCTACCAACCTGGAGACTTGGTCTGGCTACATGATCCTCGAAGAAGGCGAGGCTACTCACCTAAACTGCAGAAATCCTGGGACGGCCCGTTTGAGATCGTCAAGAGGATCAACGACGTCGTATATAGGATCAGGAAGCAGCCTAAAGGAAAACCCAAGGTAGTCCATTTCAATAGACTGGCGCCGTACAAAGGAGACCATGGCCCGGCAGAAGACCAGCAGGTTAGGTACCTAAACAACGTGGAGACAAATAATGACCCAGTTGCAAATACTAAGGTACCAGGGTTTCGTGGAGTAACTCAGGTAATCTACAGAGATATCTTCTCGTTACCAGTGGAGTATTCTCTGGCCCATTGCGTTGCCGAAGATCTGAGGACTTCTCGAGGGATTGCAACGGTCTTCAGGAAGAAGTTCGGCGGAACTGAGGAGCTGGAACGCCAAGGACCAAGTGTCGGGAAGGCACTCCACCAGCCGTACGAAGGACGACACCTGTTTTACTTGGTTACCAAGCGTGCCTCTGATCAGAAGCCGACATATGACGCACTGCGGCGAAGCCTCAATGACCTTCGGAGTAAGCTTCTGAGACTGCGTGTCACTAAGCTCGCTATTCCGAAGTTGGGCTGTGGATACGACGGCTTGGAGTGGAAGATTGTCAGGGACATGATCGAACAGACATTCGCCAACTCTGGAATTGCCATATTGGTGTGCACGTTCAACCCCTGGAAAGAAGGTGCGTCTCCATCAGTAGAAGCTCATAAATGCCCGATTTCTCCGGACTTGCTCTGGGGCAGAGCACTTTTAAGGAGGGGGCAGTGTTACGGGCGCCGGCAGGAAGGCGGAAGCGGGGGATTAGCGGCTTAACTCCGTCAGCGGGAGACGTTTAAATAGGATTAGGACGGTTCTAGATCGTCTTCTTTTGTCGGCAAAGGATTAAGAATATTCCAGAATTATCTGGCCCCTTCGAGTTCTAGAATGTTCGGCTTTGCCTATAAAAAGACTTCCGTCACCTCGAGTCAGTCAGTCTTAGCCTGAGAGAAGACCAGTGAAGATCTGTGATAAGTGTAATAAGTGAGTGTCAGTGTGATAAACTAGTCAGTGTTGAACCGGCCCGTGTAATAAGTGTATCAGTGAACTGTGACAGTCTCGCGAGTGTAATAGACTGTTTCTGTTTGTTACTGCGTGTCAGTTTGTGATACTTGAAGAATCTTACGGTCGGTGGACTAGTGAACTGTAAGTGTTAACTATTAGTTATAGATTGTAGTAATTTTATAATATTCATAGAAACTATTGTAACCAGTTAGGCTATCTAGAATTAGTAACATCTTATATTATTGTAATAATTAAATAGGAGTTAGGCCTAGATTATAATATTTAGAATATTGTCATTATAAATTTATATTAGTTTAATAATTTAATTGTTAATAGTTTAATTGTATCTTTTTAATCACTTTTGTTAATAAATATTAGTATCTTTAATTAAGGAATTGTTTAATTCATTTTAATACCCAGTAGCCCGTAACAATATTAACTCGGATTCAGAGACTAAATCTTTAAATATTAAACTGGCATATACCGCGAAGATTATCACAATTCTGAAATGGGCTACCCTTAGTCACTCAACGGCCGACAGATACATGAATTAATGCAAATCGTAAAACTCAAAGGAAATGGTATATATATATATATATATATATATATATATATATATATATATATATATATATTACAGGATATAGTAATACATATATTATTTAATCTTCTATCAATGTATGTATATTGATACACCATTAAGTAAAGTAAAAAGTAAGTAGCCATTACCATAATATTAACAAGTTAAAATTAATTCTGACAGTATAAAAACATAATTTACTTGAATGACTTAACTTATTACAGAAGATAAATCAAGTCAGATCCATTTACATACTTTCTATAATTATAATTATTATTATATTTGTTAATTATTATAATATATATATATTTATAATTATTATAGTCTATCATAATTTTTTTTTATAAATGGAAATAACTAGCAGGGGATCAGTATTCCAGTTTTTAAACCGATTCAACTTAATAACTAAAAATCATTAAAACGCTTCCTTCACCCATTCATTACAAATTTTGATCATAATACTGAACTAATATTTTAAATTTGTTAGAAATTGAATATGTATGAAGTGAAAAAAAAAAAGGTACTTTACTTTGAAAGGAAAAAAAAAATGTATGAAGTGAATGAATGTACAAATTTATGAGTTTAAATAATAATGAAAAATGAAAGTTATAATACTTTATTTGGCATATCCTATATTATTTTATACATATTGGTTTGTAATAAAAATGTATTGATTAAGAATCATAAAAAGTAATTCCTAATAGTGCGATGTACTATTGGGGTCTATAGAGTTACTAGTAGTTACAGACTTGTTGAAGTGATAATAATCAAGATGCAATCAATATATCACCAAGTGTCATATATTACATTCATTAAAGAATTGATTATTTTTATGTTAGTTTATTTATTTAACTACACTTTGTTCTGCATAGTGCAGAGAACCCCATTTTACGCGCCTTCCGAAGAACGGCATAACCAATGATTTTTTTCAATAAAATAAATCACTAAAATGCCAATATTGTCAATATTGAATATTGTACAATGTTTAATCATAGTCCGTAAAATAAAATCTAATTAGAATACTGTAAAAAAAAATCCATGGTTAACAAAAGTAGTAAAGCTGACAGACTGAATTCGTTAAAGCAGATAATTTATAAATATTTACAATATCATAAATAATAAATAAATACGTGTAACAAATTTAATCAGTAATAAATTCAAAACAGTTGAGTATTACCCAACCGCCAGGATATTAAGGGCACCAACTAAGACTGGGTGACCCCCAGGAGAGTTTCCAAATATTAAAGGATCGATCCACGGCTTATAACAGAATGAATAATTGATCTCCCAAAGCCGATTTCGGGCTAAATGCCTTTTAATTAGTAGACCCTAATAATAAGTAAATATAATTAACAAAAGAATCTATAAATATTTAAAATAATTTAACTATCGGTAAAACTATTAACTCTACGGTACTCTTTGAGGCTAGCATTTAATAGAAATTTCCAACGCTAAATCCATAACTAATATAAAAATAAATATTTTAGTTAAAAATAGTTGACTGAATAATTGTAATGATGGATTGAATTGGTCTGGGGGTGCAGTAAATGATAACACAAACTAATTAGTATGGCGTTCGGTGTACTCTTTCTATTTCCTTACATTATTATCAATTCTCTACATAAATTCTGTAACTCAAACATAATCCTATTATAATTCTATCTGACGCTCTGTATTTCTTTACTTTACTATAAATTCTGTAATTCTTACTGAGTACTGCAACGATTTATATAGTTATTTTATGTTTCTTTCTTAGCCTGAAGATAGCCTACACCGTAGGCCGAAACGTTGGCACGATTAAAAAAAAAGTTGTACCTATTTTGTGTTATTGATTACACCCCCTGACCAATTCAATCCATCATTAAAAATAAATATTCATCGATCTGTAAAATACCAGTATGTACTTAGAAAGTTTTACATCAAAATCATAAAGAAATGCATGTTATTGAAGTAAGAAGAGAATACTGCACTAATGAAATTGAATGATGAACTCCAAAACGCAAAAAAAAAAAATCAAGAGTATTTTAAAAAAATTTATATTATAAGAGAGTGAATGGAAGTCTAAAAGCAGGGAGTCCAAGGAAGAACCGAAGTAAAGGAGATGAAAAATATGCTAAGTGTATTGAGTACTAATGGATTAGTGGAGGAAAGGTACCCATTAAATAATGGCGCGAGGTAAGGTGGCCAAATTTTATATGCGAAGATGAAATTTATAAATATATTACGACACCAAATTTTTATAAATATATGTCAATATCAAAGATGAAGAAAATTATGCTAGACGAAATCGGTATCGAGCCTAAAGGTTCATTCATTAACTTTATTAAAATTGGTTCTCTTTAATTTTATATTATCGTGGGGTTACAAGTGAAATGCGATAAGTCTAAAATATGATTTAGCGTTGAGAAAAGGCTGATGAAGAGGGTAGAATACTAGCTTCAATGAAAAATGAAAACCCAAAAATCTCAACTTAGTGTATTTCACTCATAACCCCATAATATAGTATTCCTAGACTCCAAAAATTGTTTCCCTAAGCACCACATACTTAGAACAGTACATATAATTTATTGCTGTCGTGTTTATCTGTTATTATACTGTCACGGGCTACTGGGTGTTAAAATGAACTAAACTACTGCTAAATTCAAGATAAAATGAAGTTACTAACCTATTAAATTATTATACTAAAATATTACGAATTCTAAATGACTTAACTATTTACATAAATTTGTACAAATACAATAAAATTACGCTAGAGCTTATAACTACAAATTAACACGCACAGTTCACTTATTAAAGTCCACCGACCGTAAGAATATTCGAATAAAACAAACTGAAACGCAGTAACAAACAGAAACAGTTTATTACACTGTTACTGTCACAGTCCACTGATAAACTTATTACTAGTTCATCACAGTGCCTGTTTTACTCTCTGACTGACTCACTCACTGCCGAGGGGGTGCTATTTATATGGAGGTAGACTGTTCTAGACGGGAGGAACTGAGGGAAGGCTGTTCTAGTATCTTCAAATGGTCCTAATCCAATCTTGACCTTTCCCGCCGATGGGCTTAAGACCTTAATCCCTTCCTTCTGCCCTTCTCTCTGTGACTGTAACAATACTATTATGAGTTAATATTGAAAATAAAATTTCGGATTCTAAAGCGTCTATGTAATAAAAAATCAACTGTATATATGACTCATATTTGGATTATTTTAATTTGCTACTTCTCGTCCACTATAAGATTAAATGGAATGCAACCATGAGAGTATTATGGACTAATATTTATCAAATTTTCATTAGTCTTCTATTTAGAATCTATTCCAGAAAATGGAATCTCTGATCTCTGTGCTATCTATAGTTAAGGTCATCCAATCCAAAATATTTCAGTTCACTGCTACATAATGTCTTTAACCTAGACCATATTCTAGAGATCTTAGTTCTCTCCGAAAAATTGCTCTACTCTAAGCAATAAATATTTATTTATACGATCAATTAATTCTATCTGATAAATAATTGATCCGAAATACAAAATAAGAGAAACGGTAAACTATTGGATAACTATAAAAACAAAAAAACAATTAAGTTTTGACAGAATAGCACTTACGGCTTGAGAGCATGGAGTAATTCCAATACTGATTTTTTTAATCTAGGTAACACTTTTTAAAACAAATATTTTTTAATATAAGTAATAAGTCCATTAAAAATATCCGATGAATAAAAAAAATTCAATTAGCATAGTACGGTGGGAAACATTTTTTAGTCAAATCATACAAGCTTGGTAGGTTTTCCCTCAAAGTAAAATACATTTTATGTGGGAATTGAATTACAGATCTCTAGTACGAGAGGTAGCTATAGAACTTTTTGAAGGAAGTACAAAATCCATGATTTGCCATCCTTCGGAAAGGAAGTTTAATGGGGAGGTTTAATATCCCTATCATGCCTTATAGAAAAAATTTAGGACTACCACTGTAGCATCATCCGATTATCCATAACAACATAAAGTGACGTTAAATGAATAAACGAACAAAAAAGGATCTGAGAATACATTTAACAATAAGTTCTCTCGCGTTATCGTCAGAAACATACAAAACACGTCAATGAGCATAACACGTTTTGAAAAACTATTACAGTTTTTATAAAAAATTCATCACTTTTATATTTTCCAAAACAAAAATACTTATTAGAGACACAATTTCCAAACGAGAAAACTTCACAAGCCTGTACAAAGCAACATACCCAACGTGAATGTAATACATATACATCTTTAAAAACAAGTTATAGCATGATACACATATAATACTGCCGGAAACTGTAAATTGTGCCATGGTCAGCATTATAATGAACAGGTAGGGTTGCAAAGAAAAGCAATACATTCCGAGGCCCAAGCATAAATTAGGTGAGCCAGCAAAAGTGGGCTAAAGGCCGGCCTAATCCAGCCCCACATGCTACCTGCTACCACCTGATAAGGTTGGGCAACAGAATGGGAATCTGGTCTGTCCACCTTCTGCTGGCGTCGATACAGGTTCTGCAAATATTATTTTATTTGTTATATAAATCGAGCCGTGGTAATAATAGAATATCAGTAACTACTATTTATACCACATTAACTAAACTTCGATTGATTCCATTTACTATACAGGTTTCTTATTCATTTGGAAAAAATACCATTACAACTCATAGAAAATCTTCGGTTCAGTTAGATAATGTACTGTTTTTAAGGCAACGGTCGTGCAGGGATGTAATTAGGCCTTGATAAGACTACCAGGATTTCTCCTGATAAGGATACCTTGCCCACAGCTATTGAGTCCTCAACCAAATTAACAACCCAACCCTTAATATCTTTTTAAATACTTATAAACATTCTAAGCTCCCAGTTAAAGACAAAAGAATCATTTACATGACATTTATCAGACCTATTTGGACATACGGAGTTGAGCTTTGGGGCTCTACTAAACCATCCAATTCATCTCGTATCCAATCCTTACAATACAAAATCCTTTGTAAAATCCTCAATGCTCCTTATTATGTCACAAACAAACTCATCATTTGCTTTTATAACATCGCACTCCACAATCCGGCAATGTGTGGTAGACGCTGTCTCATCCGCATTAGAGCGCGGAATGTACTGCACTGGAGCTTTTCTCGATGTAGAGCAGGCTTTTGATCGAGTCTGGCATCCGGGTCTGCTGTACAAACTCCGTAAATTCCTTCCTTCTACTTACTTCCTTATTATCAGTTCCTGCCTCAGGAATAGAACCTTTAAAGTAAACCATAATTTTTCCTGCACTTCCGTCTTTACCCAGTCGGCGGTCGGTGCTCCTCAGTATCCTGGGTCCTATTGGGTCCTATCCCATACACGATATATACAGCTGACATCCCAACCCATCCAAGCACTGTCCTCACTACGTACGCTGATGACACATGTGTGTTATCAGTATTAAGGATCCATTTGTTGCATCCCAATCTCTTCAATCCCATATCTCAAACCTTCATATCCCATCCTTACAATCCAAAATCCTTCGTAAAATCCCCAATGCTCTTTATTATGTCAAAAACAAACTCATCCATCATGATCTCAATATCCCATATGTTGCTGATTTGGCCCAAACTAGATACCTATTCTTCCATGACAAGCTCCATACACACTTGAAACCGCTAGTCTCTCAACTTGTTTCCCATACTATTCCTGATAAACCAACGAGGCGTCTGAAAAGAAGATGCCCTCGAGACCTTCTACTATAGAACTTTATTGGAGTGCTACCGATGGGTAGTTTCTCCACAATTTTTTTGTTTTCATGTCATTTGATCATATTAGCAAATTTACTTGTCGTAATATTATTACAGTTGTAAATATCAATAAATTAATCTAAAAAAAAAATTTATATTTCAGCTACGTTTTTCGAACCAATAAATAAATACTCGAATTCTTCAGATTATATGTTTTTCTTTAACTTACTTTCATGGTTAACAAGCAGTAAACACACCTAGATTTTTTTTTATAACCATTTTCCTTTTCTTTTTTTCTTTCTTATTCATAATAGAAAACTTGTCCTACTTCATGGAGGCTGAGTGGGGTCCAAGTAGGTCTTCAGAGTGAATGGATGACCATTAACTAATTAAATAATTTATTTGCCACAGCAGGATTTATGTCAGGAACCATTACAGAAACTCTGCGTTCTTATCACTGATCTACGCTTCTCACACATAGAAATAAAAATCATGAAAATAGACAAATGTATTTATTATTGGACGCTTTCAAAAGCCTTTCTAATATTAACCGACCAGTAAACGTTCGGACTACACATGTACGTAATACCGTGATAATACAGCAATCTCTAATTAACAACAAAATGAAAATATCTCTATAAAAAAATACTCTTTGACTATGTACCATAAACTTCATTATTCACCATCTGACGAATCTCACATTTCTGTTGATATCAGATGCCCAGTCTCATCTCTAAATTCATTTCATTTTACCTTAATCAATTCCGATAAGCATTGGTGAAACATGGTTCGTTTTATCCTAAAGATTGAAATATTCTTTCTACTATAATTTTTCAATGCTATGTTGTTGTTTTTTTGTAAAAATGCAAAATTCTTATAATCGCAAAGGGACCATACTGAAGAAAATATCTCCCAAGGGAAAAATAAAGTAACAATTGCTGGGGCGTTGACCCTTGTGAGTCGTCAGAACCCCAACAAGAAATCCCTTAGTTATTAGAAAAGTTGATCCGTGTTGCT
This sequence comes from Arma custos, assembly GCA_037127475.1. Classification (NCBI taxonomy): domain Eukaryota; kingdom Metazoa; phylum Arthropoda; class Insecta; order Hemiptera; family Pentatomidae; genus Arma; species Arma custos. The sequence goes on from CM073763.1 coordinate 67,859,090, forward strand.
TTTTATATATTCACTTGTTCAACAGTGTATAAAGAAAGAATAAATAATCTATAACAATTAGATAATTTCACAAAAATATAGAAGAATTTAATTTATACGAAGATAAATTAGTGAATAAAACGTTTGACTATGTAGAGAAGTTTATCTTTAGAAATAGTAATTAGTCAAAGAGACGAAGTTAAAAAGAACTTAAAGGCGATTAAATCACAATAGTTAGTAGTTGGCTACTATTTAAATTACTTCCATTGGAACGTATTTCCAGAAACTTCACAAATAACTAGACAACACATTAAATTAAAAAAAAACAATTAAAAAAAGCATTCCTTACAACTGTTAAACAGGAAAATTATTCCACAAGCATTCTGTGAGTTAACATCAAGGCAAATGAGAGGATTATTCTAGTGAGAGAACTGTGTCAGAGCTTGAAAACATGGATTCTCAAACATAGAGTGGTATTTTTTATATTTTTTGTTAATTGTTTTAATTTTTAACTATTTTTATTTGAAGAGAAAAGATATGCCCCCGGCCAGGATTCGAACCCGGGTCCTCTGTCTTTCCGTGACAGTGCTCTACCATTTGAGCTACCGGAGTCGCTTATCAGCCGGGGACAAATCTGTCAAAAAATTATAAATACGAGTAATATGAAGTAGGTCAATAAGATCCTAAAATTAAGTAATGTTCAAAGAACATTCGTTCTCGTGTATACATCGCAAAAACTGCGAGAACACGGGGACATGGGATCAGATAAGAGAACAGATTTGTATCTTTTATTATCCGGCTGGTAAGCGACTCCGGTAGCTCAAATGGTAGAGCACTGTCATGGAGAGACAGAGGACCCGGGTTCGAATCCCGGCCGGGGGCATATCTTCTCTCTTCAAACAAAAATACAGAGTAGTATGTTGAATATTAGTTGCCAATATATATATATGTATATACACATATATATATACATATATATGAGGAAGAAAATGGTAAAGGTGGAGGTCAGAAAAATTTATCTTTAGTAAGAAGAACTGTTTATTTTTAAGCCAAAGTTTCGACCCACATTGCAGGTCTTCTGCAATGCTCTATATACCAGATACCTATAAATTAAAATAATTAATAGTAAATGATAAAAATATATGTTGTGTATTGATAATAATAATAATATATGTAGTAAGAATAACAAAATATATGCGTTGAGTCATCTAGAAATATGAGTAAATAAATACATTCAGCAAAAGGTTTTACTAACTTGCGATTGTGTATGCGGTTTCGGAAGACAATGGTTTTACTACTCGCTTGAGAGGGCTCTTAAATTCGAAAATACGCCAAAATGAATAGGGATACAACTGATTTTGGTGTAGTTGCTTTACCTACCATTTTACTATTATTTTTATTATAAAAAGCTTTTTTAGAAATTATTCTACATTCGTATATATAATGTAGTTATTAAATATGTAATAATATAAATGCTAGGTAAAGTATATACTTCAAAATTAGCAATATCCCTATTAATTTTTGCGCATAGTTTAATCTTGTTTATATAATGGTATCAACATATTTTTTTATCACTGATATCTCTAGATGAATTTGTATTTATATTGATATTCTTTACTACTTTTTTGTATATATTTAAAAAGTATATAACAAAAATTGGGAACCGTTTAAGTAGATATAACAGAAAAGAGAGGAAATAGTTATTGAGAATTATAGAATAATAAGGATAGCATGAAGTAATAAAAAACAATAAATAATAACATGACATAAAGACATTGTTTAATATAAATTAATATAAAAACCTCGACTATCCTAGGAAATAACGCCGCAAATATAGACAAAGTGATAACCTTTCTTAAATAAAATAATATTTTCAGTAAAATATAATAATTATTGGTTAAATGGAATTAAAAGTTAAACCAAAAAATAATAAAGAACTAAATATTGAACCAAAAGAAGAAAGAGGCTGATAAATGAGTAAATAATGAAATAAACATTTGAACAAAAAGAAGAAAGACGCAGATGACCATAGATGTTTTGCGTCTATAAGCAATAAAACCTAACCTATAAATTATAGAGAACCATCAGCAGAGGGAATTGAATTATATAGTAACAAAGGGTACTTATTCTTTATAAATATTCCCTCTGTTTTTGTTAGATCTATCTAGAGGGTTTCCCATTTTTGTTATCTATTACTTTATCACTCATATCTCTAGATGAGGATATACTTTATAATTATTTACTACATATATTATTATTCTTATCAATATACTACACTTACTGTTATTCTGTACTATTTTTTTTCTTTCCGGCCATTTATGGACCACGCTATTTCAACTACCTCTTCCTATCCCTTCCCTTATTCTTTACTATATATTATTTTAATTGTATGCATCATAAATATTAAGCCCTCAAGAAGACTTTCCGGGGGGGGGGGCCGAAACGTGGGCTTTAAAATAAACAGTTCTTCTTACTTAGGATAATTTTTTCTGGCCTCCATCCTAACAATTTTCTTGCTCATACAGACTGGTATTTTGTTTTTTAAGGAACCTAGTTGATTATCACTGTAATACGCCATTTATAATATGTTTAAAATTCTTCTGAAAATGAAAATATTTGTATACCATTGAATGAACAAGATCGAATTATACTGTGCAAAAATGAAATTTTGAATTGAAAAATTACCCAGCATTTATATTACTATTTATATAACTTCTACATAAATATTTAATGTGGAATAATTTCTAATAAATATTAACGATTTTTATAATAAAAAAAATATTTAAGTGCTAGGCAAAGTAAATACAACAAAATTATTTGTAACCCTATTCATTCTCGTCCATTTTAGAATTTAAGGTTTCTCCCAGTGGATTTGTAAAATTATAGTCCTTCGAAACAGCATAAATATTTATAAAACATTTGCATGTTCTTTATATTTTTATGATTCATCTTAAGGTAAAGATAAACAAGGCACCAATATCCCCGAACCAACTCGAGAAGAGTCATAAAGCACTAACATTGATTCACGATATTGCCTAGCCTAGATGAAAATATCGTCGCGAAATTTTTCGCCAAGCATAACGGAAACTGTTTGTTAGAAAAATGTTTTTGTTCTTTCATTTATCTGAAGGTAATTTCAAAGCATACATGGAAATCGGGTTATTAGATAACAAATCACCCGGAATGTGATATTCGGGACCACATGTGCCCCCAACGTATCCTATAACCTCTTGAGTGGAACACATATATTTCGCAACGTTCTACTAACCTGCTATATTACAGAATCGTCTTTCATTATATTAGCCATAAAGGCTGTTGTATGTTTCATTATAGTGTGAACGAAATTGTATATGCTGTCAGTAAACTCCGGGTTGTTCTCAGCGAAATTGTAAAATAAAAATATGTTTTGAGAAAATAAAATTTAGAAACTAAAACTACTAAAAAAACTTTTAAAAAAAAGTTAAAAAGACAAGAACTGACTAGACGGTACAAACAACTATCACATCTTCTGGACTACAGATCTTCACTTGACTTGAGGAACAAACGACTTATCTATAATAGTATACTAAAACCTATTTGGACATATGGAGCAGAACTTTGGGGTTGAGCAAAAAAAGTTCACATACACAAGATAAAAACAACACAGTCCAAAATTCTCAGAAAAAATATTAATGCACCATGGTATATTTAGAATCACACTATACACAACGACATAAACATTCCCACTATAAAATCAAATATTCATAACAAACACATAACATTCCACTCATCGACACAATATCACCCAAACCCACTCGTTCTTCCGCTTTCCTACTTCCTGTTACCTGGACTTGATAAAAAAGGTTAAAAATACATTGGCCAAGTGACCTACTCAACAATTGACATATATATTTTTATTCCAAAATAACTGGATGATCATGTAGAAAAGCGAAGAGAAAGACACTTCAATGAAATTTTCTGGATGAGCAATTGCGCAGGTGCAAATGAAAATTAAATAATAATAATAATAATAAAACTTTCACCAACTAGCAAAAAAGAAGGAAACTACATTCATGTTAAAGTTCTTGCAATAATGAAAAAATAAATAAAAATCACGAAGCCCACAGTATCAATAAAACAGTCAAGCTGTTTTGTTTTAGTTTCAAAATCACGTACATAACCCTTCGTAAAACCTGTACCACTACAGGCCGTGAAGAGTCTAGGGTTAAGTAAATGGTAGAGACAGTACTGTTACTTGGACAGCGGTTGTGCAAGTAGGTGATTTCTCCTAGATCACGATTTTGAGAACTCACTTTACATAGGCCTGGATGAGCCCCAGGAGGGTCGTAGATCCCATAAGATCCATCCAGGTCGCTAAAACATTAAATAAAAGTCTTGTCAGCAGCGAGATTTGAACCCACGACTTTCGGCATTGCAACTCAGCGCTCTACGACAGAACCGCTCCCTAACCCCTCGTAAAGTGGACATTAAACCCCTTTAATGAGGTGGAAGTCCAGGGGCCCTAAGGGTCAACAGATAGGCATTAAAACAACGCTTCCTCTTCACTTTAAAATACATTTTTTCTTATAAATTTTTAACTAAAAGTAGAAAATATATTATCTTGAATAATATATAAGTATTACAGTGGAGAAAATGTTCCGGGTAGAGGTCAAAAATAAAATCCTGAATTGTAAGGTTTCGAGAAGCAGAAGGCACACATTTAATTGGTCCAAAATCCAGTCGAAAAACTTGAAAAAAAAATCGATTGACTAATATGGTTAAAAAAAACTCAGCATAGACTTAAAAAAATAAATTTTCATGATTACAAGAATGTTTAAAAATTTGTGAATAATGTTTTTGTTAAGGTAAAAATAAAAATAGCGCTAAAAAATTATAAATTTAATTCTTAAGTAGCGCGATTTTTAACACATCAATATATTTCTAGAATGAAAATAGCACAATATTAGTGATCGTTAAAAAATTATGGTACGATGAATTGAACAATAATGAACTGATAACTAATAAATCATTTACATGATAAATCACTAATTTTTGTAATTATCGCCTTCAGGGAGAGAAAAAAACGAGTGTAAAAATATATATATATATATAAACTCCCAGCCCAGATTTCTCCACCATCACCAATGGCTCCATTAAATCGGGGAACCATTTTAAACCAAAGAGAGGAAAACGGGAAAATATTAGGAGCCATTTCAAACTGGGTAGGCAGGATGCCAGGTGTCAGTCTACATATAAACAGCCGCAGTTTTGTTTTTCGACGATATAAACTCGAGGGCTCTGCCAACTAATATAATTCAAGCTATAAAATATTTAAATGCCCAATATAAGGAAATTAGTTTAGATTTAGCGCAAATGGTATTTTTGAAAAAAAAACGAAAACGACTAATATTCACATTACGCAAGTAAATTACATAGGATTGTTTTAGCTTTGATAGATCTTAACTAAAAACAAGTCGATATAACAAGAGAAAGAAAAACATTTAAAAATGCATTTTCTACAAAAGAAGTGATTTTCATATTTTGGAACAGACTTAACTATTATATTTCGTTGAAAAGACATATTTTAAAGGGATTTTTTTTCTTCTGATATAACTGGCATAACAATTAACTCGTCAAAAAACAATGGTCCAAATAGAAGAACGTATTTTAATTCATCATCAACTTAATTATTCCTTATCAACCAAATTATCCACTTTCAACAATGGATAATGTAAATTCTATCTTATCCAAAGCAGAAAGAATATTCTAGGATAAGCTCGTGAACCTTCTTGGACGTATATATATCCTTAATGACATCTCTAAATTGCTAGCTTAATAAAGAAAAAAATACGAACAATTCCAGAGGTGTAAAAAATACTCAGTGTCAGAACATAATTAATTTGTATTTATTAAAAGTCCCAAATACAATTTAGCAACCTCGTCAGCATTTTTGAATAAACATGCACAGCCGATTTCACATTTACTTTTACAGTATTTTTTAAACTTCTAAGCACAGTTCTGTCGAGTTGATAGTGTCTCCTGTTAAAAAACTGAAGGGTAATTCGAGGAATACTACGATCAAGATAAAACAGTCTCAACAACTTTTTTATTTATCATTTCAATCGCCGTTTTGTATAAGTCATCCTTTTCTAACGTACGAGGCGCTACTAGAACGATGCATTGATTTTTTGTAATCGTATGAAGATCTCCTACTTTTTCGGACAAGGCGCAAAGCTCAAATGGTCATTTACTAATAACATTGCACAAGCTGTGTTCATCGATCAAGAACAAAAACATTATCCAGTAATTCCCGGTCCTAACAAAAACTAAAATAAGTAAGATAAGATGATACCCATTATTCCTCCAACTCATTGGGTATCCTGTCATGCCTATATACTCCGGCTGCCCTTCTCCAGACGTCCATCTCCGCGATGAGTAGTTTTTCTTTCCTCCAATTTCATGAATTCCATGATTTGTAGCTATAAAACACCATAGTGAATATAATAGAATGGATTTTTTGTGGTTTCCGTGATTTTATTAAAGAATTAAGCATACCAATAGTTTTTCTTCCTTCTCTGGTTATTCATGCTACACCCCTTCGAATGCGGCTACAAACCCATCATAATAAGTTGTTATGCTAACCACTAAACAATAGATCACCCAGAATTTTGGAAGTTAACTATTGTAACAAAAGACTTTATTGGTTTTTTCTGGTTTAGACCATGTTGATAAATTTTTCGCCAACGTTTAGCCAGCCATGCTGCTGACTTCTTCAGGGCTGCAATGAGAATGAGCCTCATTCTCATTTCATTCTCAAGAATTCTCATTCCAGCCCTGATGAAGTCAGCAGCATGACATGCGAAACATTGGCGAAAAATTTATCAACATGGTCTAAACCAGAAGAAACCAATAAAGTCTTTTGTAATAATAGTGGCCGTGGAAACCTAAAAGAGTATTTAACTATGGTGTTTGTTCGCGTGATTAGACTGAATAGAAAAAAAATAAATATTTTAAATATGAGTTGAATAGATTCGTGGCGTTGAAATAAATTAGGCCAGATACTGAAACATGTGGTTTTATTAAATCTAAATATATTAAAAGGGTTAGGCAATTTTTACATATAAGGAAAATACAGAAATTATCAATTTTACATAGAAAGAGAAAAAAAAGGAATGGTTAATAATAATGTTATACAAAGAAATTAGTAAATATTAATTTCTAACTCGAAATGATGATTCATATGAACAAAATGTTAACACTGGACGATAGAGCCACACGGTGTTTGAGTCTATTATAACGGTGATTTAATATTATCTTAGGAGTGATGAACGGTGAAGAGCTCCCTCTTACTAATTAAATGAAAAGGTGAATACCTAATGTTGAAGCGAAGGATTCGTTTCTTTGGCTCCTAGTTATCTGTTCAACAGGCGGTCTAGTAGTAACAAGGGCAGACTTCTCGTGGTGCTAGGTGATTTAGGCTTTGGGCGAATTTCATCAATGTTCTTGCTCCATGTGGTGAACGGCGAGGTTAGCTTCTGTCGAGGAGAGCGGAGAGATCATGTGAGCTAGCGGTCTGAAATTGGAAGTCCAGAGAAGTGAAGTACTAGACGGTCGAGAGAAGGAAAACAAAAGTTCTCTCTGTCTGTTGCCAAGGCAACAACTGGGAAGCAGCTCGCGGAATTTAAAGTGGGTTGACTCGCGACTGAACATACCCCTACCCATGGCACGATAGTGGCATCATAGAGAAAGTAGGGAGGCGTATGCGGGTGATTGTGGTATTGGCGGACCGGAGAAGGTGAGGAAGCGAACCGCCATGGTTGACTGAAGGTGAATAATGATTTGGAGAAGATGAGAAATTAGATAGTGACGATGGAGGATAAGAGGGTGAAAAAGTAGGAGATGAAGAGCTAATGAGGAGATGTTTAATGATAATTGGGAGAGCTGCTGTAGCTAGAACTTGTGCGTGAATATTAGGAATAAGTAAGAGAGTAAGCGGGAGAGGTTGGAGAAGTGTGGGGTGATGTTGAAGAATAAGGAGAGGTTGCTGAATATGAAAGATGCGGTATTGCTTGATGAACTGGGTGAGTTTGATGGAGATGTAGTAGGATACAAAGAGGGTGTAGAAGAAATAAGTCGGAGAAATAAGAGGGATTATTATTATTATCACTGGCTCTACAACCCAGCACGGGTCCTGGCCGCATCAAGGCGTCGCCTCCACTCTTCTCTGTCCTGGGCCAAGGTCTTCCAAGCTCTGGATCCAATGATGCTGCCTGCATCACTCTCGACTTCATCTGACCATCTAAGTCGTGGACGCCCACGTTTTCTTTTTCCATCAACGAATCCAAACAGAAGTCTTTTTAAGATAGCGTTGTCCTCCATTCTGGCCACATGTCCAGCCCATCTCAATCTAGCTATTCTTATGTGCTTCACCACGTCAGGCTCCTGATACAAAAGATACAGCTCTGCATTTTGTCTGAGTCTAAATTGATCGCCAACTCTTACAGCTCCAAACATTCTTCTTAATATTTTTCTTTCGAAGAGCAGCAAACTGTTGGCATCTGCCCTGGACAGAGGCCAGGTTTCCGATCCATAAGTCAAAACAGGCCTGATGATTGTTTTGTACAGCATGACCTTGGCTCTTCTTGATATCAGACGACTTCGTAAAATTTTCGCCATCCCAAAATAACATCTATTAGCGGCCAATATTCTTCTGGGCTGGTTGAGCCATCTGCTTTGACCAAAGAACCGAGGTAGACAAAACTGTCGACACTTTCAAATGTGTAGGGACCAAACGTGATGGTGGGATCCGATTGTCTTGAAGGGTTAGCCACCATATACTTAGTCTTTACTTGGTTTACCTGAAGACCTATACGCCGTCCAGCATTCTCCAATGCAAGAAAAGCCTGTTGTAGATCTCTCGGTGCTCCTCCCACTATGCCTATGTCATCTGCATAGGCCAGTATTTGGATGGACTTAGTCAGAATCGTACCAGTGACTTGTAACCCTGCGTCTCTTATGACCTTTTCTAGAGCAAAATTAAATAACAGGCACGAGAGTCCATCCCCTTGTCTCAGACCCCTAGTTGTCTTGAATTCTTCAGACAAGTCATTCTGGATCTTGACCTGGCTTCTCGACTCGCTCATCAGCAATTCCACGAGGCTTATCAATTGTCTGGGGACATTCATTTCTTCCATACTTTGAAACAGTTTTCCCCTGATGATACAGTCATAGGCATTGCTGAAATCCACGAAAAGTTGGTGGGTCGTTATGTTGTACTCTCTAGTCCTTTCCATAAGAGTTCTCAGGGAGAATATTTGATCAATACAAGTTCTACCATTAATAAATCCGCACTGGTACATTCCAATCTCTCTCTGGGCATGGGGAAGTAGTCTTTGGAATGCCACATTCGAAAGTAATTTGTAGGCAGAGCTCAGGAGTGTTATACCACGGTAGTTATTACAAAGCATCTGGTCTCCTTTCTTGTGAAGAGGGAGGATAAGGCCAATGCACCAATCATGCGGGAGAGTTTTGCTTATCCATACACTGTGTAACAGATCTCGAATTACCTTTATCATTTCATTTCCACCAGCCTTCAGAAGTTCAGCTGGTATGCCATCACATCCGGGTGCTCGATTATTTCTAAGCTTCTGGATTGCAGCCTCAATTTCCTCATCATCTGGTGGGTCAAGAAGCTCACACTCTTTGTAATTTTGGATAGTGTCAGAGCCATAACTATCTTCTAGGGCAGGGTTCCGAACACTCCCCAGCAGACTACCGAAATGGTCGGACCATCTTTCCAGGATCCCTTCTTTATCTGTGATCAATTGACCGTCCTTACCTCTACAAGTATTGGATTTTGGATTAAATCCTTTTCGCTGGGCATTGATTGTCTTGTAGAAAGCTCTAGTATTAGCTTGTCTACTCAAGACCTCAATCTCTCTTATTCTTTCTTCTTCTTTCTCCCTCTTTTTTCTCTTATGCAGGTGTTTCTCCTCCAATCTTAACACTCTGTAATCAGAAACAGCCTGGCGAGTCCTATGCACATTTATCATCTTCCTATAGGCCTTGTTTTTCCTGTCTGTAGCCTCTTGACATTCTTGATCAAACCATGTAGACCTCTGAGGCGGCCCCTCTAAGCCCAGTACTTCTTCAGCAATTTGTTTAATAGCATCCCTACACTGGCACCATATTTTATCAACACCATTCTCCTCAGACCCACGTTCCAAAGCTACATCCAACCTTTGGGCAAACTGGAGTTTGTACTCTGGCTCCTGCAGCTTTCGAGTATTTATTCTCCTTTAGCGGGTACCTCTAGTCTTATGTACATTGCTAATTTTGGCATGGATACGTGCTACTACCAGGTAATGATCGCTATCTAAATTTGCTCCTCTGTATGTTCTAACCGCCATAAGTATAGAACGCTGTCTTCTGCTGATAAGAACATGGTCAATCTGGTTCCTGAAGTTATTGTCTGGAGAATAACTTACAATAACCATGTTGCCTTGTAGATATCTTTCCTATCAAACATGGTACTCCCAACAACCATATTATGTGATGCTGCAAAATTGACCAACTTAGTTCCATTATCATTGGACATATTGTGCAGGCTATGTCTTCCAGCTAGGAGCCAAAGAACTGAATCTCTACCAATCTGTGCATTGAGGTCTCCCAAAACTATTTTTATATCGTGACGAGGACATTCATCAAAGGCACTTTCGAGGTTGCTATAGAAAGTTTCCTTTGCTTCTTCTTCCGCCACCTCTGTTGGTGCGTGGCACGAAATTATAGAATAGTTTCGGAATCTTCCTTTAAGTCGTAACTTACAGATGCGGTGGTTAATGGGTTTAAAATCAATAACCATTTGTCTCATCTCACCGCCAACAACAAAGCCTGTTCCAAAAATATGCTGATCTTTGTGACAACTGTAGTATATGGTGTGATGCTTCATCTCCATAATGCCTGATCCTGTCCATCTCATCTGTTGGATTGCCGTTATATCTATCTTATACTTAGACAGCTCATCCAGTAGCATCTTTAAAGATCCTGGTCTTTATAATGATCTTACATTCCATGTGGCTAGTTTAAAATCCTTGAGTGCGCCGGGTCGATTCCTTGAAGACAGTCCAAATCCGAGGCTCATTCCTTGATGTTTCACAGCAATACATGTTTTCTGAGGGTGGGGTAGCTGGCCCCTCCGCTCAACCCCCAACCTGGAGGACCAGTAGCTGATTGCGACCCTAGGGCCGGGCGATGGGGTCGCTACTTCCCTACGCCATACATAAGAGGGATAAGTCTGCGAATATGAAGGTGAGGTAGGTTTATTTGATCAATATAATTTTGAGCTAAAAAAAGCAGCTCGCGGAATTTAAAGTGGGTTGACTCGCGACTGAACATATGGTAATTTTCATTCTTCAGCTAATATTTTCTTCTTGGATATATTATTGTTCTGTGCTATGATGCTGATAGTTCACGAATAATAGGTGGTGTAATATAAGATAAAATATGTAATAAGACACATAAAATATAATTTTAGCAATTCTAGGAACTAATTAATGGCTGCCTATAGAATTTAGGTTAGCCAAAAAATTGAATTTCATTGCATTGTCAGATCTGGATGAACAAATAATTTATATTACAAAAATATTATGCAACATGATAGGCATTGCTGCTTAGTCCGACTGATGAAGCTACTTTAAAAAGGAACAAATAATTAAGAAAGGTGCGAAAAGATTTTCACACCATTTTTTTCTCAAAAGCTTGCTAAGAGGGGTTTATATAATATTCAAAAGATAAAAAAATATGACACGTGTACCTAATCGATCTTTCAACCCGTGCCGACCGGGTCAACACTGAACTCGTAATTGTTCGCTTCGGAAAGTTAATAATAAAACTTCATTAAATAACAAGCGGAATTGGAAGATGGAGGAGATGACAAGATAGGGTCGTGACTAAATATTCAGCACTGTGGATAATTAATGGCTCTATTTAAAATACATTTGCTTAATCACGGAAAATCTGTGATTGCGATAAATCACCTAAGGCTACCTTCTACTTAAATATGGAAGCTCCGGCACATTAAGCCTTCAAGCCTTTAGTTGTTATTACATTATTATTATATTTATTACTATACTATTAAATATCATATTATTATCATGCTTAATGTAATAATAAAAGAGGATGAATATGGTCCGGGTGGAAGTCGGGAAAAATTCTCTTTAACAAGGAGAATTATTTATTTTAAATCCAACGTTTTGACCCACATCGCAGGTCATCTTCAGGGCTTATAATGAAGTCGAGGGTTGACAGTAGACTAAAAAACAATTTTTTCTGACCTATATCGGGACCATTTTCTTCCTCATATACATAAGGTCAATTCATATTATTCTAGTATAATAATATATCGTGCATGTATGCTGTATATATATATATATATATATATATATATATATATATATATATATATACAGCATACATGCACGATATATTATTATACTAGAATAATATGAATTGACCTTATGTATATGAGGAAGAAAATGGTCCCGATATAGGTCAGAAAAAATTGTTTTTTAGTCTACTGTCAACCCTCGACTTCATTATAAGCCCTGAAGATGACCTGCGATGTGGGTCAAAACGTAAAAATATATATATATATATATATCAGAAGAAAAATAGGGGATGCATCAGCATATATATATATATATATATATATATATATATATATATATGCTGATGCATCCCCTATTTTTCTTCTGATAGCCACCGCTTCCTCAAATCACGTTACGAGCCTTTTCACGTTATGCAACAAACCTTTTTAAACACTATATCTAATAATAGTAAATACATGAGGTTTGCAGAGGTATTAATAAATATCAGCCAACCAGCATTAAAGCATATCTCCCAATAATGCGTAACAGGTATATAAGTACTATAATTTTACACATCTAAGAATTACCATCCAAACATTATATTTTAAAATGTTCAAAAATAATAAATTTATTTATTTAGATATTTTATTAATGTTTTCAATCATTATACTCCTAGCTGGGTTCGAACTAGAATCTAAACTGATCAGTAAAAAAATCGACTTCTGCTGCGAATGATGACTTATTCTGGTTAACGATTTTTTTTTTTTCCTGAATGACATTGCAATACGACTATTTTCAGGAGGGTGGGAGGATTTGACATGAAATTAGATCATTAGGTAATAGGACTTGTTTGAATATATCATATCAAGAGTTCATAATGTGATCAACTGGTGAATGTCGAAAAGAGAGATGATGAAAATGGTCAATAGAAGGAAACCAGAACAGAATAGCTCTTACACATAATGTGAAATAGCAGCGATATAAGCTTTTAAAATACATTTTTGATAACCGATTCATTGAGGGAATGGTTCTCAAAAAAAGCACAGAACTGTTTAGAGCAACAGTCAATAAGATCATCGTAACTAGGCTATTCCAAACGAGGAAATTGCAGAAGAATAGTATTTGGTAACCGATATAGAACATTCTTACACTGACTACAGTTGCTTTTTCATTTCGTCCACGGAAAGATCTTCTTTATTGCTTACTTTTAAACAGGGGACCAAGTAAACGCCGGTGATGTACTACGATACCTGGAGGGAAATCCAGTTTAATACTTTGTTATTTATACAATATTGGATTCAAAACTAAAATAAACAACACGCAATAAAAATCCTCATAACTATATAATATTTAAAAAACAATAAAAAATTGAGTTTTTCTTGGGCCCAGTGGAGGACCAAAGATGACTTTGGCCCCAATAAATTATTAACAGCCAAGATCCTTTGCAGATTTACAATCCCTTTCAAATCAAGTCACGGCCCTACCCCTAGAGGAGAAATCTCAGTTCGCCAAACTTTAAATCCCATCCCACACATTCCTCTCTAACCTGCTATGTTGTCCCCTTCCCGATTATCTTCTTAAAAGGATGTTTCATCTCTCTTTATTTCTTAACAAATATCCAGCCCTTTATGTTTTGTATAACTTATAATCCAGTCAGGCCCTGACTGGCTATTTATTCGTTACAATAATATATATCAGTCTGTATTATAAATTGGTATAGTCAATTTATTTCTTGATTAAGAATGATTTTTCTGTCTAATATGTCAAAAGTATTCCTAATGAGTAGCGTTAATTATACATATACTACCTATCTACCTACGTTTAATCCAGTAAAAAAAAAACTGTACCACTACAACCCGTGACAACCCGTCTGGGGTTCAGTACATGATAGAAATTACTGTTTCATGGATGAAGATTGTGGAAGGGAGGAGATTTATCCTAGATCACGTTTAACCACCAGATTTTCCCTCTTATTTTGGATACCCACTTTATTATTCCACTCTTATTAGGCTGAGGGAGCCCATTGTAGGTCTTAGATCCCATAGGATCCTTCTCCTGTCCTTAGCAGATTTAATAAAAGTCTGCTAGCGAGGGGGATTTGAACCCGCCCGGGACCATCGGCATGGCAACTTAGCGCTCTGCCAAGAAGTTGCCTCCATACCCTGGCATATGTTCATACTGTCCGGTATGAACTTTAGTGAGCAGGTTAGCACTTTAATACTTAAAACCTTATTACTTAAAAAGTAATAAGTTTAAATATGTTTGTTTCTATAAATCATGAAACATATATCGTCAATACAAGTGCAAAGTATGGAATGAGAAAATCACTGTTCAGGAGCGTGGTAATATTAGTTCGAGGCTCATTCAAAATCAGTTCGTATCGTCAAACGTAATTTGACTATGTAACTATAAATTGTTTTTGTAACTTATAGATTATAAGAATTTTACATCAATTATCAACCCTAAAGATAAACCTGTAGATCGAAAACAAAAATGCGTTTTTTCACATTCGATACGTTACTTTGCATTTGTATCAATGAAATAGGGTCTATTGCATAATTATTGTAACAGAGTACATAGGGCTAATATGCACTCGGGTGGTTTATAGCCTTGTTTCCTGTAAGCTCTGATGTTAATGCTCACAAATAAACACTAACAGAGGAAATAACTACCACATTAAGCCATTTTTAAAAAAAAATATGTTAGCATACATGCAGTAGAAGTTCATAAGCTTTTTTTTTTTATGTTTCTTGGGAAAAAAAATGTCCATCTTCTTTTGCTAAAATATGTCTAAGTAATTGTTTTCGTTATTGGAGTGGTCAACTAAATAATTTTTTTCCTAATCATCTAAGGTGTACTATATTTTAAAATTGGTCTTCTTGGAGATATAGTTACTGGTCAATGGCTTTAAGCAAATCGTTTAATGAAATAGTTTTGTAACAAGGAAGTTTCATGATTGCTTCCGTGTTGTCAGCAATGTTAACTTCCTTGTACTGGCCTCTTCTTTTGCATGAATATGTACTAGCTCTAAGATTAGGATAGGAAGAAGGTAGGTGGTAGAAAAGTAGAGAATAGAGATGTAGTAGATAGCTTAGGGTATGTAAGAGAGTAGTCTCTAAGTTAGATTTAGTCCATAGCCAGTCAGTTATTATAAGAGTCAATAGTCAATAAGTCTACTAGTTAGTTCATAAGAATGTCTCTTATATCACTTGTATATCCATATTATAATGTTAAATAAACCAATAAACTTATATATTTCTTACTAGTCGTCCACCGTTTGTAAACTATTTTACAATGTCGAACTGGCGCAACGCGAATAGACTAAAAAAATCTATAGAGTCCAAAAAAAAAGAAAGTGTCTATAATTTGAACCGATTAGTAATGTATCATTAGCAATGTCCCTAATGACACTACAAACTTGTTTTAGCAGAAACGGCAATCAAACCCTAACTGGGTCATAGCGATTTCAGTTTCTACTAATCAAAGCCGGGGCACTTCCGTGACAGAAGGGAGCTATTGAAAACTATTCGAACCGCTCACTAATTAGAGCTCTTAAGCTGGAGAACTGTTTTCCAGTTCACTGTTAGCTGGAGGAGGGTCGAATCCTTCCTTCCTAACAACTATGAGACGCCTCCTCATGGATTTACAATAAACAACAAAATTTACAGTGATATATCCGAATGCAGCATTTGGATTCATCCATGATTTTCTTCTGATAGGTTGGAGTCTCAAATCTCTAAGCGATTCTGGATTAACAAAAGTATAAAGTGTAACTCTAGTATAGAATGCCTAAAATTGAATGGATTTATTATTATTATTATAATTATTTTGGCTTCTAAATTTCTCTGTAAAAATAAGATTGACAAAAGGTCACTCTGGTATTGAGACGGCTGATATATTTGTAAAAGAGGCAGCACAAAGTGATTTGTCTCCATCTTTTCAAAAAACACCAATTTCGTTCATAAAATTCAAAATTAGGGAAGAATCGATTTTGAGGTGGAATGAACGGTGGGCTGTTTCAAATAAATCTCCTAGTTTGCATAAGTTCAATTAATAATTACCAATTAATAAAATGCACTAACTATAAAGGTTTTCACTGAGCATGGGCATACCAAATCATGCTTACACAGATTTCACCTAATCAATGACAATACTCGCTATAGACAAAGAAGAACAGATATTTAAATACATAATATATGACTGCCAAATGTATGAAGGAAAAAGGTCGAAATTAATCATTTCCATCATATTAAGAGGGAAAGTTTGGCCTGTATCTGAACACGATCTATACAATACATTTCGACCCGAATTTACAGTATTGATTTCGAAAAGTTGACATCTACTTTACGCATAATCACTCAATGTAAAACATAGACAATCATTATATAACTATTGTAAATTTTATTTTTTTAATCTGTAACAGTATATAAGAATAGTGTATTTTGCATATATGTTAGAGTTATCATAATTTTGTTATAAATACATAATGTAAAAATGAATTTGAAAGGCACATAGTATACCTAATTATGGAATGTGCCAATCAATAAACGCTCCATTTAAAGGGTCACTTTGAAAGGGGAAAAAAAAGTCTCATTTACGTCTATATCTGTAAAGTTGATTAATGTTTATATTTCCCATTTCCACTATGACAAACCAAAGCGACTACAGCACTTAGCCCAAACCACAACTCATCCCCAATATTTATCCCTGCGAACACAATAAGTAGCACAATATGAAAGAACCGTGGCTATTGTAGGACAGGAAGCTAATTCATTACCCGAGGAGAGCAGAATATAGTCAGCAGTTAAACTACCGTCAACTTACACGAACGCTTTTCTGACCCGAGGCATGGGGAATATAGGCTCTCAATTACCTGATTGGATTAGGAAGTCGTTCAGGCGCCATAAAAAAAAGTTTTCACCTTGAGGAATAGTGCTTTTCATCATTCCCCAGGGAGGCTAATCTTTTTCTTTTATTCCCGGAATGATTATCCCTCTATAGTAGATTCAATCATAAACTTAGGTCGATGGAACATTAGTTTCCATGATATTAACTCAAAGAAATTTATTCACAAAGTATTACCACTGCATCAAATCGTACCAAGCAAAGATTATACGCTCTCTTCTATAATCACCAATCAAATACAACCTAAAGTAAATTGAAGCAGGAATTCATTAAACTTCAGCCTGTTTTTTCTAAATACAATTTTAGTGATTTATTAGTTGTGTCTTAATAATTAATAATAATAAATAATTTGGACAATTTATTAGTTGTGCCTTAATAATGGGCTAGATTAGAAGTAAACACATACGCATTGTAACGTGTGTGTTTTTTTATAGCTATATAGCTTATCTAGTCCGTCCGGTGCTGCTACCTATCGGTGCAGACCGAAGGGTTTTTGAAGCCCACCATCTGGAATTCAATTTGTGGCGAACTATCGTCATGTGTGGATGTATACCTTTCCTCAATTAAGTTTTTCTATTTGGCCTAGAAATAGCTTAAATTTTCTGATATTGACATTTTTGTTTTTGCGGCTTAGCGTTGGTGCTATGTAATGCTCTGGTGGGAAAATAGTTTTTGTTATGTTTCGTTTGAAGTAGTACAACTTCGTTTTATTGGAACTTTTTATTTTTTATTTCTTCATTTGGCCCTTGGACCTAAAACCTACAACCATTCAATACTATTCAACAATCATATCAATAATAAACAGAATAGCGCCCGAAGAATATTATTCAAAATGTGTCCGTACTTCAACAAAAAGTCAAAATCATCTGAAAAAAATAAGAAAATATTATATAAGGAAGTTAGGCCAATGATAACTTACGCATGCTCAATCTGGAGTTTAGCTGGCAAAACACACATTAACAAAATACAGATCTTCCAAAAAAAATGTCTAAGAATCATAAAAAAACTATCCAATATATACCCAAATCACCACAATGCACAAAGAACTGGACATCCCAACAATACAAAAATTCATACACCAACAAACCCTCAGATTCTTCACCTCATGCCAACTTTCAGACAACACAC
The DNA here is from genome assembly GCA_037127475.1 of Arma custos. NCBI lineage: Eukaryota > Metazoa > Arthropoda > Insecta > Hemiptera > Pentatomidae > Arma > Arma custos. The sequence continues at coordinate 67,877,446 of CM073763.1, forward strand.
TTATACAAGAAATAGGAAATTATACAAATACAACAACACCAAAATAAAGACACAAACGAACAAAACACATACTATTATAAATAATATGCATTTTGAAATATGTTATACATAAATTTTGTCTTAAGTAAATCCTATGTACTCTCTTTTGTGTTGTTTTTTTAAATTTTACCAACAACAAAAACATATTAATCAGTAACCGTTGTTGTGTTAACTCATTTTCATTGTAAGGGACTATCCCACCAATGTTTTAAAATTTGTATATATTTTAAAATAAAATAAAACAAAATATTTTTTAAAAAAGTTTAAAAAAAACAACCTATAAACCTGGTCAAAGCTTATTAACATTCCCCATGTTATAATTTTAAAAATTATCCAAAATAAATCAGTTTAACCCTTTCCATCCATTTAACATGTATAACACAAACTTCTTATCTTTGCTTCTTTATTCTGTTGTAAACTAACTCTTTATTCGGGTTGAGCCATTATTTAAAAAAAGAAAAAACTTGTTTGTTATTTTCTCTATTACATTACATGTAATAGATAAATTTTATCTAGCTTCATAGCTTTAAGATATCTCGTAATCATATCGCACTTACTTTTTGTTGTAATGTAATGTAATAAATTAATTTATGTTCTTTTATAACTGAAGATAATTGCAATAAGGTAATTAAACAATACTAAATCGTAATCAAGGCATATTCATAACTAAATGACAACCCTTTTACTCCTCAACCAGTGCACTTTCCATCATTTCCAGCCCTTCATCATCAGAGGAAGGGCAGTGACAAATTAGACTGAGCCCATTGATTAAGGTCCCCGGGGCTGCCAGAGATCTAACCTATTTGTCCTTCCCAGGCCCGAGCTACGGGGGCGGCCAGAGCGAGCACCTAAACGTCCTGGCCAACCGCGTAATGGTCCCCAATTAACTAACAAGGTTTAAGCTCCAGCCTCCTACTGCCTGACAGCCTGGCTGTGTTCGGATAAGCTAGAGATTATTTGCTTTGGACGGAAGGCAAAATAAATAACAAGGAAACAAAAAATATAGACTGTAGTTCAGTAATAGAGATAGCAATTATAGGACAGAGCAATTAAAGGATCTCCAAATCAGGTCTTTAATTCAGAAAAGCACCCTTGGACTGCTTCACAGACCTCTACTGAGTCAAGGCAGTCTTGACGTTGGTGCATCGGCTTGCTCATAATGAGAGTGCTTCAGCTATCTTCATATAATTACTATTGTAATCGTTGGGTATTGCTTCACTAGCGGTTACTGTTAGCCATAAATACACCAAAACATTATTTACCGAATAATCAATCATAATAAATTATTAAACATAATTAACAGATAATATCTTATCAGCTTTGGTGAACAAACTATACCCCAATGACAATCAGATAGTTAGGACCGAAGAGCGGCAAAGATGCGTCCTCGAGTATACTATACTCGTCTTTATCAGTGTATATCATCAAATTTACAGGATAACTGCAATATTTTAGCAATCAAACTTTCTCATGTTTAGGAAGTGTTGTTAATACTGAGCTTATGCCTTAAGATTAATTAGAATTTTTATCAGTTAAATTTAGTTTTAATTTGCTCCTTTAATAGATAAACAACATTTCCTGAGTTCAATTCAGACCTGATGATGGCACACAAGTTGGGAAATGTCAACTTTCGCAATAGGAATATTGTATTGACTGGTTTCTCATTACTTATTCTAATAATAAACTTCATGATTCGCCAACTAACATCAAAAGCTATTACTATCATTGTTTAAAATTTAAAATACTAAAATATTTGTAGTATTTGTTTTTATGAATATTATTAGTACAAGGCTTATACCACAGGATAATGTGTGCTTAAGTAGGTATTCGTGTTTAGTTACTCCAAATGTTTTGAAAGAGTATATTGGTAATCAAACTAACGTTATAAAACTAATATTTTAATTTAACTGTGAAGTAAAATTAAATGGTACCCAGAATACAAATAACACAATCCAAAATTTTAAGAAATTTGGTTAATGATCCTTGATTAATTTCGAATCATACTATACACAATGACATAAACATTCCCACAGTAAATCATATATTCACAGGAAATACACATCACCAAAATTCTTGTCCTTTCTCTTTTCTGCTCTCTATTACCTTTACTTCCTATGGAAAAATGAAAAAGGACAATGGCCTAGAGACCTACTCAGGCACCATTAATCAGTTCAAAAATTTCTTATTCCTGCAAATTGAGGAGAAAAGTATTTATTATTGTAATACTGTATTATATCCCAAAGTATTGGGACCAAATTTGTTGGATGCAAATAAAAATATGAATAAAAAAGTAGTGTGAAGTAAAACCTAATCAAAGTCATAGTACCTATTGCCTTAGTGAACCTTTTATTTTTAAAACACGCAACGAGAATGATATCCTGCTAAATAATATTTGCAAAACAAAAGGAGAACTCGGCTATTAAAGAGAAAAAAATAATCGGCAATGGGAAAGGGTCGCTGAGTGCGGAACCTCACTCGGAAATACGAGAACGGAAGTGGCAGGATAGGGGGTGAAGGGGAGGCTGCACATGCTGCTTGTAGTCGATTATTTGGATCCTGCATGGAACCATTGAGGGCCGCTTCATTGTATTCAGCTGCAGAACCAGTTGTCGAGAGGTCGTTCATCATAGTCAACACCAGCTGACAGGCGATCTGGGCATAGAGGAGTCTATGATGAGAGAGTGGACTTTGGATTTAGCGGAGTTAAAAACCAATCTAGTCCTTGGATAATCCAATTTAGGAAAAGCAAACTGCAAGTCGTTAAGTAATTGCTAGTGCTGTCCTCAGCTGAAGGCGTGGGTGGAAATCAGGTGTGCGAGACTATCCGACTCGGTATTGAAAACCACCAATCACCAGATATTACCCTCCCACGGAATGTTAATCTTGATAAATGCACTTAATATTCTACTCCTTCCAAAGCCAAACAACACACCACCAGGAGAGAAATACGTCTCAATTCTGACTACTTTACTTTTAATGTTAATAAAGTAAAAATATATAAGTTATCTGCTTCGCAGGTAATTCCGAACTAAATCAAAACGATTTTTAACTTTTCATTCATTTCCTTATTACTCATTTCCTTATTATTCTCCTTATCATTCTTTCATTATAATTCGAATATAATGAAAGCATGATAAGGAGTCCATATTCCATCAATGATTTCTTCTGGTATATTAATTCTTGGTTAGTTTTTAAATCGGCACCAGTTGTATTAGAGCTGTATTTATATTAGTTCCGCAGGTTGTCCCTTTAAGTTAAGTCACAACAAGTTTTAAGTTTTCATTCGTTTTCTTTTTAATATTCTCAAAAATAATAATAATTGTGAGTTTTAGCATGAAAAAGATAGTTTAATGATGGAAAAGATAATCATTTCATCAAGAAATAAACGTTTTAACAAAAATTTCGAAGTAAAGATGATGATATATCTTGTAGAAAGGAAATTAGTTGACTGGAAGATCTAGTGTAAGGATGGAGATAATTGGGGGTGCAGTCAAATTCAACACCAAATATATGAGCATAGATGAATAAGAATACCATATAAGTGAATAAGAATAAGAATATAAATGAATAAGACACAAATAATAATAATAAATAAGTATTCACTTATTTGATGTTTAATTTGACTGCACCCCCAACTATCTCCATCCTTACATGATGATATATCTTTCATTTCTTCATAAAATTACTACCGAATATACACATTTCCCATAATTACACTTTTTTCAAACTAAAACTCACGATTGTTTTTACTTTCGAGAATATTAAAAAAGAATTACTAATGAAACGTTAAACCTTGATGTGACTTAACTCATAGGACAACCTGCGGAACTGATAATAATATATTGTTTTAAAAACTAATCAAGAATTAAAATACCAGAGAAAATCATTGATGAAATATAATTGGAAGATTCTGAATTAAACTACGAGAGTCTCAAATATCAATTACAGTGAAACCCCTCTATAGTGGACACCCCTTTTAACGGACATTTCTTCTAAGTCCCGAGATTAGATCAATGAAATCAAGCTACTGTAACCCCTCTCTAACGGAACCCCTCTATATCGGACACGGACACGGCATTTGTTCCCCCTTCTGCATTTCTAACCCCTCGCAACGGACAAACGTAAAATTAGGAACGAAATTAATCAATAGAAACAATGTTTGCCGGCAAAATGCTGCAATGTTGCCCTAATCGTGTTCGATTTCAAAAAATGGCTGCATCAGGACCCATGATACAGGAAAAAGCTCAAGAAGTAGATAGGGAGCTAAAAATGGACAATTTCAAAGCATTCAATGGTGTGTCTTGAACGCTTCAGGACACATCACAACATCGTGTTTAAGGCTATTAGAGGGGAGGCCGCCACTGTAGACACGGAAGCAATGATAGCATGGACAAATAAAATAGCAAGTCTTATTGAAGGGTATGCAAAGGACATATTTAATGCAGACGAAACAGGGTTATTTTGTCGCGCTCTTCCCGAAAAACTACAAGGGTGAAAGCTCTACGGGTAAAAAAATAGCAAAGGAACGGCTAACAGTCCTTTTCTTTTCTAGTTTGGGAGGCGCGAAATTAAAACCATTGGTGAAAGAGAAAGCTCAATATCCTACTTAGATGTTTCAAAGGCGTACACTTGGACCTGATAGGTGTTGAATGGAAAGCAAACAAAAAGGCATGGATGACAGGTCAAATAATGACTGAATGGTTAGAATAATTAGACCGAAAAATGAAAATATTGGACAGAAAAATTGTTTTGTTTCTGGATAATGCAACGTCCCACGTCCACCTTAATTTATAAAACACAAAACTTGTATTTTTTCCTCCAAATGTTACTGCAATATGTCAACCCATGGGATCAAGGAGATATCCAAACTTTTAAAGTAGAGTATCATCAGCTAGCAATACGTCACCTGATAGCTAATTCAGAAAAAAACGTACCAGTGCAGAACTTATGTTCTCCACTGAAAAATCCATTGACGTACTGAAAGCAGTAGTTTGTATCCAAAAAGCTTGGAAAGACGTACCATTCAACGATGAAACACTGTTAAAAAAAAGCAGGGTTTCCAATAGAAGAAAATATGGTTCCCAACTTGTCCCAGAAAATATAGAAGATGAATCCAGTCTTGCAGAGCTGTTGGAAATTTGCCCTGGGGATATGACAATAGATTGGCGACAATAGATGACAATTTGGTTACATGTTGAATATCACGGACATTTTTAACGAAATCGACCTCCAACCTTCTTTGGAATCGGACGGGGAAGCCGACGATAAGGATGCTAATTTTGATCATGAGCGACTTCAAGGTAAGAAATAAGACTTTAGCATACAATTTGTTTACCAATAGCCAGGTATGTGTGTCGTTGAATAATTATGTCGTTTTTTTTTTATAAATTTGCAAGATATGACAAAATTAAATCGGAAAAAAATTTTTTGGAACAGCTATCAAAGATTCGAGAATATTACAAAGAAAAAATTGATGACAATGGCTTTACATTATTGAATGATCTGATTATTCACCAAGAACATCAAATGACCAGGGCTAAATACAAAAAGCAAACTCTAATTACCAATTTTTTTAAAACAGAAACGTAAACTTTTGTGTAACAAACAATTAGGTTATTGCATTTTATATATTTTCAGATTTGTACATATTGTTTTCTGTTGAGTGCCAAATAAATTATTGCATCATTTATGCAGAACAATTGTCTTGGCGTTTGTTTGTTTCCATAACCTGTTTTTTCCCTGAGAACCCCCTCTATAGCGGACATTTTATTCGTCCCACGGGTGTCCGTTATAGAGGGGTTTCACTGTATTGACTAATCAGAACACCTCAATAGAAGAGTCTGGTTCAAAGAGTAATCGGCTTTGAACTAGTGAGACTAATGATTCTTTTTTTTCAAAACTAGTTCTACCTTTCCAATGTATTTTTTTTTTAACCTTGTTTTGTTATAAATTAAAAATCGATCTAGTAGTTTTGGTAAAATTCCACAAACGGTGTATAGGACGAAAGGGGGACAAAAGTCCAAAAATGAAGTTTGAACTTGAATAATCAACTACCATTATTTTTTTTCATATTTTTAAACAATATTGCCATTATGAATACAAAACAATGAATATTAAGAAGAAAAACAATGCACCAAACTAAGAAGAAAATAATTGAGATATTATTCATGACATGATAGGGTTTAAAACTCTTAAAATTGTTCCTTTCAATAACATACAAGACAAACTATACCAAAAGTATCCTCGATAACAGGAAATGAATGTATAAACTTCAGGAAAAACACATAAATGTGTCCTGTTTTAGACCGTTTGTGAATATACTTTATAAAAATAGATACAGATAGACGATATAGCAACATTTAATAAAAAAAAAATTTAAGTTTGGTTTAGAAATCTATATTTGGAATTGGAGGGAATTCCATGATACAGAAGTGATAATTGGCCTAGACACAAAAGGGAGAATAATAATTAATTAAACAGGAGCCGACTCGGATATAGCCCTCACTGAATAGTTAAGTCGAAAATTACCGACAGTTGATTCTTGGATCTCTCGTAACGATTTATATGATTGCTCTCACAATTATAAAATAATTAAGATTAAGTGTCACAAAGTGTCTAAATATTTTAGCTTATCTGTTAGATTTTATCATAAAAGAACGTAAACCAATGGGATAATTAGGCGTAATTCTATTATAACTTAAAGTCTATGAAGTGACGTACAAAGACTGGGGGAGATCAGAGATAAATAATTTCCCTCCTGAAGTTGATAAAAAATCTATTTCAATATTCTATTTATATTATAAATAAAATATGATTTTAATATATAAAATACTATTTTAATATTATTAATAAAATATTACTTTTAATATCTTTAAACTAAAATGAGACCTTTATCCACCCTGTGATTACCTCCGAAACTTGGACTACCACCAAGTCGGAAGATAGAAGATTTACAAATTTCCGAGAAAAAAAAATCGGACAATGAAATCCGGAAGAGATTTAACTCAGCTGGTAAATTGTTCCAAGTACTAAATAAAAGATTCCTGAATAAAAGAGAAGTGTCCAAGGACACAAAGTAGAGGGTATACAAGTAAACATACTCTTCGGAATCTTGGGCATTAACCAACAAACATATAAGTAGGATCAAGGCTTCAGAAATGAGATTCCTTAGGAAGATGAAGGGGAAAACAAGACGAGAACTAATTCGCAACTCGATCATTAGATCAAGCCTCGGAGTGGAGCCTGCAGAAAAAGTCATTGAAGTTTTACATGTTTTAAGAATGGAAAACAACAGGCAGGCCAAAATGACATACGAGGCTAAGGTTAAGGGAAGAAGGTCCAGAGGTAGACCCCGGCATAGCTGGGAAGATGGTGTTAAGGAAAGCTTCGCAAAGAGAAGCCTGCAATGGAATAGAAGAAGAGAAATGGTAGAGGATCGTACAGTGTGGTCCGGGCTGTACTGAAGGAAACGTGACACTGCGTGAACGGTAGAGAGGATGGACTATGATGGTTATGATTTTCCGGCAAAATAAGTAATCCGACTAATCTTCCGTGCCATTAATATTGGATGGACCGAGATCAAATGAAGAAATGTATAATCTGCTCAACGATATAGATATAACTACAGTGATACAATTAAATCGTCTTCGGTGGGCAGGTCATGTCTCTAGGATGCGAATAAGTGCTATTCCAAGGTGACATACTGGTGTTGACATGTTGACACCACAGTTGCAGGGACGTCGACCGGTCAGTGGGCTAAGATTAAGATGTAAAGATTGCGAATATACCAATAAAATACTCATAATTGATTATTTATTCTATTCCTCGATTTGATTTGATTTTTTTGAGAAAAAATATTGATTTCGCAACGAGGGTCATCTTATATCTATTATAAACATAAAAATTAATAATTGAATTTTAAAAGATAATTAAGGAAAATGACACCCTGAACATTGATGCTGAAGTAAGTCAATTTACTTAAAAACCTAGTCTAAGGTTCTTTGTACCATCATTTTTTTTTAAACATAAATGAATTCAAAGGAATATTTTTTTTTTTTGAGATCGTGTTTAATATATTTGTCTATTAGCGATTTTTTAAAATTGTTTTTTTTTTTAAATTGGGCGTTAATTATAATTAGTTCTTATTATGGTTTAATAACTAGTGTTTATAAAGAAGCAAAAACAGACAATGAAAGAAGGAGAGTGATTTTACATAAATGATCTTAATATTAACAAACCCAAAAATAAATGTCACTAGTAAAGACTGGGCTTCCTCCCTGTATGCGAATTTTCAAAATGAACATATTATCTCCTCAGAATTTTAAAATATATAAGGCTGATCTTAAAATGGAATCTTTTAGCATCTCGTTATATTTTAATTTAATTCGAAGTAATTTCCGTTTAAAAGAAATAGGCAAATTGTGGTGAATAGCATTAATGAGAGAAATCACATATGCTACATAGATAAACTCCTGAAAGCCTGTGGATACTGAGTATATTTGTCGGATACCTTTAAGAATATACTTTACTTTAAAAATATATTTTGCCCCTGGAGCTTCCAGAAAATATTATTGCAGAAATTGTAAATAAAAGAGAGAGTTCTCATAGCAACATAAGGAGGGTGGAACCAAGACAACGGGGAAGTTTTCTCATATAAGATATTTTTTATCTGAATGAACCCTCAGTAACACATAGTAAACATGTTTATGTAATAATATTTTTACCCCAAACCCTTCTTGTTGACCTTCGTAAACAACCTTGTAACGATCCACGAACATCCAAAAGACCTTGACGTAATTGGGATATTAACTCCACTTGAGATTACTTAGATTAATTTTAAATGACCATAGTCAAATTAAGGTATGAAAGTTATTAAGGTAAGAAGAACATTAATATATACTGTCTTCATATTAACAATTCATTAAAGCTATTTGAAGCTGGCCCAATATCTTCCAATTATAATGTAATAACCTTTTGATTTAAAACATGTGAAACAATATTGATAATTTGACCGATATTTTAGAAAAATCGTCAGTTGTCAGTATATGAAACCTTTTTATTTTCGCAATAACAGGTCAAAACATATTCATACAGTTGTTAGTTTTAGTCTAATATTTAAACAGTATACAGCATTTTTTTGCATTTCTGGAATGTCTTGAAGGAAGATTGCTATCTCTGTTTAATTTGTCAGCTTGGACTGTTGATGTGAGATGTTCTGCACTTTATCTTTTTTGATGTGACTTCCTTTAAGTGTGTGTTCTGATAATGTCTGATTTGTCGAAGCGTTAATTGATTGGGGTTTCCAGTACTTTAGAGACTTGAGGCTTTTATTTTTATTTCTTTTTTCTAATGAATTCTAAACTACCATATAATATATTATTAAAATATAAGAGAAGGATTGGAAAATATTTCAGGCTAAATTACTTACGAAAGAATCGACAAGGAGTCTGGTCGAAAACATTAATCAATACAAATAAAAAGAAAAAATTCCAAACAATGAATATACCGTGCATATGCGATTATAACCTCCCACACACGATCTGCGAAAAAGCAGTATCAGATCTTCTCAGTCATCTCATATTTCTAATTAATAAAATTAATTTTAATAGACTAAACACTAATTAACAATTTCCATGGCTATATTTGATTCACACTATCATTAATTTATATTCCGATTACCTTTAATAATTTAATCAAGAAAAAAATTTCGGGATAAGAGATAAATAAATATGTATAGATTAATTTTTTTTTTTGTAAGAATAATGATTAAGTTACGAAGTATTTGTGTATTTATTGCGAAGTAAAGATAATTTATTATCTGAATATTAATTATTATTACAAGTATTGATAATTCAGTCCTAAAAAAGTTATATTCTTAAATCAATTGCATTTATTCAAAAATATCAATAAATATTTAAATGAAGTATTATTGTAACGTATTATTATACCTAATTAGGTAATTAAATATCTAATTACAATTGCAAGGTGTAAATAATATGTTATATTTGTAATTGTTACAAGGTGTAAATAATATGCTGTGTTTGTAATTGGATATCCAATAGGCAATTCAACAACTGATACAAGTAAATAATGTTATAGTTATTTTTCTAGTCAGGTTTAAAAATCTTTCGCTGGAATTTCGACTTAGGTAGATATGCGATTCCAGCCTAGACATTTCTGTGAACCATTGCGTCTGAATCAATACGTGAGCAATATACGATTTTTAATAATGGAATTTTTCACATTAGTAATCTAACGACACTAACCATCGCTATATAATACACTATTTAATATATGAATAAAGAATGCTTACGAAAAATGTATTGCGAGTTCAAAAAAAAACTACAAAAAAAAAATCTTTTTGTTTCAAATCTCATTTATTTCATAATTTACATAAATTTACAATATATACATTTTATTTACAAAAAAAAAAAAAAAACTATCTCATAGGTTTTGTTTTCCTAACAACTTAATGACGTATTCAAAATGCGAGAACTCTTTTAAACATATGATTTTGAAAAAATAAAACCACAGAAACAAAGCGTGATGAAATTTCATCATTAATCTTGATATCACCATTAAAAATTTCACTCTGAAATCGATTGCATCATCGTTTTTGTGATTAATATTAAAAATCGTAATTATACTTTGATGCATATTTTTATTCCATTTCCTTTAATTACCGTATGTTGAACTTCAAATTGTTTTGATAAATATATAGAGCTTTTATTTAAATTCATATTGTAATGTTGTTTTATTAAATAAAATTAATATCAATCTTGTTAAATTTATATGAAGAAAAATTAATTTATTGATAAATAAAAATAAATCAAATAAGGAGGTAAATTTGTTACTTACGTGCGTAATCATTCTTAGGTAATTAATGTGCTTGTATATCTACTTAACCTCATAACTCTGTAGTAAACTTGACGTACAAGAATCTTAAAACTTGGCATGATAAGCTGGGAGAGCCTTCCACACCTTAACGAAAATCAACACAAAACTTTTCTCGATAAATTAATTTACTTTTTTATTTACAATATGTTTGGGAAGAAACGCTCTTGCAAGGCGCCGTACTGTGTAGTGGAAGTCAACGAATACCAAACTGTTGTTCATTATTTAAAAACACCAAGTTGACTAATAATCAACCATTATGTATAAGTAAATATGTATTTACATACATTGTATATTTTAGTATTATAAGTAAGGTTATACAAAGTGTAAACACAATCGGGGTTTCCAGTTTATTATTTATTTTATTTACTGATCTTTTTTTTTTAATAAGAAATTTTTAATTTATTTTTTACCATGAGATAGTGTATTGAAAAAAAAATTAATAAGAAACTTAAGAATAGTCGAAGATAAAAAAATATATATTTGATTTTGGGGGGCTCATATTTTGTATAAAGGTTATCATTTTTCAGAATTATACAGTTTTAATTTATTAATCACCATGTAACAGTGCATTGAAAAAAGCATTTAATAAGAAACTAAGAAAATGTTCGTAAATAAAAAAAAATGTTTTTTTTTAGGGATGCTCATATTTTTTTTCAATATATTTACAGATATAAGCATTTTTTAGATTTATTTTTCACCATATCGAAAAAACATTTAATAAGAAACTTCAGAAAATAGTCGAAGATGAAAACTATTATTGTTTTTTTGACAGGGAACTGAAATGTTTTTTTTTTTCAAAATATTCATAGGAATTCACTTTAACCATCTGACTTAAAAATCTCCGGTTCAGATCGCTCAGAAAAATCATTACATACCTAACAGTTATAAACCTTTACTGTCAGGCCACCATATTTGAATATAATAAGGAACAATTACATAACATTTAAATTTTCTGACGAGATTTGATCTTCCCATTTATAAAGGATTTAGTGACGGTTGATAAATGAACTTTCTATCTGTAATAGCATTTCAGCTGCCATATGTAAATTTCAAGTTCTAAATGGCCATAAATTAGTTCTGATACTTGAAATAGATAATGAAGATATTTCGATGCTGCCCAGTGAAACAGATTCGCTCTGGATGGAGAATGTAATGAATACACCCACATCTAATTTTCCATCGTTCATTCCCAATATATACTGTTTTCAATATATATATATATTCCTATTATTCAATAAGCATATACATATATATATATATATATATATATATATATATATATATATATATATATATATATATATATATATATTTGCATGAAAATAGGAAATCTATAAAACCAATGAAATGAGTGAAATGAAATGAATATATAAGAGTATTTTATTTAGATTAAGGGTCTATGATTGAAATTTTAATAATTAAAAGATACATAATATAATTAATTTTAAAGCATATATAATTTAAGAAAATATTATTTACTCAAGTAACTGTTTCTATACGTTGTTAATAATATGATATAATTTTAAAGTCACTCATCTATAGAGTTTAAATTTCAATAAAAACCTAGTATTTTTTTATTTTATTTCAAAATTAAATATAATCAGAATGGTTCTTCCTTTTTAAATGTATGTTGGATCAGAAAAGTTCTTTTCTATTGTTTTTCGTTTTTTTTTCTTGTTGATGATTTAAGTATTAATCTATTTAATACATGTATGTTTTAATAGATTTATGTTTTAATATTTAAGTGAATGACAACAGTTTTTTTTTTATGAGTATGTTCGCGTATGTATATAAAAGGTTTATAATTATAAGATAATTTCATGAATATTTTGGTGAGTTATAAAAAATAAAATAAAATTGCATCTATTCCAGTGACTTAGATATTATTAACGACATACCTATCAAAGTGTACAAGTAAGCTAGTAAGGTGCTCCTCCGCATTTTCTTAATATTTTTCTTCTTGCTCTTGTACAATTTAGATAAAGAACATGATAACTTTAAGCAAGTGCAATAAAGTCGTGGTATCGAGGAGGCAGCCTGCGGGCACCGAGTTCTGGCGGGAACTGACTCCCGCCGGCGGGACTCCACTTCGTCTGCCTCCGTCCGGACTTAGCCGAGCAGCTGATCACGTTCTTCATCTCACTCTACCAGCCTTCTTTATCGCCCTCTCCGGCTCTCCAGCCAACTTTCTTTCTTTTTCTTTTTTTTATCTTTTCTCATGATAAAATATGAAATGTAAAGGAATTAGTTGACGGAATTAAACCTAGAGTTATTTGCACGATGGTATTTAATTTTTAATTAGAATTTTCCTCCTTCGCGAGTCTTTGTAGGATAACGAAAAATTTGTCTCTCTAACGCTATTATCGAAATGAAAATCATTCATGGGAATAGACTAACTTTACCTTTACTTCATGAAGCAATACACTTCAATAATACACGCTATGATTTATTTATACCCTGGCACAGATATATATATATATATATATATATATATATATATATATATATATATATATATATATATATATATAGCATGGAGGGTTATAAAAGAAAAGTATATTTCTATATTACCTATATTTTATGTTATAACTTAAATATAATAATGATAATAAATTGTTATTTGAGAAAGTATATTAATGCCATTTGGCACTTACTGCATCTGTGCTCTTCTATAACATTACATAGAAGAAAAAATATCTTAAAATAATATTTATCAAGACACCTCTATAAAATTATAATAAATCATTTGTTATTAAAAACTTATTCTGATTAACGAACACTTGCACTTGCAGTCTGCCGAGTTTGGCATTCATTTCATGTTAGCCTTATGATTCTATTATTAGCGATGAGGTCAGCTTATTTCTGAACTAAACAATTTGATAGAGTTAAAAGCTAGGCTGAGTTCTTATCTTTTCTTTATATATACATAATTGTTCGCATACGTGTGACGTGTGTATAATTGTTTTCATATCTTTAACAAGAACCTATTCTTTATTGAAATTGTCTAGGCTAACATTTAAAAAAGTAATAATCTTGGGACTTCTTTCTGCTAGAGAACATCAATGTTTCTTATACTTGTATCAATGTTTCATCAATCTATTTTAATCTTTGGTATTAATAAATCTTTGTTAAAATTTGTTCTCATTCCGATACAATCGCACTAATAGTTCTAAAGTGACATAACTCAGGTTTTTTTCGGTGGTGCTTTATGACCCTGAAAGAAATGGGTAAATATCTCTGTATCGCTCATCGAAATTGTATCAACCTAGCTTCAGAGCTTATCTGCCATAAGATAGCTTTAGAGCCATCACTATTAGTGTCCTAATGCTATTCTAAGCTCACTAATAGTTCATCACATATTTTCGATTTGTGTCACTTTAGAAATTCCATATAATAATTAAATTAAATACCGATATAATAATTAAGAATGAGTAATTTAGCGCCTATCGGAAGCTATTAACATAAAATCTTAATTGATTAAAATCATAATCAATTAAATTTTATCATTAATTAAAGTACACCAAAGAATGACTGGTAGCAACGTTGGAACAAGAACAGTTTAAGGATTGTAGGGCACCAGACAGCCTGATGAGGAATATTATACCATTGAACAGATAAGAGTGCAATAATCCATTTAATCATTAGATTTTCTCATCACTACGTCTGTACGTCGGCAAGGCAGAAGTAGGAATAATGGATAACTATTCCTCGGGTAGAGAACGGGAATAAGCTGCCGCAACAAATAAGGGATTGGATATTGAACTGAGTGAACTTGAACGAAGTCTGCATAAGAAGGAGATAGGACTTGATTCAGTGGCGATTTGAAGAGGGTCGGGCAAGGCCGGGTGCAGGATCAGCAAAAAGTACCTCGGCCTGGCAGCCCGCATCTGAAGGAGTCCCTCCACTTAACCACGTCTTCACTATTTCCTCTGCCGCTGCTACAGTTCTACCAACTTTACGAGTACAAACATTACGAATCTAGGGGGGAGGGGATAAGTAGTTAAAAGTTTTACATGTCAGTTCCTCTTTTATGGAATCAAATAAATTGGGTGTGCTCAGAATGGGAATTAGAAATTGTAGCCATCAGTTACCCAACACACCCAATGTTCTTCAAGTTGTCCGCTAATGATGAAGATTATAGCATAGAAACCTAAAATATTTTTCAATATATAAACAATATTTTAAATTTGAAGCTACAGATAGTTTCAATTCAAATATTCAAAATACATACTATTTTAACATTTTTGTTTTTCTTTATATATTTATTCACACCTGTAAAACAGAACGAATTGACAATCAGCAGATTCGATGACAGTAAAATTACAATAAAATGACTTGAAGAAGAATAGTATCCAGCGGCACCTATGTCGTGGCTTGATTTAATATTCTTATGATAACAGGTTCCTCATCCACGATTTTAATAATTTAAATATTTTATGATGGATTGGATTGGTCAGAGTGTGCAGTCGATGATAACACAAAAATAAGAACTTCTTTTTTTTTTTTCTCAACTCTAAATTTTGACAATTGTTATTTTGACAAGTCCCTACAGCCGAGACAACCTATATTTGCTCTGAAGATGGCCTTTAGGTCGTCGGTGTACCGTAGGCCGAAACGTTGGCACAATTAAAAAATAAATTCTTCTTATTATTGTGTTATCATTGACTGCAACCCCTGACCAATTCAATCCATCATTAGGATTATCCAGTCAACTATTTTACATTCAAACTTAAATATTTTATGACTATAAATCTTTCATTGTTACCGTTTAACTATGGTAATCTCAGTGTGTATGAAGGTATATCAACACTTAATTCTTTTTAGATGGTATAACGATTCAAGACTTTAAAAAAAAAAAAATGGTCTAAAGAAAATTGAAATCAACTTCACTAATACGACTAATGAGATGTCCCAACTAAAATCAGAGTAGAATTACTTTGAATGATTTAGTGAAATTGTGATTAGCCATACTCCTATTGATTTTTTTCCTAAACCTCAGAGTGAAAAATTGTCTTCAAATTTAGCAGGTAGCCTGCATATTTTTGAGTGATCCTTTACTACAATTGACTACATTTCAAGGCATAAAATTAATTGGCTTTTTTTCGATAAATATCATTAATAGAGAAAATATAATGGTGCAGGGACACACCAACTTTTGAAATTGAAAAAAAAAAATGAAAAGGAAAATAATGAATACAAGAAAAAATTATAAAGTGAAATAATTCTAAGGCATTAATTAATTTTTTTTTAGATAAAGCTCATGAATAACCAAAATATCAAGAGTAAAAAAAATGGAAAACTAAGCTTATAGTTCGTTAAATGGTATTGAAAGCGAATATAAAATTATGTGTTTACTATTATGTGTTTATATTATTCTTTTTTGTCCAGAAGATTCGTAGACAAAAAAAATTGTAATGAGAAATTGAGTCCCTGTAAAATTTACGAAAATCAGTAAAAAGATGAGAGTTAAGTACTGGTGTTACAGGAACCTGGCGCAATTCAGCGTGTTCAACGGAGCTCTCGACAGCCAATCCCACACCACTTCATCAAGTCTCCAACCTCTTCAAATTTAATGGACGAAAACCCTTCGGAAATCCCTTTTTACAATTCGTAAATTCTGAAAATGTTAGTTCATATGAGCTGTTATATTTGAAAGGTATATAAGTCATCTTTTCATATTCGCGATATCTTAAGGTTCCCAATTAAAGCTTTACTTTAAAGATTTGTAAAGAATAACCTTAAATATATGGGCAATGGGCTAATGTTTTTACACTCATCAATAAGCAAGCAATGATGTGAAATATTAATCATTAAAACCAAGTTGCTCAAGTACAGTCAGATGGAAAAGAACTGACGAAACATGCATTGTAATTTAATCTTTTATACTGCACTGTTGTTATTGTTAATCTGTTTTGTTTTTTTCTATGCCCTGATGATGGCTTTAAAATCAGGCCGAACGATGGCACAAAATAAATAAGTTTTAATTATCCGAATAAAATTCATTGACTGGATTATTTCCAACTTTGCCCAAGATAAGTAAGGCCAACCATATATAATAAGTGATCTTTTGTTTCAGATATAAAAAAAACTGTACCACCACAAACCGTGAAAGGCCTTGAGTTCAGTACATGGCAGAGACTGTACTGTTTCTAGGACAACGGTTCTTAAAATAATGGATTTTTAATGAATGGTGTTTTTTTCTTTTTTGATAGTTGTGGAAAGTTCCCAACAATATGGAAATTAAAAATTGCTTTGTTTTGGATCATTCTTTGTATCAAGAAAAGTCTCCGAAACCTATTCAAGGCTATTAATTGGTTTAATAAAACCTAATGCCTCAAAAAACATTAGGTTAGTCGCTACTTAAAGTTATATGGATTTATAATAACAGTGCCTTATCAGGTAAAGCCATAATGTCAATCTGAGGAGTTGGGTTTGGCTTTAACAAGTTTCTACAATAAGAGCAACTCCCCAGCCAGCTACCTGCCTACCTGGATACCTGACTAGTAGGGGTACGACCGAGATCGCACACGGATAGCCACCGTATCTCCAACTTCCTCAAGTAATTATCCCAACCTGCAATTCCGAAAATGTTTGTTCTTTCCTCTCCCGTGGGACAGCGCTATTAACATTTGGGACATCTTCCTCACGAGGCATAGAATATTAGTAACACCCCTAATGAGCAAAGTTGAATAAAATTTTAGTGCCTATAATAAAAGGTATATTTTTTATATTGAGAATATCCACAATGTTGAGGTTTTCCCCAACCAAGGTAATATTTTTTCCAGGTCTTCCTGTCAGGAGAAATTTCTTCATTAAGACCTTATCTTGCCATGTCTTCCTGCAAGTATTTCATCCATGAAATATTTGGTAGGACTGTTCTACTTCTTCCTTTTGAGCACCAGTACATGGTCATATTCGGAATTCATTTATCATCCATCTTCAGTAGGTGTCCAAACAACTCGAACTGCTTGACTGGATCGCTTGATAATTTATTTAAGCATTTATAATAAATAGAAATAAATTGCATTGAAAGTTAATATTGATCGTTTTAATTGAATCCAAGATAACAGCTATTGGATTATGACGTCTCTTCACAAATTTTGCTCGATTAAATTAATGAAAGCTAATAATAATAATTGAAAAAAAAAACAGTGTCTATAAAAAAAAAACAGTACACTAATTCTATCTAGTCGTTAATACTGTTCTTCCGTATTGGAAACTACTCTGAGCAATGTCAGCCATAAAACTGATCATTTTCAAATAAGGGTCTTTTCAGTATTTCAATCTCTTGAACAAACGAGTACACCCTGTTGGATCTCCAAATCCTCCCGGAACACTACCAGGCTCAATAAATCGGGTACCCTTTATTAGGAAAAAACTTAGCGGTTGAGCGTGATCTTGGACAAATCATCTCACTGTACAACCATTGTCTTAGAAACACTAGTCTCTACCATATACTGAGACCCTTCCTGGTGCGGTAGAGGTTGCAATTTACAAATTGTTTTAAAATGTTATCCAAGATGCATGCCTTTTCCCGAATCGAACATTAAAGATTCTGTTTAAAACTGGAATGTCATAGAATTACTCATCAATCAGCAATTCAAGATGGCTGATTTAAAAAAAATGCTATTTCTTATTTAGTTTAAAAAAATACATTTATTACAGCATCCGCTATTTTTCTTTAGCATCTTCTATTTTCATACATGGAGTGTTTCCTGTACTACTCACAGTGAATTCTTTAACGCTTTGTGTCCACGTTTTTGAGGACGCCTTCTCTTTTTCCGTCCATAAGGTGGCCACTTCCAGATCTTCTTGAGCCATTAATCCTTCGTTTCAAATGCCCATTTCATATTAGTCTTTTCTTTCACTCTTTGTGGAATATATAAACAGTTTTTTCTATACCGAATAACCTTTATTCTAGCATAGTTCAGTCAATAAGCTGTCCGAGAATGCATACTTAACGTAAGCAGTTATAGCGTCTCACTTTTCTTTACCCATCGGATGATAATACCATGCTGCTGAAAAAAATACTTTGGAAGTGGAATTGTGTTAAAGTTTGTGAAAAGATTCTTAATATATGATTTTCTATACTATTTCTCTCCAAGGTAAAAAAAAACTTTTAATAAAGTTCATTAGTTGAATAAAGTTGGTATTTAAAGTTGGTTTTAGCATTGTTTTCGATTCCCATATTTCTTAGAGTCTACTTCAACTTTTTAATTTATTTTTTAATATGTCATTATAAATTAAAACAATATATCAATATCATCATAAAGGACTTGTAATTATTAAATTACTTATCAATTTGCAATGCTTGTTGTCTTCATAAAAGCAGTCGAGGCGAACATTGTTTAAGGCCTCCCTTAGGCCATGATGGTATTCCTGACATGATATTCAGGGAATTCGTTGCGAAGTAGGATTCCGCCTTCCTAATTATCTTATTTTACTTTGATCCTCTTAAGGGAAATATAAATTTGTGCTACCTTTGTCATTGGGTTATTGAGGTTTAGGTATCTTCGTTTCTAAACATGTTCAATGATTTTATGAAAGAAGTTCTATATTTTTTATATTGATATCTTGGTTATTATAAACCCAAAAGTACATTAAGGCCAGTTTAACCTATGTACAATAGATTTAACACAAAATTCTAATAGTAACTAACTCTAATAGTAATTTTATTCCTTAATTTACAACGTCGACTTCCCGAACAGACGAAAATGTTGTGAAAGTGACTGTCCTTTCAGACCGACGACTGACCATTGACCAATTATCAGAGTTTAGTGGGTTATCTTGGAGCTCAGTCCAACCCACTTGAAGCAATGGAAGACTTGAAAATGAAAAGAGTCGCTGCCAAATGTGTGCCTCGGGTTCTGACATACACCCAAAAGGAAATTCGGATTAGAGTCTGTCGTGATTTGAAACAATATCTTGAAACTGATCTAGATTTCTTATCAAAGATCATTACGGGTCATGAGTCTTGGTGCTATAGGTACGTCCCAGAATGCAAACAACAATCCAGCCAATGAAAGACGTCATTGTCACCTCGACAAAAAAATGTTGTCAAGTCAGATCGAACATCAAACAATGCTGATTTGTTTTTTGGATGTGAGGGGGATTCTCCATCCAGAGTTCAGTCCACCAGGCCAGACGGTAAATCGAGATTTTTATCTTGAAGTGTTAAGAAGACTAAGGAACAGCATTCGTCAAAAAAGAGCTGATTTGTGGCAGACAGGGGAATGGTTTTTCCACCACAACAACGCGCCTACTCGGCTATTTCTGTTACCCAGTTTTTGGCCAAAAATGTCATGGTTTGGTATCACACGCACCATACTAACCCAATCTGACTCCGTGTGATTTTTTTTTGTTCCCATGCATGAAAAGGGGCATGAAAGCTCTGAATTGACAACGTTGATGATGCCAAGAAAAAAACGAATTTGGCAGCCATCACTGAAAAGGAGTACAAAAAATGTTTCGAACAGAGGAAACACCGATGGGATAAATGCCTGATGTTCAATAGAGAGTACTGTGAAGGGGACAAGGTTGCTATGTAAAAAAAAACTAAATATAACTTTTAAAAAATAATTCAGGTGTTTTTTTCTTGTAAGTAGGTATCCCTTCTCAACCGTATACTCAACCGTTAGTTAATTCTCTCAATTAAAGTGAATTAACTAAATATAATAATAACGGGGCCAGTTAGCACCAGGAGGGTATGCAGATCCCACATGATTCGTAAACTGGCTGAAAGCAGAATAAATTATTTATTTGCCACCACCGAATTCGAATCCAGGACTTCAACACAGCAACTCAGCGCTCTACACTATGAGCTACTCCTCTCCCTACAATATTTATGAAAATTATTTAATGTTGCAAGGGACATTTGATTAAAAATCAACTTCAACAGAAACTTATGTTGACTACATTATAATTTTTTTCGGATCCTTTGAACGGAAAACCTAGATACGAATTTAACAAAGAAGAAAGTCCTGTATATTACTAGTAAAATATAGTTATTATAACTGTTACGCTGTGATAAAAATATAACTTTTTCCCACAGCAGAAAAAGGGAATGTTCCATTAAGTTTCTTATTCTTATACACCATTACTTATAATGATATGCTAACAAACACGATCAATATTATTAAGCCAACACCGGATTCACTAATAAGTTGACTCTCCGATGGACGGATTGGAATAATAATATTGATGTCAATACAATTGGCTGAAATCAAAGATATTTGATATTTATAGAAGGAGTATCATTATTATTAAACGTGTGAAGGGCTTAATGAGGACGATGCTACAGTGGGAGCTCTAAATTTTGCCTATCCAGGTTTAATTAGGATAGGGATTTTTAACGAGTACCTGACATCGTACAGGCTCGGGACCCCCGTTTAACGTCCCTTCCGAAGGACGGCGTAACTAAGGATTTTTTACTCCCTAAATAAAATCCTAGGGTCTCCTGCCGGGCTACGAACCCGCGATCTTGGGTTTAGTAGTTTGTTACGCTTACCACTAGACCACAGGTGACCTTTGATTAGCCATATCAGCATAAAGTGACGTTAAATGAACAAACAAACAAGGGCTTAATGAGGAGTTTTAGTTCATCCAATGGTGATAGTCGGCGTAACTGAAAATATGTATTTGTACTTCGGCTAATCAATCTTTTATCTGGATATAACCTCTTAATAATTAATAATCCGATAAATCGGCAAAGAAAACTGGTTTAGAAAATAAAATAAATCCCTGTTAGATCGTAAGCATTTATTGTGTACAATTAAAAAATTATTAGATTAGAAATAATACTTTTTTTTACTCTAAAATTATTTGCTTTTTGTTTGCTTAATGTAGAAAACCCTTATCTTACATTTAAACCATTTATTTTATTTTAATTAGAAAAGAACAGGTACCAGAAATATAAATTTTCGTAACCTATTTTATTGAGTAAATAATGCCTGAAGATTAAATGGAAGGGTGAACCCCGGAATTATCTATCACAGGTTTTTTTTTAATATCCGTCAACTCTAATTGGCATGGGCGTGTAAGTACTGCGTTGCATACAGAGGCGTGACTAATTTGGATATGAGGCGATTTATTTTTTATATATCTTCCGTTATATAACAAATACAAAACTATTATTTTTGCTTTTTTTTTTGCAATATATGTAGTCACCTAGGGTTGTCAAAAAAAAGGCGAAAAAGAAAACAAGCAGGGCTAATTTCCCCAATATTACAAGGACCAGTAAGTCTTTAGAGAATGCCGAATCATGGCTGACTTATATTGTAATATTGTACAATATGGTCGGCATTTTTGCTTGAAAAATATCTATCCTTTCCTTACCTACCTTCCCACTTCAATCCCTAATCTGTCCACAAACTGTTTACCTAACCAATTGTCCTGAAGAAGACTAGGTGAAACGTCGACTTTTAAAATAAAGAGTTCTCCTTACTAAAGAGAGTTTTTTCTGACCTCCACTCGGCCCATTTTCTTCCCCATATGTACAAGATCGACTAATATTATTCAACATAGAATATCAATTGTTTATGAAAAAAGCCTTATTGGTGTCTTAAGAGACAGCCGGATCATAGTTTACTTAATATTGACACAATATCATTGACAAGTGTGAGGGACACCTTCACTACATTCAATATTATTGTTTCGATCATATTACTTGCAGTTTGATAACCATTGATCGTGTAAGGGTGGCTTAATGGACATATCGATCGCAAAGATGTGGAACTAAGGGAAGGCAGAGCCCTCACTGCAGAGGAACCTAATGAGACGAGGCAACTCAAAGGTAACGTAATGGACAAGGCACAGAAAATAAAATAGGCAGCTCACTCCTGAAGCCGACTCCTTCATAGTGACAGGAAACTGATGATTCGTCTTATGAAACTAGACAACGCGAGCACAAAATAAACATAAGCAACCCAGCATTTCCTTCTATACAATTGTCACTATCTGTATAAAACAAAATAAAATATTCTTTTATAAAAAATTTTTATAAAAAATTATTATTATTATTATTATTTAATTTTCATGTGCACCTGCGCAATTGCGCATCCTGCAAATTTGATCGAAGTGTCTAAATTATTATTATTTTAATAAACATGAAAAATGTAATGGAAATAGCAACTAACGGCAATAGTAAATGATATCGATCAATAATCTACATTCTAACAATAATAGTTTATATTTTATGTTTTTAAAAATTTACATGATTATGACAGATCCTAACTTTACAATTTACTTATTTTTTTAATTCCACACTCAATTGCAAAAACTCATGTTTTAAAAAGCTCATTTATTGATCGATTCATTGTATCCTTTGACTTAACATGATCAGGAAGTGTTCATAGAGGACTAATGTATCATATTAGGGCGACATTTTACTAGTAAAATTATCTACCTTGATTGCTACTGTAAGTTTACGCAGTGGAATTAGCTTGCTTTTCTACACTAAACTGAACCCATAACCACAAATAAATCATAGTTATAGAGAAATGAGTATAAATAGATATATGAAAAACTAAAAAAAGCTAAAACAGTAGATCAATTACTTTGTTCGTTTCATCTTTGGGATCCGGAGAGACCTCGGTATTACCCGATATTACGAAGAGTTGAAGTGGCTTTACCCTTCCTATCGCCGTAAGTACACCCAAGCTTCCTGTCTTTACCAAGTTATCCAATCCCTTCCACCATCATACATTTCCGATCTTCAATTTAAAACCTCGGTCCACTCCCGTAAAACCCGTTCTCGGCTCTCATACCTATATAAAGCATCCCATCGAAGCACCCCAGCTTTCCTTATCCGAACCTCGTCCCTTTGGAACTCAAAACTTTCCTCCATTCGTGGTTCCAATAATCTTTCAACCTTCAAATCCCGTATATTCAAACACCTTATATCCTTACATTTCCCAAAAAAAATAGCATACTCAGTTTTCAGATTAAAATTTTTATAACTGATAAATGAATGATGTGTTTTTATTTATATATGAGTATATTTAAGTATATTTATATCATTGACGCTTCACTCATTCAATTACATATTTTTTAAAACAAGTTATCATAGTTGATATTGTTGTTTGATTTTTTTTAATTATCTCCTTTGTTTGTTTCTAATTGACATTGTAATTTGCATACATATGTAATTATATATTTTTTTCTCTCTCTATAATTACTTTAATTTATTTTCTGTTATTTTTTATTTTTTGTACTCTGTTTTTTTTTATTCTTTAAATATTATAACTGGAGGTAACTCGCTTTTCAATCTAATTATTCTTTCTCGTTTGTCAATTTTATTGTATTAATTAAATATAACTTAAATTTAGACTTAAACCAAAAAATCAATTAGACCAATATTGTGAAAGATAAGTATTGTGTGGTCATGTAAAAGAGCTTAGTGTCCAAAGGCAAACGTATGGAGCAAAACCGTGGTATCTCCCAATAAGCTTCTATATCTAATTACTCCAACTTCAACATCATCAACGATAGGTTACTTTTTATTTATGCTTAGTGATGAACTAAAAAAATATCAAAATTATATCATTGCTTCCAACCAATGTTAAAATATTTATAGATTGCAGAACAAGCCAACAAAATAAGAAGAAAAAAAACACTTAAAAAATATGGTGGTCATGTAAAAGAGCTTAGTGTCCAAAGGCAAACGTATGGAGCAAAACCGTGGTATCTCCCAATAAGCTTCTATATCTAATTACTCCAACTTCAACATCATCAACGATAGGTTACTTTTTATTTATGCTTAGTGATAAACTAAAAAAATATCAAAATTATATCATTGCTCCCAACCAATGTTAAAATATTTATAGATTGCAGAACAAGCCAACAAAATAAGAAGAAAAAAAACACTTAAAAAATATGGTCGTCATGTAAAAGAGCTTAGTGTCCAAAGGCAAACGTATGGAGCAAAACCGTGGTATCTCCCAATAAGCTTCTATATCTAATTACTCCAACTTCAACATCATCAACGATAGGTTACTTTTTATTTATGCTTAGTGATAAACTAAAAAAATATCAAAATTATATCATTGCTCCCAACCAATGTTAAAATATTTATAGATTGCAGAACAAGCCAACAAAATAAGAAGAAAAAAAACACTTAAAAAATATGGTCGTCATGTAAAAGAGCTTAGTGTCCAAAGGCAAACGTATGGAGCAAAACCGTGGTATCTCCCAATAAGCTTCTATATCTAATTACTCCAACTTCAACATCATCAACGATAGGTTACTTTTTATTTATGCTTAGTGATAAACTAAAAAAATATCAAAATTATATCATTGCTCCCAACCAATGTTAAAATATTTATAGATTGCAGAACAAGCCAACAAAATAAGAAGAAAAAAACACTTAAAAAATATTTATTTATTGGGGTTTTGAAAAAAAAAAGTTAAAATATCAATCAATACTCGGATATCTTTAGAAGTATTGATAGGAAACGTTTGAGTGAAAATTATTTCCAAACTCCATTGTCAATAATTTCCTAATTAGTTATCGAACGGAAGAAAAATACAGCGAGCATTCCTCACCGCTCACAGTAGCTCCAATAATTGCATTCAGACCAGAGAACTAGAGCAACAGAACAGCCCCGGAATAGAAATAGTTTCAGCTGCCATCAGGAATGCAATTTGCCAGTCATACGTTAGAGATTACCTAGCAAATTTCAGGGATTACTTCTCTCTAAAAAATAATATTATGGTATATTGGCTTCACTGCCAAAACAATTATCTCAGAAAGAAATAACATAGGTATGAATAATATTTAAATAATAAAATGGGATGCCACCCTGAAATCTTGAAATATACTAATTCCTTCAAAGGCATACACTTGAAATATACTAATTCTACATCGTTATTGAATAAGAAATGTTTATCTCTCTTCTCCAAAGGTTGGCGTGGTTGACAGACTCTAGGAGTTCTGTAGTAAATAAAGTTCATTTTTGGTTTAATTGTATAACATTATATTTATCACCTGCTATGATCAATATGACCATAGCTACAAGTGGAGTTATATATCTATTTACAAAGAACCTTTTTCTTATTTGTAAAGGAAGCCATTTCGTGACTGCCTACATCTTAAGTATCTTAAGGTATCCTTTGCCCTCAGGTACAGATCCTAAGGGACAATTAAGCTACCTGCTCAGTGACCCTCAATCTGTTTCAGATACTTCCAACTTCAAATAGTTTTACAAACAGCAATCAAACCGATGCAATAACATTCATTACGAAGATTCACTACAGAAACGTTTTTTCCAAACTGAAATCAGGGGATGTGTAGCCCTAGCCGCAGCTGAATTAGTAATTACAGATTATGAGTTGATGAATGTTGATTAATATGATTAGACTAATTAACTGAACCATCCCCGGAGCAGATTGGGACGGCAATAATAGCCTCCAAGATAATTACAATTGACGATTTAATTAATTCAAACACCGGATAAATTTAATCCACTGCTCGCTCAAGGAAGTTGAGTCAAACCAACAAAACAGAATTGCCACAGAATTGCGTACAGATCCAACTAAAATTAAACTAGTCAAAAATGTTTTAAAAAATGCCTAAAAATAAAAAATTTCCACCACTAATGATGGGATTGCATTGCTATACTGTTAGGAGTAGAGAAGACTCCACCAATTAAGACGACTTTCTTCGGATTTCAATTATAAGTAATAGCATTTTTCATGAACTGCTCATCCATACCGAAATCTTCCTCTTTCATGGAAAAGAACATAAATTTTTTTTATTTTTTTTTTTAACATGATCGATGATCAAAGACGCCGTGTTGTAGATAGTTCCCATTCATGAGAATTTTTTCGATACGGGATGCAAATATTCACAATTCAAAATTCTCTGCATACTCCATTCTGAGTTGTTCCCCTGGAAGGGATTGGTGGCATCTCTACCCTTTGTATTATTTGATTTTTTTTGTTTTTGCGTTATTGACAACCCAATTGCACCAGCGCAAGCGTCGCTTATGCCTGAAATGCTAGGTAGATAAATAATGTGGGATATTATTACCTATGTATTACCCATCTGCAGTCAGAGTATAATTGTCATAGATACATTTCACTGTTTGCAGTTTGCTCATAAAACATTAATCAATGACGAAAACAGCTTTTGCCGCTTCGTCAACTTGGCAACTGCCTGTACATCAGGATGAATTTAAATATAAACAAGTAGAAATACACAGTTGTTTTGATATGGTACCAATACAAGTATGGCTTCTAGATGTGTGCTATTAAAAGTTCTGAGTGATTATAAGGTGCTAACAGGATCAGAAAGGCATCAGTCATTACTTTATCTTCAAAAATATTCCTTCAAGCCTTATTTCTAAATAACGGAATATCTCGTATTTATGCACTAATCAGAAGTAAGCCACTATATTAACCGTTAGATCCATCAGTGAATACCAGGATCTGTTGTCTCATATGTTATAAACGTTATACTTATTATGATGTTTGATTTCATTGGCCGAGCCATCTCTTGAAATACAGTTGATTGAATTATAGATACTTTTATAGACTAATTAATAATTAAGAGAATGTTTTCCTCAATTAATAAATTATCAATGTAAAGTTTAATATTTGTATCCAATTAATA
The DNA here is from genome assembly GCA_037127475.1 of Arma custos. Lineage (NCBI taxonomy): Eukaryota > Metazoa > Arthropoda > Insecta > Hemiptera > Pentatomidae > Arma > Arma custos. The sequence goes on from CM073763.1 coordinate 67,904,990, forward strand.
TTAATATATGAACAGGTATATTTAGCCAGAGCCTCAACAAAACCCTAACCTGGCGAGCTCTTCTATTTTTACAGCTTTAATTTTAATAATTTGGCGCCTGCACCTCGAAAGGATAGGACATCCATTTTTTTTTTAATGAAGCATTATTAAACCCTTAAGTGTAGTTTTTATTTACAATATCCAGAAGTATATATAACAATGTATGGGTGTTATTATATAATATATACACCACACTTTGTATGCTTTATGAGAAAACACGATATACTTAGCTGGCTAATGCTTCTATTGTAATAGAGCCTTAGGATAAATTAATTTTATAAGGACTATTTTAACAACATTAATTCGAGGATATAGCAATAATAATTGGCGAGACCGACAGAGTTGGGATGGACCACTAATTGGGGGACATCTTGCCCGCTGGCCCTGGCTTCCTCAGATCCTAACGAGACCCTCTAATCATAACCTTTGGGGTCGCGAGCTGTGGCCAGTCATGCAATTTAAGCTCATTTTATCCGGTTATATAAAAAGATAGAAAATATTTATTTATTCGGATACATAATTATTTATAGTTAATAATAATAATCATTGAGGAGCTTTATAGCTGAGGAGAGTTTTTAAAATAATTCTTTAAAAGCTCGATTAAATAATAATAATTATTATTATTAAATCTATTAACAGATGGAGATAGACCCTGTGGGATCTGGAGACCGTCCTAGGACTCACATAGCCTCTGTAATGTGGGTACCCTTAATTGGAGGGGAAACCTGTCGGTTGACCGTAATCAAGGACAAATCACCTCCCTGCCGTTGTCCTAGAAACAGCATTGTCTCTACCACGTAATGAACCTAATAGCCTTCGTCATAGGGTCGTATTAGTACAGGGTTTTATTCTAAATGGTCGAAATTCATTAATTTTTATCTTTGATAACTCTGATAAATATTGTATCTGAACAAAAATATTTGTATCTTTTTGTAAATCAATATTTTAAATACTATGATTTACTGCCCGATAAAGTTCTAAAATACCCATTTCATATTAATGGGGAGGTACCAAGAAGAATTACTCTCAATAAATATAAAATTGTTTATTATACTTCATGACTGCCTATATTTCTAAACCAGATTAATTTTTACAATATTCATGGAACCAAACTGACCGCTGCTGATGTAAATAGTACAAAAGTTTGAGGACAACAACATTTTTAAAAAAAATCAGAAGCAATAAAACAAACACGAATTAGAGATTTTTATGAAGTAATATGAGTACAAAAAAAAAGTCACAAGCGATTCTTTACAGGTCAAATTTATTATTTCCAAAATTTTAATTAGTTGTTATTTAATAGTTATCGATTTTGCAGTTTTCCACTATGAACAAGGAAAGGAGCACAGTATAAAAAGGAAAATAGTCACACAAAAAAAACTAATGGTGATTTATTGCAGGATAATCATGAAGTAAGTTTACTTAAAACACGTAATCTGAAGAAGTGGAGCATTCATTATTGGTTGGAATAATATCGGTATCTAAAAACAGACTAAGGGAGTGGGATAGCTGAAAGTGTAGAGCGCTAAATTGTAATGCTGATGGCCCGCGTTCAAATGGCAGCTAAATTATTTAATCTGTTAACAGTCGAACCTCGTGGTATCCACCTGGGAACCCTCCTCGGGCTCACCTATCCACAATAAAGTGGGAACCATTAACGGGGGGGGGACCTGGTAGTTGAGGATGATCATAGAAGAATCACTTCCCTGCACAACAGTGGTCCTAGAAACAATAGAGTCTCTACCATGTACTGAACCGAAGACTATTCATAGATCGTAATGGTACTTTTTTTATAAAAAGCATTGGTGGAAGCTGTTAAATAAGCATGTACTGCGAAACCGACAATAACAATTTTAAAAAATTAACCGAAATTCGTGTAATGTTAAGAAAAGACCAAGCCTGTTTAAAGAATTCTATGCCAGAACAATCCAAGCCCGAAAAAGATTGCATCGACTACATATTTAGAAGTTATAAATATAAAAAAATAATAAATAATAATTAGATTACAACAAACAGATTACTTCCGCATTTCATAGGAAGAAATAATATTAAAACCTACCTCAAACATACGAGATAAGCCTTCAATAATGTAGGCAGTACTCTACAAGTAATATTGACAACATAATAAAAGAAGATTAAAATCTAAGGCAAAAAGCATTATTTATCTTTTTATTCATAAAAAGCATTATAAATCTTATGTTTACCTACATCAGCAAAATGAGCTATTATTTAAACTATTATAATTATAATTTTAAATAGGACTCTAATAAGTGGATGTTTATATATATATATATATATATATATATATATATATATATATATATATATATATATATATATATAGTGATTTAATCAATATCAATGAGTAATTTAATCCATAAATTTGTATCTGTTAAATCTGAATTTTCTTGAATGATAATCATGGGTGTATGTTATGAGAATACTACTTTCAAACGGATCCGTACACGACAAGATTATTTCAATATAATTAGAAATTACGTCAGTCAGATAATAAACATTTTGAAGCTAATTACAAACATATTAATTTCACAAAGAGAATGCAATACATATTGAACATTATGACTATTAGGAAAGCTCTTAAGCCCTTATTGATTCAATAACTAAGTTCGTTTACCTTAATTCGAAATTCGATAGTATGTACTGAAAACGTCCAAGCAAATTTTAAGTACCTCAGTAAAAATAAGTAATGGGTCATCAAATAGTTTAATTAAATTGCCTGAATACAGGTACATTACAGCGTTCCTGGAAAAGATAAAAAAACGATATTAGTATGCAACCAAAAATTAACAATGGAAAATCCTAAAGATTACAAGAAATCAAAGAAGCATCGGCGGATAGGAAAGAGTAAGATTGAATATCTCGGCAATATCATAAGATATGACGGATACCGACTATTACGACTAACAGTCCACGGTAAGTTGGAGAGCAAAAGCGGGCCCGGAAGGAGAAGACAATGGTGGCTGGCATCAGTCCAATTATTTATAAATGTGGCAAAAGAAATTAAATAAAAAATAATAATTAAATAATCATCGCTGTGATTATAACCAACGTTCGTAAATGATAGGGCACATAAATAAGAAGAGTTATTCTTAAAAAACTAAACTTACGACTATTATGTTGTTTAGTGGGTCTTATTTGAGACAGTCTAACCTTCGTTTTGGAATGTTGCAATCATTATCATCATCATAATGTATTATCCTCACCGACAGACCACCTAAGCAGTGTGAGAAGACATTTTGTAGAGCTCGGCCCAGCTGTATCTGTCCTGTACCAGCACATTTCTTCTATTCGAATCCATTCCTCTTTTCCTGAAAGTCTCCTTCACCCAGGTCTTCCCAATTCTTGATCTTCCTCACTCTCTCACCACCCTTCCAATCATTATATGCACATTTTGCTGTGAGCCTTGGCTCCACACGTAACAGATGTCCATGCTATCTGAGCCAATTTCGCTTGCAATCATTATGAAGTATAAAATTAATTATTCCAAAAATATTTTATATGACTAAAGATCATTTACATGGCATTTATATAATTTCTCCCTTAATTAGTCATCTTAGCGAACGGTCTCCTTTTACTGATGATGCCGCCACCATAACCATAACATCCTGAAGGCTATGTCCTCAGGCTTCCTCGGCTATCGGGGGTAGTTCTGGAAGTAAATCCATACTGACCGGTGATTTATTCAACAAGAGTTTGCTAACTGGACCCTTGCAACCGAGGGGAGAGGACACGGCCCTGATTGCCTCGCCAAGCGGCCTGATAAAATATTTCTATAGATTTCCAACTCCTGTGGAGCCTGTAAAATTTCGGGCTAAGTCAATTTCCAAAACCCGATATTCGAGTGTTGGATCAGCCAATGTGAATAGTATAACCAAAAAGTCAAATTCCAAACTGTTTGAATTTGATACGCAATATAATTTCCAAGAAATTAACATAAGGCTTAAAATAGTAGTGATTTTAAAATTATCAAATGTCATAGATTTTTTTTTATTTCATAGAAATATCAATTTCTCAAAAATATGAATGAAATTAAAATATGCTTATTATGGACCGTCTGTGGTTTATTGGTTAGTATAAAACCTACTGTGCTCAAGATCCGCGGTTTCGCGTACCAGCAAGTGATCTTGGGATTTTTTAAAAGAGAGTAAACATGACGTCCTCCGGAGAATAACAAAAATTATTATCAGTGCCAGGTACTCGTTTATCATTATTGACCCGTTATTAAGATCCCTATTGTAACTATACCTGATAGAGATAGGCAAATTTAAGGACTCCCATTGTAGCATCGTTCGATCAGTTTATGCTACTTTGGCTGATTGGATTACAGTAGGATACCTAAAATTTGCCTATCTCTGTCAGGTATAGTTAAATAAAAAATATAATTAAAAGATAAATGAAATATCAAATGCACTTACACTACACGTTTAAGGGATCACACACTACACTACAAACTGTTTATTCGCAGAAATGGAGACCTGATTGTTGACTAACTCCTAATAATTAGCCGCGCTATCTATCATTGCCAAACTGTGGAATTAATTAAAGGCCATTAAAACTGTGATTATTGATAGTCATAAATCTGGCGGACAATGCACCCTCCCCCGCCTGCCATATTTTACGGCTGCCATAATGCAGAGGTCTGCTTCGGATATCTTTAATAAAGCCATTAGCTTTAAAAATAGACTTCAACTTCCCCCATCGCTTAAGTTATGTTGTTGCAGTGATTCATGCCCCAAGTAATGAAATTAGAGCTTTGCTCGAGTTATAATTTCAGGCTTCGTGGTGGAGATTTAAATGAAGAGGACGATAAACACTTCAAGGGAAGTGATAAAGTAAATTACTCGAGGCATTCATAGTAATTACAGCCAGATAGATATATATATATACAAATATATACAGTAGGGGAAAAAGTATTCGCACATCCTGTTGTTTTCTTTATATGATGAATTGAGACATTAAGGACAACTGTTTATTTATTCCCCTTGCTTTAATAATTTGCTTTATTAATTTGATTGTATCTACATCTCAAGTATATATTATATATTTTAACTTTAATATTTACCATATGAAATTTTAATTGTCTGTATTTTGCCCTGAAGAAGACCTGCTATGTGGGTCGAAACCGTAGTTCTTTACTAAACAGTTCTCCCTACTTAAGAGAAATTGTTTGACCTCCACCCGGGCCAGTTTCTTCCACACATATAAGGTCAAATATTATTATTCAAGATAAAAGACAACGCTTTGAATTAAAACTTATTAAATAATAGTATACATTCTTCATTCTTTTATTTTTCAATTGCATCCGGGCTTGCTCTACAAACTCCGTAAATTCCTACCCCCTACATACTTTCTCATCCTTCAATCCTATCTCAAAAATAGAACTTTCCAAGTAAACTATAATAATGTCTATTCATCCCTCTTTTCCCAATCTGCTGGTGTTCCTCAAGGTAGTAGTATCCTTGGCCAAATCCTTTATACATTTTATACAGCAGACATCCCAATTCATCCTAATACTATCCTTACCACGTATGCTGATGATACATGTGTATCCAGTGATTGCATCCCAAAGCCTCCAATTCCATATCACTGATCTTGAAGAATGGTGTCAAAACTGGAGAATTAAAATAAAATCTCAAAAATTGCATCAAATCAATTTTACCCTTCGTCATAAACCAATGACTTCCTGCCATTCAGTATCCTTTAATAATATCCCACTGGTGCCTCTAGAACAGATCCGATACTTAGGGTTGCATCTCGACAAACGATTAACCTGAAATCCTCATACAAGACTGAAAAGACAAGAAACCGCTCGACGTTTCAGGCTACTTCAACACTTAATAGACAAACGCTCTAAGCTCCCAATTAATTACAAAAGACTCATCTATATGTCCATCATACAACCTATTTGGACTTAAGGAGTAGAGCTTTGGGGCTCCACTAAGCCATCGAATTCCTCTCGTATCCAATCCCTACAATCCAAAATCCTTAAAATCCTCAATGCTCCTTATTTTGTTAAGAATAAAATCATCCATAATGACCTTAATGTCCCATTTGTTGCTGATTTGGCCCGAGCCCGGTATCTATCCTTTCATAGCAAACTTCATTCTTCCCACTCAAACCTTCTAGTTTCAAACCTAGCTTCCTCTTCAATTCCCGAAAATCCTCTTAGGTGTCTGAAAATAAGATGGCCAAGTGACCTTCTTAGTTGAACTTGTGATTTGAGTTGTACTAGTGGGTAGTTTCTCTACTTGTCATAATCTCATGTCATTATGTATCACTTAGCCTATTTACTTGTTGGATTATTGTAATACAGTTGTAAATATCAACAAATAAAATTTTAAAAAAATCAATTGCACCCACGCAATTGCGCATTCAGCAAATTTAATCCAAGTCTATGTTTTCTCTTTGCTTTGCAGGAACATCATGTTTTGGAAATAATCAATAGTTCTTGAACAGGTCTCTTGGCCACTATGTTTTTAATCTTTTCCTATCAAGCCCGGGAAACAGGAAGTAGGAACGAGGAAGAATAAGTGGATTTTGGTGTTTTTGTGTTAATGGAATGTATTATTAGTATTATATGTGAATACATTATTTAATACTGGGAATATCCATGTTATTGAGCATTTAAAATTTTTCTTAGAATTTTGGACTGTGTTATCTACATTTTGTGGATATGGACGTGTTTTGCTGAGTCCTTAAAGTTCTGCTCTGTATGTCCAAATAGGTCTTATTAAACTGTTATAGATTAGTCACTAGTCAAGTGAAGATCTGTAGTCCAGAAGACGTGATAACTACATTCTATTGTACACTTTGAATATAATAAAATAATATTTAAAAATATCATTAACACCAAGAAAAATTATTTGCACACTTTGATTGTACATGAATAAAAATATTATTTTGTTTACTTCATACAGTATAATTCTTTTCTCCCCTATGAGTATTATGAAATATTATAAACGTGTGAGATCTTTCAACAGCTTGTCACTGCCAAAAACAAGTGAACTGAACGCTACCGAGAAATTGATTTTATTGTGCAAACAACAAAAACCTCATCAGATATTAGATTTCTTCATTTTTCTAGAGCAAGGTACGTGACTAAGAGATATGAAGAACAAGGCTCAATTGCTAATAACCTGCATAAAGATCAACACAGGAAACTAAATGAAACACTGGAGATAATTGAAGTGCTTAAAAATCCAGCTGAAAGAAATGGGGCTAAGGTAGTATAGCTTAATCAACTTCTGAGACGTTTGTAAGTACGACAATGGTAAGGAATGGTCTTAATCGTAGGGTCCCAAGAAAAAACTTATATTAGTGAGGGCATCCTAAAGAATTGGTTGAGTTTCAATACAATTATTTTTTCCAACCTTCCAACAGACAGCATTTTATTTTGCATTCTAACTATAAACAACATACGTTTCTACAAACAAGTTGTTGCATAATTTATTAAAACAAGCACCAATACAACTCATGAAGGGCCTTGGGTTCCTTGGATGGTAGAGACTGTGCTGTATATTATTTTTAATATAATACAAGAACTCTTCGGCATAGAAACTCAGCGGTATATTTAATTTTTAATTAATATTTAATTTTCCAATTAAAGTTTTGAGTGAATAGATCTAGTAAACTGTTCTATCATTGCCGAAAGCCCGTTCTCGTAGGTTTTTCAGCCTCTTCTTTCCCCGATTGCTATTAAAAAGATGTGAACTTTTAATAGGGAAATGAAGTAATTACTGACGAATAAGTTTCGTCGTTCGATGCAGGTTAATTTGTTTAAACATATAGAACAACGATAAGCAAAATGTTGATCATGTATATTAGGACAACGAACAGCAGTAGTGTCACCGATCGGCAATTTGCATTAATAAACTTGTTGAAATACCTTGTATTCCAGTCATATTATGAAGGGTATCTATGAATTTTACCACACCAATTATTTTTAGAGTTTTACCAGACAAAACAGGTTTTTACACTACTTTCCTACTTGTAAAACAGAGATTTACATGATTTTTTTTATCTAAATAAATTTCAAATAATTATTATTATTATTATTTAATTTTCATTTGCATCTGCGCAATTGCGCATCCAGCAAATTTCAAATAATTAAACAGAAAATTCACCCACTCCATTAATGCATAACTCGAAAATGATGTTGAAGTAAAATTTTGTATATTATAAGATATATTTATTGGATGAATTTTACACATGAGAATTTAGTCAGTTTTAAGTAAAATCCTTCAGGTAATATTCATCAAAATCGTAAGACCAGTTGTAGGGATACAAACCATATAAAACTAAGCATGTATTTCGGTTAGAGCGCAGCCACTATTGTGCAGAGGATGCGTATTTGACATGCATTAGGAAGCAAACAACGTTAATCGAACAAAATCAAATTCTGTCCTCCAAAGCAATTCGGCAATGTCCTACACTTCATAGAACATATATATATATATATATATATATATATATATATATATATATATATATATACACACTATATACTATCTACTACATACATACTGCCCTGTATAAATATCATTTTGATTATTATAAAATTTAATAATTTTAATTTTCTGTTTTGTTGGCACCCCTTCTACTATATTGACATGGCTTGTTTTCAAGTTTTCAGTTGGCTTAAGGCGCACCAGTATTTTTTACATGACTTTTATTAAACCCTTTTACCAGAGAGCTCGAAACATTTTTAGAAAATTAAATATTTCAACTTAGTAGCGAAATCAAATTTTCATTATGAATTTTTTTCAGAATTGAATTTCAAGCCAGAATGATTCTTGGAACAAGTTAAAAACAAGGTTGTTCTTTTAGAGAAATAAACTGAGCATAATGGAAGTTATTTTAATTTTAAAAAATAGCTTCTCTTGTTTCCAGCTAGGTAAATTTTAAATAATTTAAAAACTAATAACTATGCTATGGACCTTATTCTAGTTTCCTATAAGGTTTTTCACAGGACGATATGCGAGTTGGTTAAGACCCCACAGTGTTGTAATTGCCCTCTAGAAGCCTTCATCTTGGAAATAACAGGACAAACACCCAAGATAATACCGTTGAATAAAATAATTATTTGGGTCAAGTGCATTAAGACTGGCGCCACAGATTTCTTAGACTATTCTAGACCTCCTAATGGCATTACATCTCTGGCGTATTTCTTCATTAACGGACCCGCTGAGTCACATTTTATTTTAAATTGTTGAGTATTTCAAGACATGTCTATAATAATATTATTCCAAAGGTATTTCAATTTGCATTTGAAAAATTAAAATGTCCATATTTTTTATAGATCTGCAGATAGTTTAGCAAAATATGCGGAAATGAGCCTAAACCATTGGTTTTCTCGAGTCATTCCGAGTATGTTAATACATTGTATAATTTATTACAACCTGTGTCACTACAACACATGGAGGGTCATGAGTTGGTGACATTGTAGAGACTGAACTGTTCGTTGATTCAAAGATAAGAGGAACTTCGGCATTGCAACGAAGTAAAAGGTAAAATTTATACCTTATAAAATTTTCTAATTAATGTTTTGAATTAGATAATAGAGTTAAAACAGATGAGGATGGAAGACCACAGTTGCTTAGGCATTAGGTATAGTTTCTATGATCGGTATTTGAAGTATTTGAACGGTATGTAGCCAAAAATCTTAAACTTTTTGTTTATTTTTAATGCAATAGGTTAAAGACAGTAAAAATTATATTCTATAAAAGAATATTTTGAAATCCCCGCACGATTTGAAAGTATAGAAAATGTTCCCTGTATGTATGATTATTGCATGCCCTTACCTAATAAAGATGCTGCGCAAGCTTACAAATGCTTGGATTCCTGCTAAACAAAGAGACAAAATATTGTAGAGTTGGCGACCCTGCCTTCTTTATTGTATCGTTGGTATTTTATTAGCAATTAAATCTCTTGGAGAAAGTGTAGAAATATACTTTGTCCAAGTTTTTAAAGAAAAATATTTAAATCATTTAAAACGTTTTGGATCAAAAGCGGATAACTCCAAATTTCAAAAATTGATATTTTTGCTAGTTTGGTCAAGTAATATTTTACGCTTCTGAAAAATCAAATTAGAACTGGACTAAAACTACAAGAAATATGGTTAAATAAACCATGGCGGCAAAGTCAAATATCCGCTATTAATCTTGTACGCTTCAAGTAAAGCAAAGGCATACCTTCCGAAGGACGGCACAACCAACCTCTTTTACTCCCTTCAAAAAATTCTAGGGCCACATGCCGAGCTGCGAACATATATCTTGTGCAAAGATAGATTAGTACCCAGAAAAATCTGTGGAAAAACTTTCGTTTGACTAACATAAATTACACGAAATATCTTTAATAATAAAAATAAATTATACAAAATATCAAATTTGATTGAAATAATAATTAGTATATAGTTATATTATTTATAATTTCAGGTACATTCGTATTTATATTTTCGTATTTACATAGATGTTAATAAACTTAATTTTTATTTTCAGCATGATTGCCATCGTTTTGTTCAACAATTCTCACACATATTATAACTAGATCAACTAATTATTGATGTTTCCAGTTATTATTAGTGTAAATTGCACAACTATTTAACCACTTTTCAGTTAAAGTTTCTTATATCAATGAAATTATATAAATCTTTAAATTGAGATTGATTAAATCAAATTGTATAACTCATACAAAGGCCGCTATGCGTCACCAGAGTGCAATATTTCATGACCATGGTGCTGACGCGAATCCCTAAGTTCTTACTCTACTAAAAGTTGCTAAAGCCGGCCAGAAAAAAAAGCTTTCCCTTCAAAAAATTAGAATATCTACATAAATCGTTTGTATTGTTAAGTTTCCGGCTGTAGAGATAAATACGGAGTTATGTTTCGTTTCTATGTAGATTAGAATTGTTAACATTTAGCAAGAGGAGCGAGTACAAGGAGGAAAGTACTAGTATAGGATACTTATTCCCTGTGAATCGGGCCGGAGATAAAATAACATGGAGTGGGTCAGGTAGAGTCACTTCAAACAAGAAAGGCTGATCAAGTTTACACAAAGCTGAGGAATTCGCTAGAACAACAGGAACCTCTGCTACTCCTTTATTAAATATAGAAGGCAGGAGTTACGTTTCGGGGTAGAATAAAGCTAATATTTACATAGTAACCCCCACGCCTCTTTTAATCTCTCTTGTCCGTTTTCTTCTCGAAATTCCTCCCCCATCCCTTGAGATTTCACGCTATCTCATCCCTTTAAAGACTAAGTGATCTCTTTAGGCTTCTATTTCCTCAATGACGCCTGAACAAGACTTTAAGATCCTATCGATCTGATTATATCTGAAATTTATAAAGCCTCTGTCAGAAAATTAAATAGAGTTTTCAATAACTGAGCATTAATTTTTAATAACTATCTCAGGTCTCTGGTAGAACTTATTAATTTATCCTAAATTACGACATCCTTTATCTGCATTTTTTTATTATCGTTAAGGTGGTTAGATAATCATAAATGTACATATTTAAATGCTTAGTATTGATCCCATCTTCAAACGTTCATTCGTCATTTTTTTATTAAATATTAATTTATTCATTGAAATTTACAACTGTATAATAACAATACAACAATAAATGGCAGGAATGATACATACAGGCTTTTCATTATTAAAACTTAAGACATAAGAAAATTATGTATGAGAATAATCCAATATAGTTTGGTTCTGCTACACTATTCACTCTTTTCTTTTATAGTATTGAACAAGGTATAAATATAGTTTAAAATAAAACATACAAATTAAAAAGAATTTCTGACTAAAGCCTCAATCATCTCCTAATTTCCATCATATCCATTACTGTGAAAAATTATTTTTCGTTAATATTGCTTTATAAATGTTATCAAAACAAGTTGTATCGCTGAATTTTAAGAAATATCGAAATATACCAGTATCATATTAACCCTCAAAAGGTACGATGGGGTTAGGGCCGACCCCAGAATGCTTTGAAAATGTACTTTTATGAAGAATAAAGACATGTTACAGTATTAGAATTATGTTCTTATTGATGAGTAGAAAGGCACTGATACCATAGCACCTTAAAACCTTAAAAAAAAAGTTTCGGTATATGAGGACACCACCATACCAATAATGTCCTGCCAGCTCACCATAACATTGGAGGGTTAACTTAATTAATTTAAAGGGCTTTGTATCCAGAAGTGATAAAGCGGTGAGCCAAATGCCCTCCTGTCCCTTTCAAAATACTTCATGAGTTTTATTTTTGTAAATAATAACCATTATGTACCTTTATATATTTTTGTATAGTCTATGGCTTAGGGTAATAACAATACAAAACATACTATTTTTTCAAAATGGTTTGATAATGATTGTATAAGTTTATAATAACTGTATAAATAATTATAATACTGAAGTAAAATATCGATAACTTTATTAGAACATAAATTATTTTTTGTTTACAGCAATAATTTTTCAAATTCATTTCCTTTACCCAAAGGACCCACTAGAGTATCCTAACCTAAAACATTTTTTATTTTAAATGTTTATTGCTTTCAAAATAAAAGTAATGTTACGAAATAAATAAATTATCTAATTTGGAGCCTCATATCATATTGACATCCACTTGTTTAGCGAAGGTTATGTGTTCACAACTCATTTTGTGTATTTTTTTGTGAAAGTGTGAATAGTTAATAGTTAGCACTTTATTCTCTTGCTAATCTAGAAAAATAGACAACATTTATTTTATCTTACAATAAATTATTTATAAATTAGGTTTGTTTATCATCTTAGAACAGTGTGAGGGTGTATAATAGAGCCTTCTAAATTGGGGAGTAGAATCTTATGAAATAATGAAATAACTACTAATGACCTCTAAAATGATCAATTATTTATCTTGAATCAATTATATATGATATATACATACATATATATATATATATATATATATATATATATATATATATATATATATATATATATATATATAATATAAACTATATTATATACAATAATGCAATTGGGAAAAACCACAATGCAAAGCCTTATGTTTCAAATTTCTCCAGTAATACACCCACTGACCGGTCTACTGAGAAATTTGAAACATAAGGTTTTGCTTTGTGGTTTTTCCCAATTGCATTATAATAAATAATAGTGTTTCTTTTTGAGTTTTTGGCTCTATTTTATTTATATTATATATAAATCAAACATGTTAGTTAGCCGGTACACCCAACGGCTCCTCTCTCCAAATCGTCCTGAAGATGACCTACACTGTAGGTCGAAACATCGGCACTTACTAAATATAAGTCTAGTACTTATTTAGTGTTTTTTTGACTGCACCCCCAACTATCTCCGTTCTCCAACAAATATTTTAGTTTTACAAAAAATATACACATTTTTCACTTGATTACGTTCTACTTTGACTAGAGGAAAAAATAAGAAAAAACAGTATATTGATTAATAATGTATAATTAAATATAGCAGCTTTACTTCTTTAAAAATCAAATATATTATTGAGAGCATAATACAGAACAAAGGCATTGGAATAAATAGTTTTGAATAGTTAAAACAATTTAATTGATCTTGAACAATAGTAATGGAACTGTGTAAAAAGGTGCTTTCAGAAGAATTGTATTAATCCATAAAGATTATGCATTATTGAACTTTCATTGACCAACAAATTAATTGGAAATCAATGTAATTCTTACAAACTAATAATGTCAAATATTTATGTAATTGGTTAGAGTTGTTTTGATAATTTAAATAGTTTTTTAAACAATTAAAAATGTTATTGTTTCATTTGCTGTTTTTAAATAAACACTACTATTACTAGCTAGACTGTCGATAAAACCGCTTGATACCTTCTATTAAACACTTTTTGGATTCTTGTGAAATTTATGTGCCCATGCAAATGAATATCAAGATTTACATATACATACGGTTCTTTTACACTTTCTCCATATTTCACTCTTAAAGAAAATTAAATAAATAAAATAAGATATTTTATAAATTGTATAAATAAGAATAAATTTTCATATTTTTTTATGGGGAAAAAGAAAATTAAAATTATTTTTTCTTTATTCATCCAGAATAAATTTAACATAAATATAATAAATTAAAACATATAGCTATTTCCCTCATTACTGGAACCAAGTAGAAAATTTGGACTAAGAACCGCTTGAAATGTTTAATGGATAACATAACTAGCAGGGAATGTTTTGTACAAAGAATTTAATATTTGTAGTATTTTATCAATCACAGTTCAATCTGTGGTTGATATCTAATTGTCTTAGTTTTTTATATATTCAATTTTTAAAGAAATTTCCACCATCCCCACACTCAGTACTCCAAGATTACATTTACATTTACATAAAATAAATCATAAAAGCCCATTTGGTGAGTTATAGGGAGTCCAATAGTCTAATCCCTCTTTTATCTGATAAAATTGTTAGTTGTGAGATCCAACTGTGCCATGCCTAGCCTCTATAAACTAACTTAAGGATTCTACAGTACTGAAAATGACTCCAGCGATTGTAGGTGACAATGAAAATATCACTTGATATAAATGTTCAAAAGTTAGTACCACTACAATTTAATTTTCCTCAAGCGTGGACATTTTTTTAATCCATTAAAATAACTTATCTCTCAAAACTAGAATTTAGAGAGTCTTATCATAGAAGGAATTCTCAATTATTTGCAAATAGATTTTTTTTTTATTATGAGGGTGGGGCTAATTATTAAGTATCTTAACTTGACAAAATGATTTTATCTTAATATTACTATTTCTTTCCTTTTTCATTGATTATTTAAGATATAATAAAAAATTGGTGTTAATTATGAACTCATAAAAGAAGAGATAAGTCGATGATGTAATTATAACGCCAAATATTTAGCATTAAAGTTGCCATAGTACTAAATATTTTTCTTCATTATTTTCAAGCTCCTAAATTATGAAATCATATTATTTGAATAAGAGATAAAATGTTTATTTAGTTTAAATTTTAGTTTTAATAATATTTTAAAAGAAGTAATGTATATGACTTGTCAGACACCACCTACCATTAGAGATATAATTTCTTTTTACCTCCTTCATTACACTAATATCTAGATAAGACCAATATCTTATAAGACTCCTGGGGAATTGTTTTAAATACCGAAAAACAGGCCAACACACAACTTCTTGATTCCTGATAATAATTCAATTTGACCAAAACTGTTTTATATGCCTTTTGCATAACTTCAAGTATAAAAAGAGTTCATTAAAGTAACAGTTAATTATCTGAAGTATACAGATTTGGCTAGTAATCATAAATTCAGATATGTCTGGAAGGAATATGTCCCGACGGTGGACCAATCCCTATTTTACAAATTATGCAACTATTCAAGGATAGAATTGGTCAGGGGTTGCAGTCAATAATGGCACAAAAATAAGAACAACTTATTTTTTAATAGTGCCCTTTCCCTCTATACAACTATTCATTTGATTGTCTACCTGCTACTGAAGTTCTGACTGTAATCTTTTTTTTTTAATATTGAGTAAGTAGAAAAAAAAAGTTTAAGATTTTATCCTAGCATTAAATTAAACTTCAATATATATACCTATTCAAAAACAATGTTTGGAATCATTTTTTCCTCTGAATTGTTGTTTGATTTAAATTAAACTGAATTTAAGTTTTCAAATCTCTGTCTGGATCAAAGGTTTTCAAGCTGTTTCAGTTCAGGCTTCTAGTATTCTATTCTGTCCCTAATTCTCTTTTTTTTAACTATTCAGGATGTATGTTTTTAACTATTTTGTTCTTTAGCAATTTCTACCTTTCAGACACCTTTTTCATTTGTTCTTTTTCCTACAAAATGCATTCTTCACCAACAAACTCAATTTTTTTATGAACCCTTTGTATTATTTCACCTTATATGTAAAATAAAATATTGTGGCGAACACTAAAAAGTTTCTTATCTCATAAATAGAAATATGATCCATTATATGGATTCAAAACAAACTGAAGTTTTGATAAATCCATGTAATAAATAATTCTTAGTAAAGCCTTATATTTCATCCCAGATGAGTCTTGAGATGGAAGTGTTAGCCTAAATATTAGTCAAATAAATAAGTATGGTGAAGTAAACCATAAGCCATTATTTTAAGCTACTAATTATTTACCTCACTAAAAAGCTGAATCAAGTTACCATAAAGATCATAGTAATTTCTTAAATAATAAAGCAGATTTCAATCCAAGTAATTTCGAGTATGATGAAATTTTCATTAAATAGTCAAATCATACATAGTTTTTTTTGATATTTATAAAACTTTATTTATTTAAAAGATTATATTGTACCTAAATATTTAATGTTATTAACAACTACATTGTAATGTGGCTCTTAATCAGATATCAGCAAATCTAGGTTTTCTTTAAGACAGAACTTATTACAGCTAATTCAATAAGTTATGTTATAACAACTGATCATTCAAGGACTATTCGTTCATAAAATGAAACATTTACAAAAGAAATTACAATAAATAGATGACTTAAAACGAAAAAATTTTCAATATACTTTTTTTACTTACAAAGAAATTTCCAATATGATCAAATGAATAAGTTCTAATAAGAAACTTGAAATCATTTCTTCACCAATACTTTCACTCCAATATGGAACTTGAAATCGCACACACACTCACAAACACATAGTCATATTTAGAACGCGTATTTCGAAAATACAATATTATTATTAATTCTGAAAGTGAAAAACCATTGATAGTCGTCATCTGTATCATTTAAAAACTACACTTATTATAAGTGACTTGAGTCACAAGGTAACCGCAATAGACTGAAGACAATTTTTTTTGGCGCGGATGTTATAACAGCTAATTTGATTAAACGTGTACAGTCGCTTCTCTCCTATAACACCATTAATCCTAAACAATGAAAATAATCAAATTATATTTATGTTAATTATAACATTTTTCTTACTGAACGGATTAATTATTGTGATATTAATGTTTTAAAAGTTTTTATTTTTAATTAATGCCACGGATATGTAGATTGTATATTTGAATTAAACCATTTAATTATATAAACTACATATAACTAAATTATAAATGTGTTTATTTCACATAAACAGTAATATTTATTAATGAAAATTACTGATTTCATTCTCATTTTTTCCCTAAAGATTAAAACTATAAATATTTTTAAATAGAAAGCACAGCACCCACGCCTGCGACTTGGCGCGTTATTCAAAAAAAGAGTTTATTAATGGGTATTTCTAAATAATGATGCAAAATTATTTCTTTAATCTACATTGCGACTTTTGATTACTTATGATTTTTTAATATTATATTTAATGTATAATATAACAATTTTTATTGTTCGGATTTTACTATATATAACTTAAATAAAAAGTTTAATCTTTACTTTTTTATACATGGGTTTTTTTAAGAGATAAGATTATGTCCTGGCCAAGACATAATTTTTTCTCTTCAAAAAAAAAATTTAAATAATTAAAAAGAACCATAAATAAATAAAAAAATATATATGTATTATTATTATTATCAAGATTATAATAATTGTCGATGGAAACTGGTTGTCTGCATAGAGATGGATCGGATATTGAGGAATGTGATATAGCTGCCTGGCATGTCAATTATAGGTAGGTCACCGGAATGTGAATAATTGATCCCCCATTTTACTTCAATTAGTTTTGCAAATCCCTAAAATATTGGCATATTTACGTTTTTCAATAGATAAAATATCACTTTTCAAATGTAATGTAATGGATGAAATAACAGGGATCAGGAGGCTGGGATTTCATTTATTAAGAAACTGGTTAAGAAATATTCCAATGTTCTGTAGCTCCAATCTAGACTTTTTTTCCATTCATATTATTATTATTTTTTAAGTTTTTGTTCGAAGATGGTGGATTCATGTAGACTCAGCCCAACTTGAGGGAGCGGAAATACGAAGAATAACCTCTGCTGTTTTCTGCTCCTTCTTGTAGATGTCTTCCGGCAACGGAAATGGGTTTCATTTGTTAAAGACGTATTTTGAATTCATTTGGCAAAATCATCTCGTCTCTCGACTGGGGTTTATCGTTTAATACCAGTCTTAGAATTATGGTGACAATGATTAAGGTCTTTAACCACCATTTTATTTTCCCTCTTTAGAAAAGTAAAATTATTAGTTCATATTTTCGATGTGCAGTTTAAATTATACAAGTTGATAGGCTGAATGTATGTATGCGTTTATTTTTAATTTTTGTTATAAATAACTTTATACTTTCATTTTACAGCAGTCATTAAGGAAATTAAATTCCAAACATAGGACGTTAAACTTTATAAACAATTAGGTAAAATAATGTTGAATGATCCCTTAAATTGCCACAGCCAATACTTTTAATCCATTCATCAAATTTTTCTTCTGGTTTCGACCATGTCGTCTAATTCTTTGCCAACGTTTCGCTAGACATGCTACTCTTCCTCAGGGTTAATCTGAGATTGAAAACGTCCTATACTTCGGTACTTATAGGTTTTCGAGTCTTGGGGCGTAGCTTATTCTTCCAGTGATCTGATTTGCTGCTTTCTGATTGGTTTATCTTTTATTTTAGGTTTCTTCTTTGCCACTGGTATGTTTGAAAGCCATAATTTGCTTAATTTATCTACCATCTTCTCTGGTGAAATTTTCGGTGAACTTCACTATTTCGATTGCTTCTAATATCTTCCATCTTTTAAATTATTACATTTTATAACAACTCTAATTTTGTCAAACTCAATAGCATTGTTAGTATTAACAAAATGTTCTCCCAATGCTGATGACTTGTCGATGATATGACTTAATACCGAAGTATAGAAGGGCAATTTCAATCTCACATTAAGCCTTGAGGAAGCTAGTAGTATGTCTATCGAAACTTTGGCAAAGAATTTGACGTCACCGTCGAGACCAGAAGGAATACGTTATGAATGGGTTAAAAATATTGGCCGTAAGAAGACCTGCAACGTGGCTCGAATATCTGTTTCTACTAAATACCTTACGTCTAAAGAATTATAGCTCTAAACTCCACTCGGACCATTTTCTTCCCTATGTATATCTACAGCCCCGGTGAATAAGTGGTTAGGTCGAATGTTGTCGACTAGGTTAATTGTTTTGAGGGAAGCGGAATCGTGGTAGTCTCTTAGTTTTTGGCTTGAAATAGAGTTGTAATAGATGTTATAGTTGTAATAGTTTTTCGCTTTACGATAATAAAGAATTCTTTTTGGAGTAAATTCGGCATAAACACTTATTCACAGGGACTGTCGATATAAGGTCAACTAACGTTATTCAAGATAGTCAGATCTGGTGACTTATTCGGTAATAGGGTATTAGTCGCACTGCCTTCTTGTCCAAGTCCCGAACTAAGTGGGCCCGAATGAGAAAGCTAGCCGGAGAAGTGCTTGGCATTGATAGAGGGCTTCTAAAGTTGGGAGGACACAGGGGATAGGAGGTATGCGATAAATTAGCGGCTAAAAGAGACGGAGAAGCGTTAAGCCGGCTAAGTGGCTAGGGGACAACCTTCGCGGGCATCAGTCAGCCCATCTCCGCTACAGCCCATTAAGTCTCCCCCCCCCAAGTGTTCGCTCTGATCTCCGATACCAGGGCTTAGCCCTCCGCCAAGTCCGTTCCTCAGATGGGATAGGGTTCAGGACGAATCGTCAACGTCTATTCGGAGCGACCGCTGAGGGAGAAGGCCGATAAACTCTACAAGTTTTCTCCTCCTTATCTAATTTGATAATTGTCTTGGTACTTGCTAATTATCCATAAAGTGTATTTGTCTTTATAAATAAATATACACTCATTCCGTTCATATATTGAACCACCTATTGGATCTTGTTATAAGAAAAGGAACGAGGCTAGACGGATTATGATTAACAATTTTAAAAGCTTTAAAGGTTATTAATCGGAGATCTTTAAGCTATTTTGTCCTCAAAAATAAATAAAATGTGAAACAAAACTTGTTTGTTAATATATTTCATAGCATATTCATTGTAAATCGATTATGAGTAGTAACTTTTTAACGATGAGCAATGGAAAGAAATGACTTTTTATTAACTTGTAAAATTTATAAAACCAAAAGAATCTCTAATACGGATAAAGAAAATTCTTCGTGCCTCCACACTTCTTTAGAGTTCTTCAAAATAATTTAATGTGACATAGTTTAATTTCTTCCCGGCAGTGCTTTTAGGGAATAAGATTAAAACTTCCGGGTAATTAATTGAATATTGTACATGATCTATTGTAGTAGGGCCCAAGTTGGTAGGAAAACAAGGAGGTTAGAAGGTGGAAGTTAAGAGCTACGAGGCGTTAGCTTTAATAAGATAAGTGAAGTTCATCAGGGCCTTCCCCGCTGCGAGCATACATTGTTCAGCCGCCTTTTACGCCCCTGTTTACGAGCGGTCCTTACCGAATTATTATACAACTTGGGCTTCCAACATGACCTGAGTACTTTTTAACCTTATTAAACTTAGGCTTATAATAAAAAACCCCTTTTCAATAGAGCTCTTCTCTTGAGCGTACGTAATGGCCATCGTAAAACCGTCTGGGCGCTTCAATGTATTGATTTCCGGCAGAAGAGATCTAAATATTTAATTGAAACATATGAGCTGTAGAAATTAATACGTATTTTGGAGTATAAATTAATAATAGAAGAATTAATGTTAATACGTATTAATCAGTCGAAAATATCATAATCGTAAATATCAGTCGTTTATTGGTAGATGTAACAGAAAACAGAGTGAATAGTTATAGAGAAATATCAAATAAGTGATAAGGAATGACATGAAGTTGTAGAAAATAACGAATAATAACATGACATAAAGGTATTATTTAACATAAATTATAGAGAATGGATACCAGAGGTAAATGTAGCTAGATGTAGAACTAACCCTTTATGTAGATATAACAAAAAATAAAGGGAATAGTTATGTCGTGTTATTATTTATTATTTTTATCACTCCATATCATCCCTTATCTCTTATTCGATACTTCTCTATAACTAACCCCTATGTTTTCTGTTAGATCTACCTGCAAGGTTCCCCCATTTATGTTACATATTTTTTATCCCTCATATCCCTAGAGGACTGTATATTTTGTTATTCTTTACTACGGAAATATCATCCAACCTTATACTTCCCTCAGCATTACCTCTTTTAATATTGTAGTCTAATTTTATCAATTATCCACATACTAGACTGAAACTGCTCTCCGACTACTTCAACATTTACTAGACAAACGCTCCCAAAAAAAAGTTTCCAATTACTTACAAAAGATTCATTCATATACATGATCATTAAATGACTTACTAGTACTTATGGAGTAGAGCTTTGTTTGTTGCTGATTTATTGCTGAACCCGATACCAATCCTTTTCAATCCAAACCCAAAAGCTTCACACCTAGCTACTTCTTCAATTCCCGATAGTCCTCCGAGGCGCATGAAAAAAAGAATGCCTCGTGACCTTCTAAGTTGAACTTTTTATTCGAGTATTAGATAATACAAGAGTTGCCAGGTTATCTTTCCTTGCAGCCGCTCCTTATATTTGCGCTGAAGATGACCTACAAAGTATGTCGAAATGTCGGCACGCAATTAATAAGTATTCACTTATTTGGTGTTTCAATTGACTGCACCCCCAACTATCTCTATCCTTACATTAGATAATACAAGAAGTTATGTAAAAGGTATTAACTTATAAAATAACTTTAAAGGTTCAAATTACTTTAAGATTTAGGCAAGGAAGTCGTTATCGAACACTTGGCAATCCACGATCTAACCACTCTGTATATCCATTAATAAGAAAAATGCGAGCCGATTGTTAACGTTAAACTGTAAAGATGGAGGAGTACCGATGAGATCCCGTATCAGCCGATACCCGGAGAACAGCCTTCCCTGGGTCCCAACAGCGGGGTGGATTTTATCTCGACTTGCTGAGCGCGATGCGTTATCTCCCCCGAGCCGTCAAACCGATCTGATACTAAGTTCAGAGTAATAGGGAAAAGTTGGCCACCTCCTTAATGCTCCTTCGGCCCTTTTCTCCTGCAAACTTCAATGATCTCTTTGCACGCATTGCCCGCTCCCATCAATCTGGAGTACTTGTCAATATCTGAGTCAAGTTGTAAATGTGTTTTTTTATATGCACACAAAAATTCATAACTGATATATTGCATTTATTATATATATCAGAGAGCAATCACTAAGTGGATGCTGGAAGAAGTTGCCGTGAACTCGTAGTTGTTTCTTACATCAACTACTCCAGTGACTGGTAATGTAACTGCGGGTAGTTGTGTATTAGTCAGTCTGCACAGATTTGTTATCCATCATTGTTTATAACCTGAACACTGACAATTCTGATGTGGATACCATCTACCTTCTTATTCATATTAATGGAAATTGAAACATACAAAATGCTAATGATGGTATGAAATAATCAAGGAGTGCAGTCAACATTTACATAAATAAAGAAAGACTTATTTTATAGTGCCAACGATTCGGCCTAATATGTAGGCTATCTTCAGGGCAACCGGAGTCCCCTCTTGCCGACTCCCATTCTTTGACATTATCCTATTTAGCTATAAACGCTATGAAAACGCAAGATTAAAGCTATAAAAACTATTTTTCAATAATTACTGCTATATTTCTTAAAAATTAAAGCTATGAATCAGTGTCTCTAGCAATAACAAAAGGAATATGACAAGTACACAAAATTAAATTTAATAAAAAATAAAGAAATTTATTCAGACAATAAGCAAAATTAACAAGAAAAAATACACTGAAAAACAATACACAAAACTATGTAATAATGCATACACAAATAAATAAATGAGAGGAGTGATAATAAGAGGTTGCAGGAGATAAGGAGCTAGGTTTCATGCAGACCAGCTAATACTCAAGAACTTAACTCCACTACAAGGCTTTTATTATTAGACCACGGTGCTTGATGAAAATTCAACCACATGTAAGCCGGATCTTGTCCACTTAATTTGAATTTTAGACTTATTTTAATTTCTTCATAGACTGATTTTAAAAGACCTTCAAATCTTGAAAGAGATATACATTTATATTGTTGTTTATTCATTCAGCATCACTTTATGCTTCTATGGCTAATCGAACGATGCTACAGTGGGAGTCATAAATTTTGCATACCCAGGTATAATTAGGATAGAGATCTTTATTGAATACCTGACACGGTACAGTATCGGGACTGCCATTATAAGTAGCTATCGAATCGTATGCAATGTTATCAGATTTTTACAATGTCCGATTTAAAAACAAAAGTTATATATAACAAGAAAACCATCATGTAGATCAGAGCATGTACCACCTCATTTGAAAGATACCTGTACACCATCAGATGTTTGATTGTTGTCTGAAAGATCAAACAGCTGTTTGCCATGTATGCAACATAATGCATTAAAAAAGGCTATTCTATTAGTAATAACACATAACAGAATGTCATTCATCATTTGAAAATACATCAAATATTTCATATAAGAATAATTGCACTTTTCACCCCCTTGTGGGCTCAGAACACATGCAAAACTCAACACCTCCTCTCCTCCCAACAGAGGGGCATATGTCTTAACTCACAAAACAGATTTCTATAATTATTTCCAAAACATCTTAAACATTGAAAACTTTCTATAAAAAGTTTGTATACCTACATCTAAAGAATAAAGGTTTATAAATATTTTGACAAATCTACATCAAAAAAATATTCAGTTCATTTTGTATTAAATATTCCCATGTCAAACAGACATTACTAACCAACCTTTTAAAAAAAAAATTGTATCCATAATTTTTTTGGAATATTTTTCTAAAATTAACTTTTGACAGAATACTTTTCAATGGAATTTTTTCATAATCATTATCGTAAGTACATCAATAAATAACATATTGATAGAAAAATATAAAATATTTATTTATTGTCGACTACCTAATCTATCTATCTACATGGTACAACACTAAACAAACATTTAAAATTGTTGCATATAAAATACATAGATTTGTATAATTACATCACACCATTTCAGAGAGAATATAAATAATTTTTACTGTGCATTGAGTAATATTACTTAGTAATAAAGTTTTCTAATAAATAATTCAAGTTACATTAAAAAACTCACAATGGTTGGCAAATAAGCACAAAATTCTTAATCAAGTACAATTATTATCCAAGGTGCATTTTTATACTTCTTAAGAGGTCGATTAATAAACATTTTTTTATGAATAATAAAAATCATAACTAAGAATAAAAAAAGAATTGTTTAAATATAATACATGCAAGGGAAGTATTACTTAATTTATTGATTAGAGGGAGAAGAAATGAAGAAGAAATTTTATTACAAAACAAAACTGAAATACAAATTAATAAACATAGAAAATTTTACATTTCTATAAACTGAATGTAATAATGGAATAGAGTATTAAAGCTCTAATAAGAACAAAAAGGCTTTATTTTTGCAACGTCCGTAATTTTTTATAAAATAAATTAAAAATACAAAAGTGTTTATATACAACAATACTTTTTGGACATAATTGAAAAAGTTAAGGAAATTTAAAAGTTTCTGCAGACAAAAATGAGCTCTGATATAAGTAGCAATGAATCTTGTGAAAAAGTATTTATTTATTATATTTTTGAGTTTATAATACTTGAAAAATACTGAAATTAAAACAATGTAAAAGAAAACTTTATAACTCCCTCTCCCTCTCTCTAAACCTCCTCCAATAATATATCTATAAAAAAAACACTAAATCTAGAAGCAATTAATCATTTATAAATATCAGCCTAACAATCAAAGAGGCCCCTCAACTGCAGTAAGTAGGCACTTATTTTGAGCAATGATTCAATAATTATTTAGTTAACCCATTATTTCTCTCCTAAAACTAAATAGATTCAATATTGTTAATTTAACATCTTATTAGCTCAATTTATCTCAATTTGAATTAACTGTTTAAAGAATTGAGTTTTGATATTTTAAAATTGTGTATATTAATTATATAGATTGTTTGATACTGCAGATTTGTGTGTTCTTTAGAGGTTAAAAGTAGTTTTAAGTTATAATTATGACATACAATTAAAGATATAACTTTTATTTTTGGTTTCATCATTAGTTAAAACACATTTAAACCAACTAAAATTCATAAATACACTATTGATGCTTAATTATTAAAAAATAGAATGGTTAAATTTTAAAATAGAATTTAAAAGAGTATTTAAAAAATAAATTGTTTGAACTTTTTTATTTATTTTTATATTTAACTTTAAAATATTTTATTTACAAACTTAATTAACCTAAGGAAATATGTACTTCCACTGTAAAAGTTCTTGTGTCTGAGTAACAAACCCAGCAATTGGGTCCTTTATGCTAGTCCCAGAACATTAGACAGTGGTCGCTGTTCTATCTCAGAATAAGTTTGACATTTTCTGCTGTGAAAAAATCAACTGGCCCAGGAGGGAATCGAACCTACAACTTGGCATTCTGAGGCCTTACTCCACTTGATGATCCTTATGCCAAATTTAACTATATGCAACCAGAACCATAGGCGGATCCAGGGGGAGGCACGGGGACATGTGCCACACAGACGGTTTTTTGTGTATTATGGAGAATCTATTACAGTACATACTTATAGGCAAATCATGTGATGATAGTTGTGAAAATATATGAATAAAATAACAGAAATAACATGAGTGATACTATTGTTTAGATATTTTAATAAACCTTTGAAACCTTTCTATAAATACTACAAGTTTATTTCTAAGTTATTGTTGATTTTTTTGCCCGTCTGCCCGTTGTGCCCCCCAGAAAAAAATCCTGGATCCACCCTTGACCAGAACTCAACATTAAAATAAATAATCCTTTATTTAAAAAAAACAAACTTTTAATTAATATATTTGCGTTTAGAATCAATTCAATATGAAAAGTATATATTTTAATTTAGCAAGTTTAAAGGCATCCCTGTATATGTCAGCTATCAGTACACCTTAACATCATACCTATAGGTATAGTAATAGTAATAGAGGTTATAAACATTATTTCATTGCTTAACAATTTGATGTGCATAAAATAATTTATTTTACTATTAACTATTATTCTTTCTACTATAAACAAGCTTATGAACAAAATCCTTTATAATTACTAACTAAAACAAAACCGATGTTACCTATCCTTACCTTAACAAATATCACAATTTCCATTTCTTGAAATAGAAAAAACAACCTTATCAAGTAATACTAACAAATTAAGATTGAAAAAGGGCAATATTAAATTTATCAAGATCAGAAAAGTGATTCATTACACATATTAATCATCATATACGTGTACATGTATATATATATATATATATATATATATATAAATACATATTTTTAAAATTCAGTCTTTGAAAAACTTAGCTGTCTAGCTTTATGTTTATTCTAAAGAAAATGATGTAACTCGTCCTTTTTAAAGCCTATACTTGATTCAAGATATTTTAACATTTTCTTTTGTTTAGATTTATAAAATTAGACTCAGCTAAATATATCATTATGCATATATTGATACATGACTATACATATTAATGATTAAGATTAAAATGTGTTTTGATAAATCTTCCAACCAGCCAAATTAATCCAGAAGAACGAGAGCGCTTGAGCCTCTGCCTTAAGATAAAGTAGCAAACCACTTTGAAAACAATGAAAAACAAAGTCATGAAAAAACAAGATCTCCAAAAGTCAGCATATTCCATTCCAACTTCCTTCAAAAGTTGTTTTGGTATCTTCAGCGGACAATATATTTCCTCTTCTGGGCAAACCAGATGGTCCCTAGCACCTCCATAAATGGTAACAACCAATCCCTCCAGACCAAACCTCAGGTAACTGAAGTACATAGATATCCTTATCCATAATGGTATGGTTGTGATACTTGAGCCCATACCATAAACAGCCAATAGCAAATTAGGTACAGATAAAGCTGGGCCAACAAATATTCCATTCTGAAAAATAAGCAAATTGGTTTATAACAGCAACTTAAAATATTATCTGTTTACTGCTTGCTTGTTCAAGCAACATACAGTACAAAAAGTTTTAATTAATAAAAATGGATACCTTTCCAATATAAAATAAGGATTATATGTCATCAAAGGTATAGTCATTTAACATTTAAATTAAAGATTTTTTGGAGATAATAAGCTAATTCTGTAATTACCACGGTAAAACTTAAAGACCCGATTTTTAAGAAATTATTAAAGTTTGAAGTTTGAGAGCAATGTTAAATAAGTATAAAATAAGATATCCTTAATGCTAAGCTTTTTTCTTCACTTTCTAAATATAATCTTCATACTTTGATGATTGTTTTTTTAATAGTATCAAGTTGTCATGAATCTATACTATGACAAAAAGAGGGAATTTCCCTTTTCAAAATGACTAATAAAAAAAAAATACGCTAATTTGAAATATACTCATTAATACGAATAGTCCTGAGTGACTCAGAGTAAATTAGGAAGGAAGGCAATTGGATGATTAATTATTGAAATATAATCCTACAAAACAATCTAACAATTCTGCTTATCAACTTCCCCTTATTTACTGGTAAATATGCATTGCAAATTTAGAAAAAGGACCAGCATGATTAAGTTTACTTTTGTTGGCTAAAAATCTAGTTTTGGATCTACCTTAATAGTTTCACTCTGAAAACTATCTCCAGATTCGCTACTTCTGTAAAGTTTTTGAGGAATAAAATTGCAATTATGTCGTATATTTCATTCCAATACTGAATAGAGACAACGTGATGTTTAAATGAGCCCTTCTCTTCCTTATTTAATTCAAATATTGCTTCTTAGTTTTCAATTTTAATAAAAGAATTATACTCACAACAATACTGAGCCTAGCTGATATGGCCATTCCAAAAGCTTCTGAACATAAAGTGACAAGGGCGAGAATACTAGTGAACTTTACTATCCTTTCTATTTCCAACGGCTGTTCCGTCATAACGTATACGATTGATATAAATATGAAGCCCTGAATCATCTAAAAAATTAAATAAATGTTATGTGTTTTTTTTATTAGTTATAATTTAAGTTTAACGTAATACTGGTTTAAAAAAATTATATATATATGTTCATTTTATATAGATGTATCATAAAACAAACAAACGTAATTTCAAATTTCGACATACTAGTGGTAAATATCAAAAGTATAATTTTCTGAGTTTGAAAAGTGAGTTAGAAGAATGAAGAATAATTATAAACACAGTTTATGTAAACTAAAATTAACAGCTTTGCTATAGTCTGATGGTTGAATTAAGTAATTTACCTGAAATGGAATTCTTGATATACTGAGAGCATAGTAATAGGCATTTAAACAATACCACCTATTGAAGAATTCTCTTTTTACACACTGTACTTCTTGTGGGACTAAAAAGGGTAATTTTGAGATTAGTTTTTATAATATAATAAACTATTATCATACATTTATTATTTTTATCAACTTTTGAAACAAGTTTTTGAATTACAGCATTTTTAATTAATTTAGAATGCAATCGATAATATACAATAGATATACCTATTTTATCTAAATTACTTGTGTCCCAAACCTTCTATATAAGGCAGAGGTTACTGAATATTATTAAATTAAATTATTGATCCTTAAAAAATGAGCAAAATTGAACTAGGATTTGAATGTAATGTTCAAAATAAAATTGGCTCAGGAAATTTTAGAAGAAATCTATTTTTAAACATAAAAACTTTACAGTCATTTAAAGTAAAATTTCGTAAAATCTATTGTACAATTACACCACATTATCTAGCGTACTTTTTAACATAATAACCAATTAAGCTTATATACAGCATCTACATAAATACTTTAACAATAAAAAATAATTTTAGACGAAAGATTTGATCTCAGAATAAAGTGAAATAAAAAATATTAGATAATTATTTTTTCTTATTTTATTATTTAAAAAGAGTATTTTAATTTTTAAAATCAATTACAGACTTCTATAAATAACTATTAATAATAGAATACTTACACCATACAATTGCAGGAAGCATAGGCACATACATAAACATAATCAGACACATGAAGCAAAACCCAAAGTTGAATATAGCCTTTGAGGCATCATTTCCAAATTTGAAGAAAAGTGATCCGACTAGCAGAGCAATTAGAAGGTGTATGATTACTTTTATCAAGAAATTACTCTGAAAAAAAAATAGTAATGAAAATACAAAATATTAAGACTGAACGGATAAATTCAACCAGATTTATTGATGAGAGAAGAGAAAACAATCTATTCTTAGCAAAGAACAATACACAAATCTAGTGTAACAGTTCTTTTTCATGCTATTAGTAAGTTTAAAAAAGTAGCAATTATGAAAAAAAAACTTTATACCACACTATATTACTGTTAAGAAACCAATTATCATATAATTCAATTTAAAATCGTCTAATAAAGCCTTAAAAATGTCCTAACAATACTGCCTATATAATTTTTATCAATTATAAAATACTATATTTATTAAACATGAGTTTTTCTCCTTACCCAATCACGCCATATTTGAAGAAACATTCTTGATAATAGAATTGTAAATTGTTCTAAGAAGCTGCACCCATAATCAGGCATTTCTTTTATATCATCAATGCCACCTAGAATAAGATATTTTTCATTAACAATTTTAATTTAATAACTTAGAAAAGATCTCCAAAATTTATGTGAAACCCCATAAAAAATTATATGAACTCTAATAAAACATTTCTATCAAAAACAGTGGTATAAGTGTGATTTTGGAGACGCTTAGATTCCAAGTTTTGAAGCTCAAAATTTTAAGATATGGCTAACTGTTATGCATCTTATCAAAATGTTGCTTATAAATTTTACCAATTATAATACATTTTAATATCATTCAATAATGCAAAGTAATTTAAAATCCCCTTGTTACATTTACAATCCTATTGCCAGTGATTCATGATCTTGATCAACAGATATCTATGTTAATCTTGTAACGATAAAAGTGTTAGCATGTCTTTGGTAGAGATAAGTTTCATCCATTTAAACTTAATAGGAGAGTTCAACTAGCAATTATAACCTGAATTGTTGCATAGATATGTATGTAATGTAATGTAATTAAACCTGAGCTCTAGTTAAGAAATATTAATTGAAACCAGCCATGAAAGTTATATTTGTTTAATAGAGCATTATTGAATTTAATCTCATTTTATTAGTGTAGTATACCTTATAGAATTCTGATATAAGGGCTATTTACTATTCTACTTACTGTCAAGCCTAATTAATTTTGGAGGTTCATTTGCCTTTGACCACCTATGTTTCTTTCCATTATCAATAGCTCGCACCATTCTCTCAAGATGATTACCATATTCTCCGCTTGAAACATCAATTACTAGAAAAATCCAAAACATATATTATTTTAAAAATGACTACATAACTAATTAATAATTGAGGTTATATTATTAAATATGAAAACTAATTTGATTTCAATCTTGTTCTTGATTTCATAAGATAACTCGTGTTACATCTCAGAACATTGTACAAACATTATAAAACAGAAACTTTTTAGAATTGTGACAACTATTTTATATGTTATAAACAAAATATTAACCACCTTCATTGTTTTGCCACCATTAAAAATATCATGAAACTTCTGTATAATAATCAGAGCCTGCAGTATTGAATTTATATTTCTTCACAGCATTTATTGAATATTTCTAGCTAATGTTTCAATATCAAAAATAGTTCGGCTAAGTAAATATTAATTAAAGAAATGCTATACTCTCTATTTCAATTCAAACATTTGAAGGGAAAAAATATTTTTGTCATGCTATTAGTAAAAGCAAAAGTTATTGAACTCGTTAAAAAACTAAATTTAACTTCAGAAGATTGATCCATCATTTCAATAAAGCAGATTTATTATTTAATAATTTTACATATTTATTATTAATTTACATGATGAGAAATTATCAAAGATCTCTGAAATGAGAAAAGATCTCTGACTCGAAGTATCTGAAAAATAAGTTGGGCTAATTAAAGTTGTTACTTGTACAAAGTTGGGACTTGAAGTTAAAGTTGTTAAAAAATTATATGAATATTGTGAACCTGCTGGTGAGACTTTTATGCAAACAAAATATCATATAGGAACTAAGAAATCAAAACATTAGGAATTGAACTCAGGTGACATGACAATTTCATGATTATTATTATTTTATATCCATGTATTTTATCATTACAGAGATCAGGTTTTAATTCAAGTACCTTTATATTTATATTGGACAAGAGATAGAAAACAAATATTAATACTGTTTTGTGATGAAAGTACAGTAATGGAAGAGAATATTTATTATTTTCGTATTATTGCACTCTTTATTTAAAATTTAAGGAAAAATTCTAAACACAGCTTCTTTGCCATGGGTGATTTCTTTCATGGGAATATATATACTTCTATTCAGTTAATAATGAAATAAATTAGATGATATAAATGAAAGCTAATACTCACTGAAGTCAGCTGGATTATAATGTTTAGGGCAGTGAATATCCAAGCTCTCAAGGAAGGGTACTATGTCATCACCACGACCCTGAAATACGCATTGTCCCTGCGCAACAATGTATACGTTGTCGAATAAAGAGAACAGCTTCGCACTCGGAGTATGAATGGAACATACCACAGTCCTTCCGCCTCTTGCCAAACTCTTCAAAAGTGTTATACATTGAGCACTAGAAAGATCGTCGAGACCTCTACAAGAAAAGATAAATATTAATTTTTGAAAGCAGAATACATGCAATAAAATATGTTTTTTTATACATATATATATATATATATATATATATATATATATATATATATATATATATATATATATATATATATATGTTATGTGATATGTAAAATTAGAGTAGTTTAAAATTTTTATAATTTATAAATTTTACTAATGTAATTTATATATTTATTATTCATTTGCATGTTCAAGATAATAAAATCTTGATGTAGTAAAAAAAATCTTAAATCAAATAATAATTTCTTCACTTTCATGTATAAATTTAATAAAAACTCCCAAGTCTTACTATCAAAATTTTATTGCCTACAAGCAAGCTCAATCAATTATTTTTTATTTTTTTTTAGATTTACAAAAAATTTTATGGAATTAAAAACATATCTATACAATTTTACACCTGAAGTTATACAAAAGACATAAGTTATACGAACTCTAACAGCATCTTGCAGGTAAAGAGTAAGTTAGGAAGTTTAATAAGATTATTACTGCTTTGTTACATTGAAATATAAAATTAAATCAATAATAATTTTAAAATTGCAATGAATGTTAATTTTACAGTTAAATACTAACTGATTTTAATTAACTTGTAAATTGCTAGATAAACTACTGTTGAGAGATAGATATAGTCTAATTTCATCTGATTTTTCTGCGATAGATCCAGAAAAAGTAATTTATTTGACACTTTACCACTGAATCAAGTTCCAAGTTACAAAAATATGTAATATGATGTGTAATTTTTTTTGTTAGGAATATTGTCTATCTAGCATCAATAGTATTTTCCCCAGTAAATGTAAATCAGTTAATTGAAAATATTTAACAACATCAAAATTTGATTTGTACCAAACATTTTAACTTATATTAACCTTTAAAATAATTTGCAAAAAGAAGCATCTGAGAATCTCACAGTTTAGACCCACATCATAGCTTCGAGTGATTTTTAAAATTAATCATGTTAGAGTAACCAGTTATTAGTATCCACATAGAAATGCTAAATGCTAAAAATTAATAGAGAAAAGCCTGCATTTATTACAATTTTGTTATTTGAAAAAATAAAAATTTAAAACATTGAAAGGTGCATATTTACTTGTTTATTTTTTTATTTATTAATTGTATTATAGAAAATTTCATTCTTTTTAACTTTTGTTTCGAAAGTTAATGAGAATATTTAATTCATAATTTATAAATGAATAATTTAATTTATAAATTGTTTTTTTAGCTATGGCCAGCTTTTTAATAGTAAGTAGTAAAGTAAAAAAAATCTGTGTTTTCAAGGAGTCCAAGTAGTCCAAAAATCCGA
The DNA here is from genome assembly GCA_037127475.1 of Arma custos. NCBI lineage: Eukaryota > Metazoa > Arthropoda > Insecta > Hemiptera > Pentatomidae > Arma > Arma custos. The sequence continues at coordinate 67,938,116 of CM073763.1, forward strand.
GTTTCAAGAATAAAAGAATTTCATTGATATATGAGATTGGAATAACTTGGATTCTACTTAACACCATACCCAAAGAGTTTAAAATTCAGAATCGTATATAGCTAACTCCAATTTTAAGTCCACGGTAACTGGACTAATATAGAAAATGTTGAAGTAATTCCTCTTATGTATATATTGTAATATAGACAGATAACACTGTAGTGGCAGTTGAGATCATGTTGGCTGTGCACCACAGTGTCTTGGCAACAACAGCTGTTGTGTTGGCAGAGTCTCTGTTAGCGTCAGTTTGTTGTGTGTACTGCATCTGCCATTTTGTGTGAAGTGTCTTGTCAAGTGTTTATATCATAATAAATTCTGTGCTTGTATCGTTATAACTCGTACTGTTGTTTCCCTGCACTCTATTACCTTTTACTCTTTATCTAACAGGTTATGGGCCCAGTGTAGGATTATGTGTACTTGTTATGTTTTGTTGACGGTAGAGCCGAATTTTGGGTTGGATATAAGTTTTGGGACAGACACTGGTGGTTAGTTATTTGTTTGGAAATAACTTTTTGGACACACGTTTTTGGTCAGTCAGTTTTACAAAACAATAGTTATTTGTTTGTTGATTTGAGTTTCAGTGTTACGCCATTGTTACAGTTTGCCACAGTGTTACAATGGCAAGTTCAAGTGTTCCGAATGTTACAGTTGAACAATTTGATGGATACAACTTTAGTATCTGGTACTCAAGAATTAAATTATTGTTGGCCGCTTGGGGCTTACTTAGATTTTTAAATGAAGAGCCCCCCACGACGGAGGAGGAACTTAAAATTTTTATAGATCAGGATGCAAAGGCCAAACTTATTATTGCTAGTAGTCTTGCGAACAATATTTATTCCACTATTAAAGAGAAGGAGACTGCAAAGGAATTAATGGAAGCCCTCTTAGCAACCTATGAAAAACGAGGTATGAAGTCTCTTGTCATGCAGCAAAGAACTTGGAGAAACATGGTGTACAACAATGATCAACCTCTACTAGAGTTTTTTCATAAGTTTGAATCCATGGCGTCTGATGTAAGAGTGGCTGGTGGAAAATTAGAACAAGAAGAGATAGTAAACCAATTACTTGTTGCAATGCCATCAGAGTTTGATTCTGTGGTGTCAGTATTAGACATTGTGTACAATAAGGACAAATCAGGACTTAGTTTGGGATATGTGAAAAACTGTCTTTTGTCGGAGTATGAGAGAAATATGAGAAGGGAGAATGATCTATCACAGAATGTATTTGCAACCTACAGAACTAAAGGTAAATTCTGAAAATATGGGAATTCAAAGGTCACCAACCCCATAAAAACATCAAATGTTGTTTGCTATTACTGCAAAGGTCGAGGTCATGTTAAAAGTGTATGCCCGAAATTAAAAAATAAGAATTCTGCTGCCACTTCTGATCATAAATTTGATAATGAATTTCATTTCACCGCCTGCTTGGATAACAGTGCTGAAGCCCCTTGTTCATCAGAGATAGCTTGTTTTGTGATAGACTCTGGGGCCACTGCAAATGTTATTGGTATTGATAATATTTCTAAAGTTTGTTTAAACATGGAAGAAGCTAGTTTTATAGAAGAAATAAACCATAGTGTGGAGATAAATCTTGAAGAAATCAGTTATACAGAAGAAACATATAATACAAAGGAAGAAACAAACTATAGTGAAGAAGTAAAGATAGAAGAAGCTAGTTTTATAGAAGAAATAAACCATAGTGAGGAGATAAATCTTGAAGAAACATATAATACAAAGGAAGAAACAAACTATAGTGAAGAAGTAAAGGTAGAAGAAATAGACAAATTAGAAGAAATGAACTTAAGTGAAAGTATACATCTGGAAGAAATAAGTCATCAAGATGGAACAGACTATCCGGAAGGAATAAACTTTAGTGAAGAGTTAAATCTGGAAGAAGTTAATAAAGAAGTCAAAGCAAACCGACCAGATTTATTAAACAAGATGAAAGAGTTAAATATTAAGGAAATAAAGAACAGTTCAGAAGTATGGAATCAGAAAGAAGGGGTAAATTCGGACAAATTTAACAAGATGAAAGACACTGTTGAAGATAATATACTTGTGTTTAATTGGTCTAGTTTAAAGTCAACAGGAGATAAGGGAATATGCTCGTATAAGGAATTTTCGGTACATTGTGAATCAGTAGACATGTCAAGAGTGTCTAATAAAGAAATTGTGAGTTTCCCTTATATCATTTATAAGAATAAAAGAAAGGCCAATTGTCAGAGTTTGAAAAGTGTTGACAAAATAAACTATCATAGTGTTTTCAAAATAATTAGAAGTTCTAGTGATAAAGATGATGTTAATATTTTAATGTGGAAAGTAAGAAAAAAATATTGAGGTCTACACCGAAATTGGAATAAATTGTTATAATAAAGGACTGGAATTGGACTTAAGGTATAAATCTGTGAAAGTGAACATGTATATATGGAATTAGGATATTAATTGTATTTGTGTTGTGTAATGTGGAATTCTTTGTATTTGTTTTATTTGTAATCAGGATGTTAAAGTAATTCTGTTTCAGTAATTCCCTGTATTTGTTTTATTTGGAATTAGGTTGTTAAAGTAATTAGTTGTATTTATTTTATTAGTATTGTATAATGTGAATTAGGAAGGCTTGCTGTAATAATTCCTTTTATGTATTTTATTTGTATTTTGTAATGCGGAATTAGGAGGGTGTGTTGAAGTAATTCCTCTTATGTATATATTGTAATATAGACAGATAACACTGTAGTGGCAGTTGAGATCATGTTGGCTGTGCACCACAGTATCTTGGCAACAACAGCTGTTGTGTTGGCAGAGTCTCTGTTAGCATCAGTTTGTTGTGTGTACTGCATCTGCCATTTTGTGTGAAGTGTCTTGTCAAGTGTTTATATCATAATAAATTCTGTGCTTGTATCGTTATAACTCGTACTGTTGTTTCCCTGCACTCTATTACCTTTTACTCTTTATCTAACAGGTTATGGGCCCAGTGTAGGATTATGTGTACTTGTTATGTTTTGTTGACGGTAGAGCCGAATTTTGGGTTGGATATAAGTTTTGGGACAGACACTGGTGGTTAGTTATTTGTTTGGAAATAACTTTTTGGACACACGTTTTTGGTCAGTCAGTTTTACAAAACAATAGTTATTTGTTTGTTGATTTGAGTTTCAGTGTTACGCCATTGTTACAGTTTGCCACAGTGTTACAATGGCAAGTTCAAGTGTTCCGAATGTTACAGTTGAACAATTTGATGGATACAACTTTAGTATCTGGTACTCAAGAATTAAATTATTGTTGGCCGCTTGGGGCTTACTTAGATTTTTAAATGAAGAGCCCCCCACGACGGAGGAGGAACTTAAAATTTTTATAGATCAGGATGCAAAGGCCAAACTTATTATTGCTAGTAGTCTTGCGAACAATATTTATTCCACTATTAAAGAGAAGGAGACTGCAAAGGAATTAATGGAAGCCCTCTTAGCAACCTATGAAAAACGAGGTATGAAGTCTCTTGTCATGCAGCAAAGAACTTGGAGAAACATGGTGTACAACAATGATCAACCTCTACTAGAGTTTTTTCATAAGTTTGAATCCATGGCGTCTGATGTAAGAGATCATAATAAATTCTGTGCTTGTATCGTTATAACTCGTACTGTTGTTTCCCTGCACTCTTATTACCTTTTACTCTTTATCTAACAGGAAACATATATGAAAAAAAGGCTTAAGTAAAAATAATCTCTTAAAACATGCTGTATAGCTTTGATTTTATTAAATAAATTACTTATCATAATAATACTTACGTTGTCGGTTCATCTAGGAATAATACTGGTGGGTTATTGACTAGCTCTAAAGCTATTGACAGTCGTTTCTTCTCTCCTCCAGAAAGCCTGGATGTGTATGTATCTTTGGCATTCATTAATCTTAGCAGGTCTAAAATTTCCATTATCTGCATAAAATAAATACTATTTATATAAAATTCTGTAATTCATAGGTTTAAAATAGATTCATTTATAATGATACAAACTTTGTAGAGAATGAGAGGATATCCAAATGACTTTTTAAGTATTTCAAATATTTAAGAATTTTAAAAAACTTATCAAGTGGAAAATAGTTTCCTGGATAATTCTAATTATGGGTTGAATTAGTCAGGGGGAGTAATGAATGATTACAAAAAATAAGCAAAATTTAACTTAACTAGCACAATAAAATAAGTTTCACCAGTTCAATCCATTATTTAAAAAACTTTCTGCATTTTTCAGCTGATAGATATCATATCTAACTTGAGATTTGATATAAGATTGAATAAAAGCGATATAATAATAATAGTAATAATAACAATAATGTGGTTCTAGAAGGAATCTAGTACCCTCCTGGGGCTCACACAGTCTCGATAAAGGGAGTACCCAAAACAGGAGACAAAACTGGCGTTTAGTATGATGTAAGACAAATCACCTCCCTGAACAAACTTTGTACAAGAAACAGTACAGTCTCTACGCCTTACAGAATCCAAGACACCATTCCAATATTTTAATAGTAAAATCTAAAGCTTCTGGTATTATTTCATCTAGTTCTTTTTGATACAATTAACTCTTTTGATAATATAATATCCAGTTTCCCATATAATTTCATTGAAAAATTTCCATTAATTAATTTGACCTTTTGGATAATCTTGTATGGCATTGTAGGAATTTTATGTTTTGCTTTGTAATGTATGATATTACCCATGGAAAAAAAAATCCATTTTATGATGTGCGTTTTCCAAATTCATGTAGTATCTAATACTCCTACTGATACCTTATATTTTATTACCTTTATTTAATAATAATAATAATAATAAGACTTAGAGAACCCAGAGGATTAATGCCGATACCACCATTTTCTGCTTGCTAACTTCAGTCCACGAACTACTACCCAACCCGTCAGATCAGTCTTAACGCAATCCTCCCACCTACGCCTCAGTCTATCCCTCAGACCCTTCCCAGTCGGTACATCGCTTATTAAGAAATGAATGAATAAAATTAATATGTTCAGTATTTGCATACACTGTGATAAAGTGATGCTCAATGAAATGGGATATATCTACTGAAGAAGCGGAAGATCATATTTTGTTTGCAAATATTTATTTTTAAAAAAAAATATTACAAACTGACATCATTGGCTTGTATTTTGCTGATATTGTTATTCTTAATTACCTTTTTAATTATTTTTATAATGATACTTTATGTGCTTTAAATTTTTATTTGTTATAAAAACTCTTTTTTCACCAATAAAATCCAGACAATATCAAATAGTTATAAAGATGACTTATGCACTGCAGGTCACTTTTGAAAGAGGATAGGAAAACTAATAAAATAGAAGGATGTACCTGTTTTAATTTAACTTCATTCGAGACAGATTTGCCCAGCTTAAGATCCGCTGCTATCTGCAAGGACTCGAGGACTGTGAGGCAGTGTTGATGGACATCCTCTTGCATGATGTATCTAGAAAGCTTCCTGAAGGTTCTCATTTCTCTTATCTCACCGTTAACCAGTACTGAAGTTGAGGAATCCCCGATCCTTAAATTGAAGTAAATATATTAGTTACCATCAGATAAAAATAAAAATGTTTACAAATATTTGTATCAACTATTGCCTAGTATAACCGGGCTGCTATCAGCTGAGAATAGGAGGGATAAGTGAATCCTTCCACTCAATGTTTTACATTTTATTTTTGTCAGCAATATTAATCATAAATATTTTTTATTTTGAAGAGAAAAGATTTGTCTTGGCCGGGATTCGAAACCGGGTCGCTTGCATCCCTCGTGCGTTGCTCCAACCAAGGCTCGCATCCAAGCAAGACAAATCCTTTCTCTTCACGGATACTATATCCCTGTGTTCTCGCACTGCACTAGAGATGCGGGTGACCAGGGTTCTTATCCCGGCCAAGACAAATCTTTTCTCTTCAAAATACAAAATATTTAGAAATATCACCATAAAAAGAACAATAAACAAAAAATAATATTCACTATAGGTGAAGGCTTTATTGAAATGAAATGTATTACTGAATTAAAATAAATTTATTGTTTGGCATGAATTTTTTTCTTTTAATTCTTAATAATACTTAAATAACAATCAAAAGAATTGTTTTATTAGGATTTCTTAATTTTTTTAAATTTAATAATTAATTATTATACAGGGTGCCCCGAATTTAAATGGCAAAACTTCAGGAACTTATAGGGGACCGAAAAACTAAGACAAAAAGTCCTTTAGAGATTTGCTCGTTTTTCTTAGTTTTAGAGAAAATCGCAAAAAAAGAAACAAAACAAGTTTTCATTTTTATACTTATTTATTTACATTTATATGTATGTTATGTTCTTTTTAAATGTTGTCCTCTTGCACCAATGCAAGCATTACATCTAGCACTCACTTGATAAATTGCAGCTGAACATTGTTCTGATGATATTTGGTGCACTGCATCTATGATTCGGTCTCTTAATTGCTCTCTTGAGTTGATTGGCAATGAATAAACTTTCTGCTTCAAGGTTCCCAATACGAAGAAATCCATGGGTGTCATATCAGGTGATCTGGGTGGCCAAGGTACTACTCCTCCACGTCCATTCCATCGTTGTGGATAATTTAAATCCAGCCAAGCTCGAGCAACTCTGCTGTAATGAGCTGAACATCCATCGAGTTGGAACCACATTTCAATCCGCTGTTGTAAGGGAATGTCATCTAAATAATTAGAAAAGTCTTTCACCAAAAAAATGTGTAAATGTGATACCATTCAATGCAGCAGATGCTCTTCGGATGCTAGTCTCAGGATTGTTATCGAAGTGGCGTTGAACACAATGTCTTCTCCGATAATCTGCTCTTACTGCTGCCTGGAATTGGTCGCCTTCATTACGTATTAAGAATGACCCAGTCTCTCGTAGTCTATTAAAAGTTAACGAAAAGACTCGTCGATTGGGCACTCTTCTATTTGGAAATCGGCGCGCATACTCCCGCACCGCTTCTAAAGCATTACCGTTACAGAAACCATACACAAAAATCATAACAGCGTGTTCAACATTAGAATATGTATGCGGCATTGTGGCTGATGCTATTCACACAAAAATATCTGAGTAACTGACTGAAGACTGATTTAGGAATTATAATCCTAGAAGGAAGCCAAAATGTAAACAAATGAAATAATGTAAAGGATAACATTAAGTGTTTACATATCTCACTGCCTAGCCTGACGAACTTTGAAAGGTGATAATCGCTACCTGTAACATTTTTGTTTTGTTTCTTTTTTTGCGATTTTCTCTAAAACTAAGCAAAAACGAGCAAATCTCTAAAGGACTTTTTGTCTTAGTTTTTCGGTCCCCTAGAAGTTCCTGAAGTTTTGCCATTGAAATTCGGGACACCCTGTATAATAAATTTAATTATTGGGATTATTTAATCATCATTAGATAAACACATACTACTCCTTTAGACCCAACATAAGATAAGAACACAAGGCTTCTATGCAACCACCAAGCAAGGTTAGACTTTTTACAGTATCAACATGATGCTTATTATTTTATTTAAACTTGACTATATGCTTTTTTTAATGATTTGTAAAAAAAAACTACAACCCATGAAGGGGTTCAGTACATGGTAGACTGTACTGCCTCATGGACAATGGTTGTGCAGGGAGATGGTTTGTCCTAGATCCTGCTCAACACTCAGATTTTTTACCCTTATTTTGGGTACCCACTTTATAAAGATTCGTTGAGCCCCAGGAGGATCCTAGATCCCACAAGAACCATCTCCGGTCACTAACGGATTAAGTAAATGTCTGCCAACGAGTGGGATTTGCACTCAGAACCTTCATATCGAACCATATCGGCAACTCAGCGTTCTATCACTGAGTCACTTCGCTCCCAATTGTAATCTTAAAATAAAATTTAAACTTAAAAATTGTAATTGTAATTACTCTAAGACATTATAGCTCATAATTTATTTTTTGTATTATTATTCTAAAGTGATTTTTTTCAGAATAAATAAAGACTTCATTATTAAGCTTTTCATGACTTACAGAAAAAATATATACATAGTTAAATGGTTATCAAATTATAATATTAGTTATATACACAATTTCTGAAATATTTTAATTGACTTGTATCATGTCAAAATCGGAAAAATATTTTTTAATTTTGCACTTTACTTTGATATTGGGAATCGATTATTAATTTATCAAGACAGATTGAAAAATTCGCTATTAGATTTCATTTCATAAATTCGCTTGACTCATGATCCGTTATAATATAATATATAATATTATAATAATATAATACTAATACATTATACTATATAATATAATATACACGCATAATATAATAATATACAATCATTATAATAAATCGATTCTAGAAAATATCGACTGCAGCCTACCTGTACCCCGCTAGTACGTTTAGGAGAGTGCTCTTCCCCGCACCAGAGGGCCCCAGGATGGCTGTCAGCTCGCCGGACTTGAAGTACCCACTTACGTTCCTCAGAATCGGCTTGTTACCTGTTAACAATCAATACTAGAGATTAAATAAATTATATTTAAATATTTTTTAAAAATATATGGGGATATAAATATTACAGTATTTTTGTTGGTAACAAGAAAAAAAATGTTTGATTTAGTACATGGGAGAGACTATTTCCAAGCAAACCGCCAAGTTTTTCCCCAGTTAACATGCCTACTTTATAGACACTGGGTAAGCCCCGGGGGGAGGGGGTGGGGGGAAGACCTGCTGATTCCAAAGGTCGATCCACGGATGCCGGAACTGGTTTCGAACCCGGGTTTTTTTTAGATAGGAAAATTTTGACAGAACGTATGTAACCCTTAACTAGGCTAAACTCATTCATGGAGAAATCGCATTGATGGCTAGAGCGAATGGGGAAATTTCATTGAAATTCTGCCAAGAGACGTGCGAAAGTCTTTAGATAGTTTCTTATCCATGATACTCATGAAGGGATTTTCGTATTAGTAAGTTTGGAGCGAAATTGAACACTTCTTGTGTAATGAATCGAATGTTCAGCAGAAGTGAATAAAATATGAAATCCTAATAAAAACCGCCAGTCTCTGCTGTTTTATATATTGTATTATTAACAAACAATTGATCACATTTAGGAATCTACTTGATAGTAGATGTACAACATTAATGCGCCTTATTGAATATTTATAGCAGCAGTTCCGCATATGGTTGTAGATTTTAAAATTAATTATGTAATCGGAATTGTGACGTCATCTCCTTTGAGATTTTAAAGTGGTTCTCAAACTGATTGTGTAAAATTAAAAAAATAAACTGATTCCAGAGAATAAAAAAAATAAAAAAATAGTAATTAGGTAGTTATATAAAACATTGTGTTTTTATTAGAATCCTGTTACTTTTGTTTATCTATTTTAATATTATTTGCCTTATTAAACAAAGAAATAAATGAAATAATAACAAAGGTGCTAAGAACATTATATTTTTTTCTATTTAATTTCGATTTCAGTTTCATTTCTATCAGTAAATTGTTTAAATAATTGATTGCGGAGTGTTTAAGAAGAGTTAGTAGACTAATTTTACTTCATCTGCTGCCATGTCTACACATTGCAGTTTTAAGCCCGAGAAAATTAGTAGAAATTTCTCCTTGCACCCTAAAACTGAAGAAAATTACTCGATGAGGAAGTTGGGAATCCAGCCCAATAGGGAAGCAGATAGAATGAAAGCACATACTTGCAGGTAGCATCTTGCACAACTGTGTCAAGGTTAATAATCAGCAGTCATCTCCAGACCTGAAATTTTACTCTGACAGTACAAAAAATAAAGTAAAAAACACGAGCCAAACAGATTTGTTTGAACCTGCCTCGGAGGACGAAGAATAATTTGTAAGCTACAACGGCTTTAGACAGATGTATGACGAAAAATAATATAGGCTAGGCGAAAATTAAATTTGAAAACGATTTTAAGAAAAACATTTACTATATACACGCATTTCGAATGATCTTATTCCTTGCTTGCTTAAAATTAAATACGAGATATTGGATGCTAATATAAATGGATAATGTTAGATAATATTTTGAATAACAATATTACTTCAATATACTTTTATTATGAAATTAAATGATCTTATTTCTTGGTAACTTAAAATTAAAAACAAGGTAAGCAGTTCATTTGAACTAATTCAGTGAGAAGGACTATCCCAAAAAGAACGGTTTCTTAAAAATATTGGGTTTGTTCACCTCTTCCCTGCAGTAATCAAACTCGGATATTTTTTGACCGAGTTCAAGGACTGGATTGGTAAATAACATCCAAAAGAACTATTTTCACCGAAAAGAACGTTTTATTCCAGGCTGATTCGCACTTCTCTATGCTGCTTCACCTTAAAGTAATGAATTTTATATTTTCCTCGGTTCCTACTTTTAATGTTACTTAAACATATCTTAATTTTAAATTAAAATGCATAGATGTAAATAATTAAGAGTTCCTTCTAATATTTTAAAAAGAGTAGAGGGGTTCTTTATCAAATCTCTTGGGTATAGGTGGAAATTGACTTTGAATCAATCATTACGAAGATGGCACGTGGAGGTACTTATTGATAATGTTAATTAGGCGTGATATAACTTTTGTTACAAAAGCAATAACCACTCATTCGTTTCAACTATATTAATTTAAGTAGGAGCGATTATAAAGGATTGTAATAATAACATATTCCTCAAAACTCCACAATTAAGATTATTGTTAAAATGTACAGACAACAGAATGACACCATATCAACGAGCACTACTTTGTTTTAATCGTTTTGCTCTATCAAATTTATCAGGAGCGGGATGTGGCACCATTTTGAGTACATACAATACAATGCAACAGTATATACAGCTGACACTGCATATTGCAATTATTTATAAATAAAATTTTGTAGGAGGAGAAAAAAGGATTATATTCAGTAATTTATAGCACTTTAATTAACTCAATAAATTCGGATGAGAAAGAAAAAAATCAATAAATTACTTATCTATTTTTTGATTAATTACCAAAAAAATGTGCTTAAGAATAAGTATTTTTCCTTCTGCAAATTCTGTGGAACACTACTTAATATTGAAGGAAATGAATGGAATGGCGAAATTAACTGGTTTTCCATTCAAAAAGGATAAAAACAAACTTGAAAAACTAGTTGAGAGTTTCACTTTATTAAATCACCATTTATAATTTTGTTTAAATGTTTAAATTTTCAAGAAATTTACAAACAGATTGATGAATTCATACAAGACTGAAAAGACAAGAAACTGCTCGACGTTTTCGCCTGCTTCAACATTTACTGGACAAACGCTCTAAGCTCCCAATTAATTACAAAAGATTCATTTAAATGACAGTTATCAGACCTATTTTGACATACGGAGTTGAGCTTTGGGGCTCTACTAAACCATCCAATTCATCTCGTATCCAGTCCTTAAAATCCTTCGTAAAATCCTCAATGCTCCTTACTATGTCACAAACAAACTCGTTCCTCATGATCTTAATATCCCATATGATGCTGATTTGGCCCAAACTAGATACCTATCCTTCCATGACAAGCTCCATACACACTTGAATCCGCTAGTCTCTCAACTTGCTTCCCATACTATTCCTGATAATCCTCCGAAACGTCTGAAAAGAAGATTGCCTCGAGACCTTCTACTATAGAACTTTATTGGAGTGCTACCGATGGGTAGTTTCTCTACAAGTGTTTTTTTTTTCATGTAATTTGTTCACATTGCCAGATTTACTTATTGTGATATTATTACAGTTGTGAATATCAATAAATTAATCTAAAAAAAAATGATGAATTACACTTAATCTGCTATTTAATGGAGCAAAAACTTAAAACGTAAAAATTACATAAAGTAAAGTTGCTTGTTTATTTAACGTCACTTTATGCTGCTCTGGCTAATCTTATGAAGCAACATTGGGATAGGGATTTTTAACGACTACAAGCTCGGAACACCCGTTTAAGGTCCCTTCCGAAGGAAGGCATAACTAAGGATTTTTTAACCTGTGACTTCGGGCTTAGTATTAAGTAGTAAAGTTGAAAGTTTGTAATATCGTGCATAACTAAATTTTCATTTGTTAATCAGATACCCACCTAAAAAAATGTCTGGTGATTTTCTAGCCGGTGAAAAATAAAATAAAAGTGCAGTTGTACAAGAGTCGGGCCTCAATTGATAACGAATAACAGTATCATTTTTTATTTCGTGATAAAATGGTGATGTAGACGTTATTAAATCATATGCTGCCTCTCACTTTAACAGTATTCAACAGGAAAGTAAGGGCAAGCAAATAAGATGGACTAAACATTTTAGGTTTTACAACTAATGGAGAACTAAGGTTTTACAAATCTTAAAACCAGGAAAATTTGTAAGAAATAAACAGCCAGATAGGACTATGCATAAATGCAGCTTCAAAATTAAAAAAAAAATCCTATGAGTAAATTCCAAGTGAAAAGCTCAGTTTTGGTTAAGATCTTACTTTATTTCCTTTTAAAATTAGGTAATATATATTTTGTTATTTATTATATATTACATAAGGCGTAACTACCGCCCATTTACAAATCAATATAAACAGGAATGTAATGTAGTCACTTGATAACAACAAAATTTTTCTTCTTTTTAGGCCACAGAAATTTTTTTACGGGAGTTTGATCTTATACGTTTATTAATGGATTTTTTTTGTTTTCTTTGTAATGGGGAAGGAAAAGAACAAAATTGTCAGACGTTAACAAGTTTTTAAAAATTTGGTTGTGAGAGACTGTGTCGTCATTACTACGCTGCTCACAAATTTAGGAACTTTTCGTTATTCTACACTTCAATAACTTTTTTAACTCTCTATTTAGGGGTGGTAACTATTTTTAAAACCTCCATGGCTTAGGGAGTAAGCCGGTAATGAAGCATTTCATAAATACTTCGGAAATCATTAATTGTTGGGTGCTACAGTCCATGCAGGACCTGAGCCTCTGTCACCAATATTCCCCATCCCTCGTGGTCTCCAGCGAAAAAAATTGAAAATAATATGAGCAAATTTAAGCGAAAAGGCCAGTTTTGGTTAAAAAAAAGATCCTACGAACTGAGAAGAAGAAAACACTTTATTGAAGCATTACAATCTGCCTCTTTTGGGCAATAAGTAATGGTGCTATGAAGCTTACAATCATTCCATAAAAAAATCAATGATATAAATGCATAAATAAATATATACAAGCGAAAAAATATATACAAAAATAAAGTAAAAAAAAAAAAAATATATATATATATATATATAATAAAAAAAAATATAATAATAATAAATAAAACATAAAAGAAATATACTGTACACATTCATACTCTATTTACAATTTGCCTGGGGTCTCCGAACTGAGCTTCTTCCTCATGAATGAGGGCAAAGCAGGAGTCCGGGAGGCCCCAGCCCCCTTTCCCAGCCGCGTCACTGACATTAAACGCCAATGGAAGCTGGTTAATGGCGCTTCACACACACACACAGGTCGTGAGTGGAGAATCTGGCCAGTGCCAGTACTCCAAATAACATTATTAAATCAGGTCTCGAGGCCATTGCCGGTTTAGGCGGCGGGGTGGGTTATATGGATGTGTGGAACTGGATAATGACTGAGCTAGGGGGTTGGGATGACAGGCAAGGTTTTGGTGAAATTTAGTAGGGATGAGATAGAGGACGAAAGGAATGTTGAGATCATTATGGAGGGTTTTGTTGGAGACATAATAAGGAGCATTGACAATAGTTCTCAGGACTTTGGATTGAAAGGATTGAATGCGTCTGATATTCGATTTTTTCGCGGTCCCCCACAGTTCCAGTCCATAGGTCCAAATAGGTTTGATGATGGTCTTGTATATTAGTAGTTTATTGTCTATTGAAAGATGAGAGGTCCTACATAGTAATCTGTATAGATGGCTGAATCGTCTGTTAATCCTTCGAACTGTGGTCTAGTAGTTAGTATAACAAACATCTAAGCCCAAAATCGCGGGTTCGTAGCCCGGTAGGTGACCCTAGGATTTTTCAAAGGGAGTAAAAAATCCTCGGTTATCCTTCGGAAGGGTTCCAAGCCAGGTACTCCCTATCATAATTAAACCTGGATAGGCAAAATTTAGAGCTCCCAATGTAGCATCGCCCGAATAGCCATATCAGTATAAAGTGATGTAAAATAAACAAACACACAATATCCTACTTTATTTCCCTTTAAAATAGAATAATATTTTTTAAATTTATTTCATATTACATATGGCGTAACGTCCGTCCAATTACAGATCAAAACAAAAAGAAATGTAACGTAGCCCTACCATTTACATAGAAAACGGTTCCATTCATATGCATGGTTATAAAAAACAATGCTTAATATCCCTCATTATAATTTACAATATACGGACAATACAATCCTATGAATATGCATGTCGATTCCGACTAAGTTAGCGGATATATGTTTGGAAATTTGACTATGAATAAATCCGTATTAGATGTCGACACCAGTTATAACATCAATTATCTGTGGGTACAATAGGTCAAAATATGTTTCCAATTTAAATTTGCGCAATTTCGATTCAACGGGCAAAATAAATTAGCATTGTGTAACACATTAATTATCCTCACGTGTCGCCGACCAAACAAATATACATGCTGTTTTAATCGAGTTGAGATTATAATTGTAAACTCGTTTTATTTATTAAAAATAAATTTCGGCAGGTCGTTTCGCTAAAGTTAAGAAGAAGAACAAAACCAACTTTAAATGTTTTTAAAATATTTAGAACATTAGTGCTTGTAGTGTATGGAGTCTCTAAATTATACAAAAAATCAGCCTGGGGTAGGAAACCCAATGAACAAATCTGGAAAGTTGTCAATCCTCAACAGCTGCCAGCAAGACTCGAAAGTCAGATAATTTTTGGAAAGACCAGCAGTCACTGAGCCCGTCCAGAGTTTGTTACAGATTATTACACCATTCAGTTGTACGTTTATGGTTCTCACATGGTTGGTTTCCATCATACATTTTATTTGTTTATATTGATGTTGGACCTAAAATGGAGGAACGGATGGAGTTCCAAAATCGGAGTCGTGGAAGACGGGGAATGCAATTTGAGAATAGTGGGAACTAGTGCCGATATAGTTCCTCCTTTGAGAGACCAATTTTGTTGCGCTAAAGTGGTGGCAATAATCTTTATATAATTACCATCATACTGGAGAAAATATTGGCAACATGAAAGATAAAAGTTAAGGTATCAATACTTAGTAGCAACGTTTCCAACGTCGGTGTAAACGCGGCTTTGATAAATAATTTTATTACAAATCTAAAGTATCATATAAATATAAATTAAAGACTTTTTAAAATGGAATATATGATTTTAGAGAGTTATTGAGGCTATACAACGCTATATATCTTTGTGGTCCACCGGAATCTGAGAGGTGTAAACGGAATAGAGAATAGGGCTTAAAACACTGCCTTGAGGTAGACCCTTGTATTGAGGAAAGGAAAAATAAGTGAAGAATCAACGGAAGTACAGAAGAATCTGTCTTGGAAATAAGATTGAAGAGTTAAAAAGTAAGTAGGAGGTAAGTGAGGTTTTGTTTGTATAAGTTAAGTACACCTGTGTCAGACACTATCAAAAGCTTTCTTAATATCAAGGAAAATTGCAGAGCAAAATTCTTTTTCAATCGTACCCACGATATGATAATACTGTACCACTTGAAAGATAAATTTTACTATAACATATCTGGATTGTTTAATACTTTTCCTGATACTTGATACTATTTTCTATAATACGAGCTGATAAAACATGAAAACGGTTTAAAGTCGTGACGAACGCGATCAGTTTAAGTCTTTCATGCCGGGTTAGAAATCGGTCAAAACGATTATATTACATCGCATGAGTACTACTCGAGTAAATCAGACTATCAAGAGCGATTACTTCCAAGGAGTTTAAAAATAAAACGAATTTCCTTTATTGAATGTTATGGGATTTGCGTCATATCATTTCTGGAAGGAATACTGATTCATTGTGAAATATAGTCCAGGCAAATCAGGAAATAGTTTTAATTTTTAAATAAATATCTGATGGGAATTATAAACGTGATAATGAGGAGAAGAATCGTAAAATGAAAATTAATTCTTTTTTAATTGGAAAAAATCATTATCCAAACGATACCGTTTCCTCGGGAACATCGGTTCCAAAGATTTTCTTACTATTGAATAGTTGTATTCGATAAGACTCTGCGCTTCCAATTAATAAAACACATATTAGTTTACAAATTATAATCGTCTGAAAAAAGAAAGTTGGTACCCATGATTGGGGGCAAAACCTGACCCGTGAGCGTCAACTAGGCCAAAGCATCTGCACAACCTTTGGCTTGGAAAAAGTACAGTCTCTATCATATAGTGAATTCAAGACCCTTCATGGAACGTATAGGTGCATACCTTTCGCTAATTAATTTTTCAAGATATATAAATTTTGTTTGTTATTTAAGAATGTTGAATGTTGGATGAACACATAAGTTTTATTCAACTATCTCAAATGCTGGGTGGTATAAATAATTAAAAAACGAAATCACCATAACATAATTTTACTATAATCCTAAATAGGAGTTACTTGCACTTCCAACTACCTTTGGGAAAAGTGTCAGTGACGGATGTGACATTCAAAGCTTAGCAATGTAATTCATGGTGTAGTAGAGCCTGATATCTGGTATTATAAAGATTTATTGTGATTTCGGAATGGCAGAAACATCTGAGCCTAGCCAGTTCAAACCATGTTTAGGTAAAAGAGATACTGCTACGAACAATCCATTCCACATCTGAAATGTTATGGCAGTTAGAAAGTCATAATTCGAAAGCAAAGAGTAAATTACTTCGGCAGAAACCTATAAAGAAGAGTTGCATTGCCTTTAATTATCTTAGAGATGGGCATAAAATCGTAGCTACCTCTGGCATTCTAATTTTGTTTCGAGGATTATATAATTTTCATTAATTATTATTGAATAGTATGGGAGTGGAGTGGCTCAGTGGTAGAGCGCTGAGTTGCCATGCCGAAGGTCCTGGGTTCGACTTTTATTTAATGTGTTATCCAGCCGGAGATGGATCCTATGCGATCTAGGACCCTCCTTTGACTCAGACAGCCTCTTTAAAAGTGGGTACCCAAAGTAGTGGGAAAAATCTTGTGGCTGAGCATGACCTAGGACAAATCACCTCCCTGCACAACCGGTGTCCAAGAAATATTACAGTCACTACTATATACTGTATATCTAAAGCTGGTCTTATCTCTTTACTATATACTCTAAACCTAATAGCACATAATACTATCAGGTAAAAATATTTTTCCCCAATAAGAGAGAACAATATGAACGCCATTTTCAACCGTTGATCAAATGATCAATTGCGTAGCTTTATTTTCAAAGTCACAGAATTTCTCTTAGAGGTTGTTAGAGATTACATACGCACTTTTTGTACTGATGTACACATACGTACTATTTTCGTTGTACACATACTTCGTTGTTGTCCACTGAAATTAAAAATTCATAAGAAGTCAAAACACAACAAAAGGAAAAGGGTGTAGAGATCACTCGATATGCAATATTCGATTTTGAAAAACTATAAAGAAACCACAGTGTTTTTATGGTATTTATAGTTCTCGACATCACTTCTCTGTTTTGAATTTGTAAATAGAAAGAACAAAATAAATGCTTAATTCACAAAGAACTCATCTAAAATTTAAATCTTTGGAGGATATTTCACGTTTCTTAAATTTCCGTTAGAAGCGGAGTGGCTCAGATGTAGAGCACTAAGTTGCCATAGGTTCCGGGTTCAAATCCGACTGTGACAGATTTTATTTAATTTATTAACACCCCGGGATGGATCCTTTGGTACCTGGGACTCCTGGGGCTTACCCAATATCTATAAAGTGGGTACCCAAAATAGGGGGGAAAGCCTGGAAGTTGGGCGTGATCTAAGACGAATTACCTCCTAACTAACCATGGTTCAAAAAGCAGTACAGTCTTCACCACGTACTGGACCCAAGACTCTTCATGAATTGTAGTGGTACAGGCTAAAGGTTAAATATTCCGTTATCGACGAAACCAGAAATTAAAGCGAAATCTCTTACTGGCCCTATGTAAAACCCTAATTACCGAAAAATGTGCCCGACAAGAAACCCTAAACCTTGAGCAACATGCTTGGATTTTTTTAAAAATGAATTTTGTATATCAATATGTGTGTAAACACTGCTTCATGCTCTATTCTATTGTATCTTTCCAAGATACGACAACCATTAGATTTCTAACCAACCTTATCAGAAAACCGTACTTAAATACAGCGAAAATGCAATATGTCACTTGCAATCACTCAAGGCCCTGCGTTTCGCGCATGCGCTACGATTAGGCCATCCTTGCAATAATGTAACAATCTACACCACAAATAACACTCGCTAGTCCTACTACAAGCCAATGTGCTAATAATAAAGAGAATATATCCATTTTAAAAACTATTCGAAGCCAAAACAATTTTTCAAACGCATTTAAAAACACATATCTATAAGAAACTTTTTACGACCCAGCTTTTATATCCCTATAAAAATCGAAGTACATCGTGGCTCAAAGTGAAGGTAATACACCTGGATATTGATAGGAATCTTCGAATAATATATAGTTCAACTTTTATTACGTTAAAAACAATAATTTATTGTAATAACTAAATATCCTAGTTATATGTTCTCTCTGTATACACATAAAAATACATAGTGATTTAATAATAAAAATAAAACACATTTGTTAATGATTACCAATCTCAGTGAAAATGATACACCTTAGTTTTTCCTAATATTTGTTTACCTTAAACTATTTTCCTTTAATTAAACTATTGTGTATAAAGTTGTAGGTTATTTTCGAAGCCAGTTCCACAACATCCACCGCATGTTTGAACTTTTTAATATGATGGTAGTACATACAAGTTTAAAGAATGTGAGATGGCTACTCAACATTTTAATAATCGGGAATCTCTGAATCAAATTACCGAAATTACCTGAAAAAATCGCTAAACTGTCCAATATATAATTCCTAACGGAAAACCGCGTTATCAGAAAAGAAAAAAAATTAATACTGCAAAAAAATTTTAAGTGATAGTGATGAGACTTTATCAGAGAAATTATAACAAAATCCACATTTTTAGAGCAATCATCAAAAGTACAACCTACAAAGAGCCAACAAATGATTGAGCTAAATTAAAAATTAACTAAATAAAAACGATTCAATTTTTAAGTACTAAAAAGTTAATATGAAGTGAGGTGTATCATTTTGTGTGTGAGGTGAAATAATTTATTCATTATTTGTTTGTTTAAACAATCAAAGTTGAATATTTTTAATTATATTGAGTGTACATATTTAAATTGATATTAAATTAAGTTTCTGGATTTTTTCCAACAACATTTAAATTATTTTATCTTCTTCTTCTGTATCAATTTCACTATATAATGTTATGTTGTACAAATCATAAGCCAAATCAAAGTCTTTAAGTGAAAACTAAATTGATGTACTATTGCACCGCGATATAAGGGAGCGCAACAGGCATTGCATCACGAGATATGTATGCAATCCCCACTAGATATGTATACGAGAACAAAATAACAAATAGTATTCGTTAATTAACATATCGATCATTTGTCTTAGTCATCACCTCGGCCTAGTGAACTTTACTCTGATTGGCTTCGTCAACGTTCATCATCCTCTCAACTGAATGTCGTTTTAGTCTGTCGCTGGGCCTTGATGTATTCATGAAGAAGGTGACAGATTGGTCTGTAGAAAGCTCATTGCAAGATTCATTAATCACTAGGCGTATATGATTATTATTAAGTAGATGAAATTAAAATGTCAGAGGAACGATACAGGAAGGAGAAAAAGAGGACGCCCCCAAAAAAGATGGTTGCAGGATGTGGAGGAGAGCATGGCCGCGAGGGCTATTAGAGAAGGAGACTGGCTGAATAGAGATCAGTGGCGAGATCTTTTAGGAACAATAAACAACAAGCAGATAAATCGATAAATAAAGTATAGTTAAGTAGATTAACAATTCTCTAATCGAATTCGAGATTCTATCCATAAGAATTTAAAGAAAAAACCTAGGAAAAAACAACTACGAAAGAAATAAGGTTTACTACAGATCCAGGTGTAAGACGTATATAGAAATACATTGCACTTCATTAGTATTCGCATTGAGGTTGATGAAGGAATAATTACTATAAATTGAAGCCCAGGAAAAGTAACTTTACGGATAGAAATAGCTAAGGAATTTCGAGGTAAGCGTTACAGAAAAGGTTTGTTTGAAAGGAACAGTTCTATTCAAGGAAAGAAGATAGAGATCTTGTCTTCTAGTTCACAAAGAACGAATGGAGGAAGACAAAGTAAGATTTCTCAGGAATGTTTGAAGGCAAGCATTTGCTCATCGATAGATGTCAAAAGTAATTAATCAGGAGAAATATATAATAATGATAATAATAATAATGTCCTTATTTATTCTGAGACAAGTCCCTATAGAATAGCAATGCAGGTACTGTAAGCTATTATGTCTTAGAGTGTAAAATAATTACATTTAATTAATTATTACAAGTAATTTAGTAAGTGAGAAAGAATAAAAAAAAAATGAACAAAAAACAAATGTAAATTACCTACAATAACAATATTTTAAGAACGGAGAGAACATAAGAAAAGAAAAAAAATTAAAATAAGTTAACAATAATTATATAAGAGAAACAATTTATGGTTACATGTATATCAAATTTATGCCAAGAAAAAAACAAAAATAGTGCAATTGGAAAAACTCCAATGCAAAGCCCTGCGCTTCAAAACTCTCCAGCAAAACACACACTTGCCGGTCAACGTTTAGCCTATTCAGGCCTTATCAAGAAACACACAAAAAAAAAGTTATATAAATCTCATCTCGATGAAGGTGCACTACATCCCACAATCAACAGCCCAAACAGGCTCCAAACCTGAGACAGCAACCCACCACCAAGACGTATATCAAAAGGAAAAATAGCAGATACGTTAAATCGTAAATAAACTGAAAGAGGAGTTCTCTTGAATGCTCTGAAACTGATTATGTAATGCAGTAATATGGTATATACTGTACTGTTTCTATGACAAAGATTATATAGGGAGGTGATATGTCCTAGATCACGCCCATCCACTTGTATTTTTCCTGAATAAGGGTACTCACTTTATAGAGGCTGGATGATCCACAGAAGGATCTGTAAATCCGATGGCTGGCTAAATTAAATAATTTATCAGCCACATAAGGATTTGAACTCGGAACCTTCAGCACAGCAATTCAGCACTCTACTCACTGAGCTATTCTAAAATAAAGGCAAATATTTAAAAACAATTAATTAGTCTGATCGTAAGATAAAGGGAATAAAGGTGATGGTATTTAAATCAACTGTTGGTTGAAGCGCTACACAAAACCTTGACTCAGTTAACATAACATGAATTTTACAACCATCCATCGGACAATGAACTCATAACCTACGGGTCAGTTGCCTTATAAAAACATCCCATACAACTTCAAGTCTCTGTATATATCGAGAAATTATTAAGATTTATTTTGTAATTATATTTATTCCATAAGTATACATATTTATAAAATTATTTTAAATTATAAAAACGAAAATAAAATATGTGCATTTGTATAATTAATGAAATAAATATTTTTATTATTATTAAATTATAAAAATATATTTATTGCTTAATCGTAATCTATATTTTTCAATAACTCTTTATGTTATTGAAAAATATAGATGCTTTATTTGAATGCTAGCGACCCGCCCTGGCTTTGCACGGGCAGTAAGACATATTATGTCCACATGTTTTATGTTGTCTAATGTATTTTATAATGTAGATATTATAAACATAAAAAAAAATATTTCTTTATATACGAATTTATTTTCTTGCGCGTTATATTTTAACGATAACCCATGAGATACTCATTTAAATTATATGGTATAAAATATTCTAATAATGTGTATGAAATTCTTAAGGTAACTAAAGTATATAGGTTGATAAGGATTAATACTGTACTCATGTAAATAGCTTTTCCAAATACCGCATTGTAAGTAATCAATTGTTTTAGAAGATAAGATGGGTATAGTAAGCTTTCCTTAAAATATGGATATATGTTATCTTTGACTTTTTTGTAGATCAATAAAAGAGGAATATTCCAACATGTATTTTTTGGTTATATGACAAAGGAATTAGGCAGCGCCTTCGATGAAACCTTCCAGGAGTCTATACTTTTTCCAACATTTCCGACAATTATCGATATATTCCAACCAGATTACACAAAAACTCGATAAATTATATACCTAAACCTTCCTGGTCAATTACTCTATCTATTGGTTAAATCCGCATGAAAATCCGTGCAGTAGTTATTGAGTTTACCGCAAACAAACGCGGCTGAGGACTTATAATATGTATAGATGCATTTTAATTGACAGATAGCAAACCTTTTTTTATCTAAGTGTTATTTCTTAATAAAAACAAGGGGTACAACTTAAAATTGGAATTAAAAATAAGAAAGTTTGATTTCTGAAAATTTTAATGTATCGGAACGGATTTTGTGACTGCAAAATTTTCTTTTTTCCGAAAAATCTGTATAATTCTTTGTCGATAGCTATCTATGAGATTCAATCCTAGGCCTGAGAGGAATTCAGACAACTGCACTAGTAAATTACGAGATAACCTGAATTCGTGAAGGAACGCACCAAACCTTGCGTAATCTTACGTAAAGTACTCTTCATTCGCTTTTGTATGTTATGTGATTTTTAATCCCAAATCAATTTATTTCAAAAGCCATAAATAATATATTTCACAAAAACGGAACAACAAAAATCATATAACTCACATGTTCTGCTGACTGGGACGCTGTAACACAGATCTGTGAACTCGATGTCCACAGGCTGCCGCCGTATCATAGTCATCTTCGTCGCTTTCTGTATCCTGTTCTCTTCCATATCTCTAAAACATAAATTATGGATTAATTAGACTAAACTATTAAATCTGTCAAATAATTACGTTAAAATATTTTCCAAGATCTAACGAATGTCTGAAAGAGGTTGCGGGTATAATCTTACGAAATATACTAGTTCAAATACTAGGGTCTGCAGTCCCTCCTCAGTAACCACTGTCTTAGAAACAGTACAGTATTTGTACCATGTATTGAGTCCAAAACCCTTCCTGGATTGTATTTGTACAGTTTTTATTTTTATTTATTGTAAGATTATATAATTATGTCATAAAAGCTACTTTTAATTTCACGTGCTATATTTTTTTAATTGTATGTGAAAACTAATTAATACACCAGGCGCAAGAAAATATATATATATATATTTTCTATATATATATATATATATATATATATATATATATATATATATAACTGTATGTATAAATGTTAATGTACGTAAATAAAATAAATCAACCATTATTTTTATTTCATGTTTTTCTATTTTACATTAATCCTGACATTGAGATCCCAACTGTATTACGCAATTCGAATTTCACACAATCGTTTGTTTTAATATTTCAAAATAGGATCCGAAATTTTTGAAGATCTCTATAATTTCCCCTAATGACAATGAATTATCAATATCTTCTATTGACAATGTCATTAACCGACTGTTTAATAAGTACCTTTAGATTTCATGGCAGATAAAAATACAGAAATGTGTACTAATGAGGTAATGAGAAAAATCTATTAATTAAGTATTTAAAAATCAATCTATTTAAACAACCAGTAAAATTAAGTTTGTTTAAAATTAAAAAAAAATTAAGCTCGACATCTCACATATTTTTAAAAAATGTTATTTTAGCGGCCTTGTTTTAAAGGTAAAGGAAATTGAAGAAGATCGTATTCAAGGATGATATTGAAACCATATACAATGAACGCCTGACAATAGAAGAACGGAATGCCATTTTAGAAGGACAGTGAGGTTTTTATAAATATTTAATAAGATCCTAGGACAATATTTAGTAAACTTAAATAGTACAAAAGAAGATGAAAGGGTATTGTTAGGGATATGTTGACAATAGGTGTTGATCCGATGGAATTTTCTAGTTCTGGATTTCATTATCAAGTTTGTTAATGTTAATGTTAAAACAGATGTGCGCTCCAGAACCAAACTTTCACTTACTTCGCTACTAAATTTAAATAACTTTTAAAAGTCTGAAGGAATTTTTTTATCGTAGTGATTATTCGAGCTGTACACAGCTTTTTTATATTATTATAATAATATAAATATTGCTCCCATGGAATTCCGTTACGATGCTAAAATATCTAGCTGCATATTTATGGTTTACCACCGATCGCCTTTTGTTGGAACGATTTTCTTACTTTTCTTTTGTATTTAAGTATGCTATTTAAGGCTCTTGTTTTATCATTTAGTCACTATTTCCGCAACGGGATGATTTTGTTTTGAAGTTTCAGGGAAGAATTTTAATGGGCAGTGATAAGCAATGGTGACTGGTCAATGTTCAAAAATCCTTAAAAGAGTATCTCATTCAAAAGTATGTAATTTTTTCTTAGTTATAATTAAGTTGTTTATAAAACAGAAAGGGAACAGTAACTGTCAAAATAAATTATTAAATCTGGCATTGTACTTAACTCCTCTCATTAATTTTTTTTTTTATTAATGTTTAATCAAAAGCCTCGAGTTCAAACTCAGCAGAGTTCATTTATTTAATTTTGCATTATTACTATCCAAGGATAACTCAAGATCCGTCAGTAATTGATTTCTTTAAAAAAAAAAAGGTAAGCAAAATTACAATACTTTTTAAATATTACAAACAAACATTTTTAAAGGCAATATCGTAAATAAATTTCGTTTGATGACAATGTATAATCTTATTGAATTTCGTCTGATACCGTATTTATTTACCTCTCGAGTAGGCACTTGGGGTTCAAGTGTACCGCAAATATGAATACATAGCAATATCTCATATTTAATACATTCGTAGAATTTTATGAGATAAATCCTTATGTTTCAATTTTTTCCAGTAATGCACACACTTACAGGTCGCGTTTCGCCTATTCAGGCATTATCAAGACACAAAAAAAGGTTATGCGAATCACATCTCGAAGAAAAAGGTGATATATATATCAAACGATCAACAGCCCTAACAGGCTCCAAACCTGAGACAGCACCCCACCACCAAGACGTTCAACATACGGAGTTGTACATCTCATGGACCTCGTTATTGATACATGTTGGAGGGAGGGGACTCTTTGATCAAACCATACATTCTGTAGAACAAATATTTTTTCAAATAATTTAGATAATTATCTTAAGATTTAACAAAAAAAACCCATGTGTTGAGGCCGGATAGTTTTGTTATTTGTTCATAATCGTTTAAAATAAAGTATTGTAGTAGTCAATAGAAAATAGTTTATTTTATTTATAAGTTAACGAGAAAAAAAAAGACACATGTCGATTGGCTATTGTTTATTTCGTCTTTATCAAGCCAGGCAGTGTTGGCCAGTGCATATTATAAACAACTGTATAATTGTTATTGTGGACTTGAACGTTTAAATTGTTATTGTGGAATGATAATTAATTTGTATCAATTCGTTTATTCCTAAGTAACAAATTTAACTCAAATTGTTTCACGAAGTTCTTTGATTCCGTATATTTAATCTTATTCGAATTAAATGTAAATAAACTGAATAGGAAATGCAGTTTGAATGATAAAATGCAGTCGGAAATATCTAGAAAAGATAACTAGGCAGCTAGATAAGGAGTATCAGTATTACTCAGAGAATGACTAACGCTTGATTGTTTTAAAAAGTCACGATGGGCAATATCAGCGCCGCATTCATAATTTTCTTTCTTGATCTATGGAATCATTTCATTTCATAAATATATAAAACCTCTACTCGCCCGCTGTATTTTACTACAATATAGGATGGCAAAATCGAATTCCGAAGTTCATTCGGTGAAAACTTAAGTTTGGTGCCAAATATGGAGAAATGGGCATACTACCTTTCATTATAATATTATAGTACTATTAATAAAACCAGAATAGTAAATTCATAATAGCTTAATGTAAATGTTAAAGTGGAATTTTTTTGTTTTTAGAGATTATGGGTTACTTTATCTTGATTGGTGGTTTTCAACAGAACTATTTTAATTGTGTTTCAATATTTGATAATCTATAAAAGGCCGAATTGTAGCTGTTATTGTAGTGAAACAGAGTCAAATAAAAAAAAGAAGGATAATCTTAGTATTATCCATGAATTATCTAAGTATGGGAGCGGAGTTGCTCAGTGGTAGAGCACTGAGTTGCCATGCCGAAAATCCTGGTTCAAATCTCGCTGCTGGGTAGTCTTTTATTTAGTCTGTTAGCAGCCGGGGATGGATCATATTGGATCTAGGACCCTTCTGGGACTCGCCAAGCCTCTATAAATTGGATACCCAAAAAAGGGGGGGAATCTGGCGGTTGAGCGTGGTCTACAACTCACACCTCCCTGCACACCCGTCGTCTATGAAACAGTACAGTCACTACCATGTCCTGAATCCCAGACCCGTCCACGGTTTGTAGTGGTACAGATTTGTTTTCAATCTATGAATGATTAACCTGTAACCTCTATATACCCAACCTAACTACTTGTACTTTTCTCGATTATACCTTTGTTCTTCATTATGCTCTTGTCACTGTGAAATAGGCAGTCTTGACGGAAAAGCATTCGATTTTTGGTTTGTATGTAGTAATCGTGAAGTGCAATTTCCCAAGTTTTAAGGTTACATTTTTATTTTCTTGGTTCCACAGACATACCGGGTCGATATCCTAAGCCTTTAGCGTTTCCCAGAAACATCTACTACCATATCTTCTCATTCAGCAATATCATTTGGCATAAAATTAAAATAAATAATGGAAACAATGTAAAAGACTTAAGAGTTTCTTTATCTTGGTATATTTTGAAGGTCGTTGCTCCCAGAGATTCAGCACATCTTCAAAGAT
The DNA here is from genome assembly GCA_037127475.1 of Arma custos. Taxonomy (NCBI): domain Eukaryota; kingdom Metazoa; phylum Arthropoda; class Insecta; order Hemiptera; family Pentatomidae; genus Arma; species Arma custos. The sequence goes on from CM073763.1 coordinate 67,965,122, forward strand.
ACGAGTAGAAAAAAGTTTATTATCGTATATTTTATTTGAGGCAACTTGAGATAAGTGCGCACTATACAAAAATTCAACTTTAAAATATATATTTTTGAAGGTAGATGTTTTCTCCCTTTTTAAAGTTACTAAAGCAATTACTAAGTTTGTAAGTACTTGAATATAAATATAAGGTTTCTGGATTACTCATTATTCAAGAAATTGCGAGATTAATTATTATATATTATTTTTCAAATGTAATGACCGAATTAAAATTTTCTGATATTCAAATTTTAGAATCTTTATTCAGTTGTGAGATATTGTATACGATTGAATAAATATATTGAAAAACAAATAATTTTTTTGGTTTGATAGGCAAGTCTGTAGATAGTCTATTAGAACATATCACTAAAAGACACTTAGATAATATATTTCATTAAATATATTACTAATAAATTCGATTCACTTGCAAATTGGTAACTCTTAATCTCACTTTGATGGAGCGCCAAAATTAACCCACAATCTGTGGCTTGATATTGACCAGTATTTTGGCTGAAATGACTGATCAGTTGACTCACAACTTGATTGAAAATAATTTTATGATATTATTCTGCAAAATAATAGAATTTGCAGAAGAAAAAGAACCACAAAATGAAAATCGTGCATTTATTCATTCAATGCATTTAATTTTTTTGTAATTTAAATTTATTTAATTTACTTTTTGGTGGCCGAAAAACTTGGAAAATTTTTGGAGTTATTTCACTTTTTGGCCTGTATCTCCTAATCTGTGCGAAAAAAACATAAATGGCTATTTTTAAAGAAGGTTAAATTTGCTACAATTTGAGCCCAAATGCAGCTCTGTAGGTCTAACAGATCCTGAGTTAGGTTCCAAACATATAATTTTTCATACCCCTAAGTGATATGTTTCGGCCATTATTATTGATTATGTGTAATGTGAATCCACCAATCATGGAATCTTACACGTTTAGTTATCAAAAATAACAACGGGAATGTTTTTGAAGCAGAAGTGTTGACTGGAATCGTTAAAGGAGAAGTCATCCTGTAGCCATGTATAGCCATCATTCCAATGATACCATCAGAACCCATAACACTGTTCAAAAGACTTCAATTTGATATACGATTGGCTTTTGCTATGACCATCAACAAGTCTCAAGGCCAGACATTGCCCATTTGTGGTTTAGACCTAGAACATTTCATCATTATTATCATCCAAAAGAAATCTATCAAATACTGAACAAAATGCCAAACAAAAAGCTCCTGGCTATGATCCCATCACTCCCTTCATCCTCCGCCACTTTCCTCGGAAAGCGGGTCTCTTTCTTACCCTCATCTATAATTCAATCATGTGCACAACCTATTTTCCGCTCCTTTGGAAACTTTCCACAATTAAAATGATACCTAAGCCTTCTAAACCTGTCACTAATCCTTCATCTTATCGTCCAATTGCACTCCTCCCTATAATGTCTAAATTATTTGAAAAACTCTTCCTTAATCGCATATAGCCTATCCTCGAAAATAGCGGAGTGATACCGAACCATCAATTTGGCTTTCGTTCTTATCACTCTACTGTACAACAGTGTCATCGTATCGTGGTTGCAATATCTATCGCTTTTGAGAAAAAAGAATATTGCTCTGCGATTTTTCTTGACAATGAAAAAGCATTAGATAGTGTCTGGCACAAGGGTCTTCTCTGGAAAATAAAACCTCACTTACCTCCTACATACTTTTTAATTCTTCAATCTTATTTCCAAGACAGATTCTTCTGTACTTCCATTGACTCATCGATTTCCTCCTTCATTCCTCAATAAAGGGGGGTACCGCAGCAGGCCCCATTCTCTATTCTGTATACATCTCTGATAAAATTTATTTAATTCATTTTTTCCATTTATTCATTGTTTCTTTAAAATTCAAATTTCTACGTAATATTTTTTTAAAACTATTACAACAGCCACAGCAAGTGCGTGGCCGGGTCAGCTAGTAATTATATGTAAGCATTATTATCCTCTCTGGACCAAGGTAACAACACATTCATCTAATATTTCTTATTTTATTCTTAGTTTGTTAGTTTAGTAACATTGATTGCACGTGTAAATTACAACCTTGACCAGTAGTGACTAAGAAAAGAATAGTCAGACCATATTACTCGTGCATTCAATGTTACTGGAAAAAAATATGGAAATGTTTTATGTATATATAAATCCAGATAGGAATATACTCCAATTTATTTTTTAATATGATTTATAACAATAAATGATTAACTGTGTATTGGCAAAACTAATATAAAATTCGAAATATATTTCAGACATTCATGTGGTTCAATATGGGTTCGGTGAAACAATGTCAGACATAAAACACCAATATCATTCAGTATTTTTTATATTCAGAATATTACATCCATTTTGACCGACTCCTTAGTGATAATTTGAATATAAATATAAATTTGTTAACAATATTTTAGATCTATTCATAAGCCCTTCGTAATAAAAAACAAGTTGAAAGCAGAACTAACATAAGTAAGTTCGAACAGGTTCGATATCATATGAAAGGTTTATTAAAATCGATCGGCAAAACTATGGAAACAAAACACTCCGAATGTAATCAATCGTTGTGTGAAACAGATTTTCTTTAAATCATTAAGTAGTCTCTTGTAAAGCACGAACAACTAGGAGTACCGCCTTACCGTAAATAAAGGTTATATTAACCGATTTTTTTTATTATTTTGGATTAACTTAATGAGAAAAATAACGATATAATTTCTTAAATAATAATACTGCAGTTTGGGTTGCAATTATTGCCAAATACAGAACTCATTGAGTTCCAGTTATGAAGCTAATTTTGACAAGAGTTTCATGGCTAAGGGCACTTCGTACCTCCCCTTCGTAAGTAATAATACTTTATAAATGAAAGCATCATTTAGAATATTTAAACCTCATCTTTTAGTATTTGATTCGCCAAGAAACAAATATAAACAGACCCACCTTTGGTCTATCAAATCGAACTACAAAGACCAACAGAGAATACTACTACACCCAAAGTGGTGGGTTAAAAATACACTTTACTATTTATAAATACGATATGAATAAATAATGGATTCCCATGTTAATTGAACAATAAATTAAAGATTTTATAGGCCTGAGAGTGGAGTACCTCAGGTGGTAGAGCGCTGAGTTGTCATGCCGATGGTTTCGGATTCAAAGCCAGTAGTGGCAGATAAATATTTAATCTGTTAACAGCCATGATTGGACAAAACAGATCCAATCTCATCTGTTAACACTCTATAAAGTGGGTACCCTTAATCGGGGAAAAATCTGGAGGTTGATCAGGCAATTCACCTCCCAGCATAACCGTTGTCATTGAAACAATACAGACTCCACCATGTGATGAACCCAAGACCCTTCGTGGGCTTAGTGCTACAGGTTTCGTTCCTTATTTAGCAAGACCTATTGTGCTTAATTTTAAAAAATATAATTTTTGATAAAGTACTTACAACATTCAACAATTTCAAAACTTCCAGAGCTCCCTGAGATCGATTGTAGTTATTATATAATGGCATTTACTTGGCTTCCACCCATTAAGGCTTTTTTCTATAAGCTAATTGAATTCTTCACCATCAAGACTGAAAGCGATTCATTTTGAAGGTGGAAGGTTCTTATGAATAGGGAACGATGATATTTTCTTAAAACTCTTTTTTTATGTTTTAAACTGTTTTCACTTGATACAATAAACATGTTCGGATCCTACTTAAATTACGCAAAATAATACCACAGCTAGTTATTTGTTTAGGAAATAAAATAAAAAAATAAAAAGGTTATTACGTATTGTTCGGCTGAGTCATAACACAACAGTTAATTGTTTAATTGTAAAATAGTAATAGTCAACGAATACAAAACAATAGAATACCTCCATAAATTATGTTCAATGTCGCACGTGGAAAAATTTAATGACCAAAATCAGCTAGAATTATCAAACATAAATTTGCTAATTCGTCTGACTTTGAATAATAAATTGGCCAGAGTAGTTGGGAACCAACTAAACATTCGATAATGCGAATCAGGTTTCAGAATCATGCAAAACTGTTTTTAATTAATTCACCAATCATCTTAAATTATTGCTTTTATTTCTTCTTATCATATTATTTAAAACGATCTATTAGAAACTATAAAAACAAATTATATTCCTTTATTTGTTAAACAGTCATTGTTGAATCTTATTATGGACAATGACAGATTTAGGGAGCGACTACTCTTAGGGCCCAAATATTAAAATTAGGCCATTCTAAGGAATATTAATCAAATAAAACTATATTTTGGCGGGAGATGGTCACTAGTTTCTAGATGACAATATTGTAAACCTGACTTTATTGGTTTACATTGAAATGACATTTCCTTAGGAATCTGTAATCAATCGATTTTCGTCTAACTAATCCCTAAATTAGATGAGCCAATGGAAATTAAACATAGTTACAAATGACAGAAACAGATAATTTGACGTTATACTATATTTAAAACACAAAATAACCATGTACAAAAAAAACAAACTTTTAAATACACTGAACAATCATTTCTAGATATATAACCATACTCACAACGTCACCTGTCAGACACTGCCTCAAACTTCACATACGACAACAAAACAAAACCATTTAAAATTTTGCACCTTCCTCCACACAAACCCAGATAACATATACATGCTTTACCAAAGGAATTTTCCATTAAAAAGAAATAATTTAGAAAAATATGCATGATTCAAGACACTTCCAACAAACATTTGCTTATAAAAGAATTGATAAGGTTCTGATATGTAGGACACTAGCAGAACAGAAACCGATAACAGTCTATACAGAAACAAAGATAACGCATTTTTTGTTTGTTTTCTCAAACAATTTCCTATTTTAAACCTTGTATTTTTCCAAGAATATAGACCCTTGTATTTCCATCAACAATATGACGATGATTATTATTTTTATACTGTGGCAGTTTATGGCAATGAATTTTTATTTTTATGGTTTATCACTTAGTATTCATTCATATCGATCAATCGAACGATGTTATAGTGGAAGTTCTAAATTTGGCCTATCCAGTTATAACTAAGACCTTTAATGAGTATCTTAAATCCTACAGGTTAGGGACTCCCTTTTTACGTTCCTCCCGAAGGACGGCATAACCAAGGATTTTTTACTCCCTTTTAAAAAATCCTGCCGGAATCCCGGTTTCATGGCCATAGCTGGTTGTTATGCTAATCGGTTCACCACAGATCACCCCCGTATTATTTTGTATGTGATCTATTTGGTTATACTATGATTTTATAAGACGCGATTTAAATGGTGCTGAAGCAAAACTTTCCAGGTACAATATTACGATTAAACCACAGTTTCAAGAAATTGTTAATACAGATACATAAGATGATTGGAAAAAAAAAAAGCGGTAAGGATTTTTTGGTAAGGAAAATTATTAAATAAAATGGAGCATGAATGCAAGTATTCAAATTATTATTGTATAAAGCTATTAATATGTTTAATATAATAGGTTGTATAAAAAAATGACCGTTTTATCAAATTCCTGAGTTCAAAAGGCTGTAAATATTTTAATGATATTTATTATTTACCAACACTTCGTAATCCCTTTAGAGCATTCTCTAAGCTTGTTTACAAACACTTGATTTTTCAAAAAAGCCTCAGTTTAGTTATTTAATTAAAAGAAGAAACATGACAGTGTCCTACGAAATTCTCGTAATTTTAAGACGTAACTGGAAAAAAAATTCACAGCCGCTGAAGCAACTTGTGAAATTATTAAATATGAAAGGGAGTTGTCCTTGACCAGTGCACTGCGCGGCGTTGGTTTGAAAAATTCAGCAGTGGAGATACGACGTTGAAAAGGAAGAAGGGCTCCGGGCGACCATTAATGGATATTGATGAGGTTCTGCAGGAAGCTGTTGAGTCAAATCCGTCCACTAGTACTCGCAAACTTGTCAGTGAGTGTGGTGTGTCGAAAGATATTGTTCGTCACCATCTTCTCTCCATGGGGAAGGTGAAAATGGCCAGTAGACGGTCATTTTTTTGTTATACACTCCATTATAATATACAATAATATATTTACGGTTATATAGTATGTAACTACTTACTTTATGTCTTCCTTTTAACCTACGGTGTAAGTCTTCATCGGGGCCCTATACCCTATGACTAAAAGAATAAGGTTGAATCCATTTTATCCAAAAGTAACGAGGTAGGGTGAATACCTGCTATATCGGTCGAAACGTAGGAATAAAAAAAATGGTAGCGAAATATTTTATCTTTCTTAATTGCCACCTGGTCCATTTTCTACCGACAAAAAATAATTACGTATACATATATTTTTCATTTTATAAAGAATATTTTAAAATCTTTAGTTTAACTTTTCATACGAAACTATATCACGTATATTCTTAGGAAACAAAAAACCACCAGAAAACCCCACACACCCCTTCTTAAGGCTGTTGATGTGAGAATCACTAATCCTGATTTCTTAGTGTTAATGCAATATATTATAATATTGATTTCTGTAATGCCTTAATTGGCAATAAGATATTGGTATCTGAGAAACTCAAGAATCGGTTTTTGGAAAATTAAATTATCGACCGAAGAATTTTTGGTATATAATATATACTTTCATCACTCTTTTTTAATGTATAAAAAATAAAGTGATTTGGTAGAAGAAATACTTGGTAACAAGGATTATTTCATGGACATAATTCTGCTTTTGTTGATAACATTTAAATATAAATATAGAAATAAACTATTCTATGGAGACAAAACTACAGGTTTTAGTTTTTTTAAAATTAAATAGACATGACATTACTTGATTGGACATATTGATCACGGCAACCTGTTTACCACTCAAGTAAGGGTAAAACTGTTAATAATAGCGCTAATAGTTGAAGAGGGAACGAGCGCGAATTGTGAACAAACGTAAACATTTTCAAGGAAGATGAACAAGCACATTTGGAAGATGACTCTATTCGTAGTTTACAAAAGTTTTTTACTAGCAAACAATGAGCATCAGAATGACATAATCGAACTGAAGAAGTGATGACATTGAGGCCTGAGGCTTAAGTTTTATTTACAAATATTATACAAACAAATGTTCCAACAGTCATGATTCTTTATTATTTATTTATATAAAAGTAGCCTTATGTTCATCTATGATATATGCGTTTGATTTCAAAACCGGTCGCATCCATTTTCAAAAATTTTTCAGGAGTGACGAAATAAGATTCAATTTTAAAAAATGATCAATTTAACAAATTGTTTTAATTATATTTCGTTATTTTGCTAAAAACTCACTCCACACAATAATCACTGACAATTTTTTATGATCTTCTCTTTTTCTAAACCTGATGTATTATAAAATATGTTGGATATTCTTTGTTCAGAACATATCGATATCTAGTTCATAAAAAATAAATAAATAAAATAGACATTTTTAAGAATCAATCACTTTAATAAATATAATTAAACAATCTATATATACATAATTTTGATTTTTCATGCATAAAAAATATCATTTAATGAAATGAATCGAAAAGTTTTGATAGGAAATGGAATCATTTAATATTGATTTTGAAGGATCTAGATGGTTTTGAAACTAACGAATGTAGTCGATATTTTAAAACTTGGACAACTCAGATAAAAAAAATATATATAAAAAAAAGGCCTAAATCCCATTTCATCTCTAATATTGTCTTCAATTAGACACCCTGTGAGGTTCTTTGGAGAATATAAACAATGTTTTTCCAAAAGAAATATTCACATATTATTATGCCTCTATCATCCTGGCCGTGCGACACAAGTTTAAATCTAAAATACAGGTCATAAATATACATTATGTTTGAGTTAAAATAACTTCCGCATTTCACTAAATTTCGGACCATTTTCCTCTTCGAGAACTTGGTGACCGATTTAGTTAGTGTGTCAGTAACCTCGAAACGGTTCCAATCCTGTCTGGTCAAGTTCAAATTTATTTTTTTGCGGATCCACTGAATTAATCGACTCTCTCAATCAGGTCAGTAAACTGTTGGAATACCTCATTTTGTTCCCCTAAACAGGAGTAATAAAAGACGTTTAATTGAAATGGAAAACATAAAATAATTATTTCTCTTCCTAACTTAATAAAGGTTGTAACTAACATCTGCTAATTACGATCAAAACCATCTAGGTCTTAATTAGCTTAGTAATAGATTTCAGAAAAAAATAGTAAAAGTTGTAAAGAATGAATAAACGTTAACTCTCACTTGTGTAATTCTCCTTTGATCAATACAAAGAAAACCTTGATACTGTACTAAAAGATGTCGTAAAAATAGAAAAATCAATGCATAATTATGGAAATATCTATTACGCCTACAATTTTATAGCCGTTTTTTTCTATATTTAGAATTTCATAAATATGGACCAATTATAGTTTTATCCTATGTAAAGAGAAAAGATTTATTAAAAACGTGAATTAACTCGGAAAAATAAGGACAATTACAATTTATTATAACTGTTAAAGTAAGGAGATACTATTGCCTTTCAGTGTCTAATTAGTGGTTTACCACCATAAATAATCACCATCAAATAAAAATAAATAAAAAAATAATTTATATTTTAGTAATTAATTGTCCAGTCTCATACGTTAGAAGGGAGTGAATTCGGAAGCAAACTTAAAAATCTGGAATAATTTCGGGGAGCCAGAAGGTGAGATGAGTAGAAACATGTCAGTGAAGATATGAAGGAATATTGGAGACATAAAAAACTCCAGCAGACGAACGGAAAGAAATTTGTTTGCGTGATATTAAGTGGTAAATACGAAATTTAAAAAAACAAATTAACAACTTGTTAATTAACAACTTGCAACGCATAGCTCACCGAGTTTGGATGAATGTGGGACGTTTTAGGACAAAAATCTATTCAAAACAAATTGTTTACAAGCTATTTTAAAGTTAGAGGTTTAAATATAATTGAATAATAAAACTTCAGAGGAGCACAATGTTAGCGAATGTATTTTGTCTTCCCAATTCCTAGTTAATTCCATGATTGGCAATGTTTTTTTGTTTGTTTTTTATGTCAGCTGAAGAGATGCGCATGGAAAGAAAAATGAATTGTAGCTGACTTTGGGGCTCCACTAACCCATCCCATTTCCCTCTAACCAATCATTAAAATCCAAAATTCTTACTGCTCTTCACTATCTAACGAATAATGTCATACAAAAAATATGCCCCATTTGTTGCTAATTTGGCCCGAACCCGATATCAATCATTTTATAAGAAACGTTACATCCACTCAAACCGACTAGTTTCAAACCTAGCTACTTCTTCAATTCCCGATAATCCTCCGAGGCATCTGAAAAGAAGGTTGCCTCGTGATATTCTAAAATGAATTTCTTACGAGTATTTTAGTACTACCATGGTTAGTTTCTCCACATGCGTTTATCCATACCATAATGTATCATTCATTATATTTACTTGTACAATAATACAGTTGTAAATGTCAATAAATAAATAAATGTGAATGAAAAAGCGATAAAAAAAGAAAGTAGTATTAGAAGTCTGTCCATTACATCAACAATCAACAAGAAAAACAAATCATAATGGTTTAAGAATTAGTTTAAAATTCCCAGAGGGAGATAACTGTTAAAAAATATTTTAGTTATTTGTCAATTAGTAATACATATTCTGACGTTTCATCAGTTTCGGTGTCATCGGGATAAAGATGGTAACACTATGTAAATGGTATCTCAGATAAAACGTTTTATAACATACGTTAACCAGAAATCGTACCTAACACGCAAACTGAACTATTTACTGCTACTTTAAAGATCATATGCCCAGTTTATTGAATCTTTAATTTATAATTAGAATGTGACTCTAGTTGAATATTAACTCTTATCTATTAATTACATATAAAATTCTGCGTTAAACTTGAAACAATACAAACAACGCAGTTTCATCATATTATAACGCTAGTTTAAATGTGAGGCTAGAAAAATAGAACGGTTATTTAGTCAGCACAGAGGTTATCTCATGATATATATATTTTTGACAACAATAAAATATGTCAACAACAACAAGAGTCATTCAGGGAAATTATCATTCACGAATTAAAATCTATCTTAAGTTTGTTGCCCAAAATAAGAACGGTGGACTATTTAAGGTATTAGGAAACGAGGAAAGTATATTTTATAAACATTCTTGGAACTGTTTTTTCTACAAAGTTATGTCCATACAACCTATTTAAGGAGTTGTTTATTTAAGTTTTGTCTAGATACCTAAATATTTACTAGGTATTCTTTATTTTTATTACCATTTTCGTGTGTCTTCTTTTGTAAATCGAGAGTGGATGCCCGAACATGTTAGAATTCAAGACCGGAAGATAGAATGGCAGATGGTCTTATTTTCCTGTTGTTTTTTTTTAATATGATCGCAATTATCGTGTCCTTTAAAAGAAAAACTATTCGGAGGGATAGGATATAAGGAACGGGAAGAAATGTGGAGCATGATCTACCAAAGCAACTGGCTGGGAAATAGACATTTAAGACTGACTCACATTTACCTAATATCCAAATTATAATCTCCCATCATCATCATCGGAAAGCTCGACAATAGATCGTAAATAAGAAGGCTGCCCATTCCTTCATATGGTATAACAAGTACCTCACTTGCCTTGTATAAATGTTACTTGGGAAATTGTAGTAATAAGATTGATGCATTGATAGCAACAATGTTTTTAACCACGGCTTAAAACTACTAACATACAACATAGATGGCTCTACATCCAACATCAACCGCCAGTCATCTCTCTTCATAGCTGCTGCTCGCCAGTTACGGATGCTCAAGATGGTCCGAGCGTCCGCAGCCTCACCATCCGCCCATCGGAGCCTCGGTCTTCCAACCCTTATTGTTCCATGCACTTTTTTTTTAAGTAACTTTTTAGGGAATTCACCAGTTCCCATACATGCGATGTACCCTGCCCATCATAGCCTGTTCACCTTGATAATCTAGTTAATGTCGGCATATTTGTACAGTCCAGTTAGTTCTAAGTTCGAACGTTGCCTCCATGTGTTATTGTGAAATACTGCTCCATAGATTCTACGTAACATTTTTTGCTCAAATCTCATGATAGCGAGCTCTTGGGCTTTTGTGAGAGTCCAACACTATGAAGCATATGTTAGGACAGGCCTTATCAGGGTTTTATATATTCTTATCTTTGTGGTCCGGGATAAGACATTACTTCTGATGTGATTTTGCAACCCTGAAAAGCATTTATTTGCCGCCATTATTCTTCTTTGAATTTCCGGTTGCATTCATTGTCGGCATTTATCTGGGTACCTAGATATACAAATTCGTTCACGTTTTGGAAGGTGTAGTTTCCTACTTTGATGGTTGTTTCCTCGTGTTCTTGCTCATTTAAAACTACTAACAAATACTCTAACTTCAATTCATAAGTCGTCGGTTTGAATTTTTATTTTTCATTTTATAGTAGATATTCTTAATTTGTTAAAAATATAGAATTAACGAAATAGAGGTTGATTATTTTTACACTCAATACCGAAGAAACCTACGGTGGTCATTATTTTTATTTTTCTATGTATTTACTTACTAATTGCCTTATATGTGATAAACTGTAATGTATGTTAATCAAAATATGCAAATACGTAATATATTTCTCAGAAAAAGTTTCCTTTAACATGTTGGAAAACGTTTCTCCCAGAAAAACTTGCAATAATTAGCATGAACACCTGACTGATGCAACAAAGATAATCAGTTTTTTATATTGAACTACAGGAACTACTGAACCTTTTCTGGCCAAACTACAGCCGAGATTTCTTCAACATTTATAGTACAATATTTAAAATAAGAACTCCGAATACAAAAATTTAATTCCATTCTTTATTGAAAATTTTAATGTTCAATATACCCTTGCAAAACAGTTATGGACCTAACTCGATCATTTATTTTTATTGCAGAATAGATATTTTTACCGAAGTTATAGGATGTAACAGTAATCTGGATGGTAATGCTTACATGAAAGACCTGTAGAACTTGGGCCCATTAAGGGTATTAGGAGATTAGACTCATTTTAAGGTGTGTTGTGCAAGGAGGTGATTTGACCGAGATCAGATTCAACCGCCAGGTTTTCCTCCCAATTAAGAGTATCTACTTTATATCCTGGGTGAGAACCCAGGAGGGATCCCTTTTCCCACAGTCATAATAGTTATTATTATTTAACATAATAAATAATTTACCTGCCACAACTGATCTATAAACGAGACCAAGAGATCAGTAACCCAACACCCTACGTACTATTGCTACCCCTCTCCCTATTAATTATATGTACACGTATAGACAGACCTGCACAATGTCGAGTCTGAAGGTCCCCTCTTCAGTGTTTTCAAATATCTCAGAAACTTTCAACATTAGCTATAAAGAAAGAAGAAAGAGCCAAATCCTTATCCAAAATCTAAAATATCCTGTATGAAAAATACCATTATTTTTTTAATGAGTAGTTTAGCAGATAGTCCAGGTTGAACAGCCAAGGTGAGAGTGTTCGCCTGTGAACTCAAATATATTTATGATACTCCGAATTTTGTACTAACGTCCTAACAGTGATATAAGAAGATGCTGAGGAATTCGACAGCCAACATCTTCTCATGGACCCACTCGTTGTCAAGGTGATGTCTTTTATCAATTTCATAACGTTTTTATTTATTATCGACATATATTTTAATACATCACACCCACAGAGTACGTTTTCTAATAAATATTTCAATCGTGGTAAACTAGTCCATATCGTCCCTGCCATTTCCAACTATCGAATGTGAAAATCGGTTCTTTTGAGGATAATTAAAAAAAAAGTTTCAATGTTCAATGAAAATTAGTGCCAACAGTCAAACCAATGACTTTTTACATTGTTTTTGTGACTGATAGATGCCTCTGTATGAATTTTGTATCAATTATCAATCCTAAAGCAGCTGCTATAAATCGAAAACGAAAACTGTTTTTTTTCCACTCAATACTTTACGATAGGGACGATATAGCAAAAACAACACGAGTAACATTTCTTTTATTTTTTTTTTAATAGTCAATATGGAGTCCAGGTGTTAGGGAACCCTATGCAAGGTAAAAACACATAATTCAACATTACAACATAATTTGCTAACTTTAATTTTGTAAATCTTTTTTACAAAACTTTGTAATTTTGTTATCATAGGTATTAGTTTCCGAGATACAATGTATCTTTAATATCCATTTACGCCTCCCACTCGTCCTGAAATGACCAGAATACACGAATGAAAAACGATACAACTATACAGAACTATACGATTTTCTTTATTTTTCCTTTCTTTACTCGACTACAAAGCCTTGAGGATATAGCTGTTGTAAGCAATTAGGTTTAATTTAAATAAATGTTTCCCTTTATTCCATCAACCATAATTTAGCTAGCGGCGGTTAAGTGGATGTAATAACACTTAAATGTAATCTGATATCACTATCACAATAAGGATGTTTAATATCTCTTTGATTTGTGATTTACTGGAAATCTATTGATAACAAAAGCCACATCTCAGTTTAATAGATTAGCCTTTTGGTGGATCACAACAGTAGCCTACGCAATGAAGGTTTTTTTCCTTCCGCCCCGCTAAATTATTGAAAACATAAGATTTAATATTTCAAATTAAATTTTTAATCAAATATTAAGTAACAATAAATAATAAAAAGGTTTTTCTTATGTGAATTCATTGAGTGAATAAAGACGCCCCAGTACCCTAGCGGTAGGCGGCTCAACATTTTTAAATAATTTAAACTATCGAGGAATTTAATGGGGAAAAATGTGTAATTTTCCATCCTCATAGCAATAAACTCATGTAGTAACAGAGTCAAGGATGTTCTCAAAAGAATCTAGTAATAAATTACTGGCTATGATAATTAATTTAGTGAAAAAAAATGGCTAAACTACTAACTAACAATCTGTAACTAAATAAGAATGGTATGCCATGGATAATTCATGGGAATAAAAGAAAAACGATCGCATCTTCGGATTTTTATGTGTTGGCGGAAGAAGAGACGTAGAAATCTTGGAGGATAAGAAATTAAGACATAAGAAAAGATCTAACGGCTAGATTTCTTACCAAGGATGATTGCCCTGAAAGAGATTACGGAAGATACACTGAACGGAATATTGCAGTTCCAACATTCGAAGAAATGATAATATTATTTTTTTTAATTATGATTATTTATTATTCTTATTTAAATATATATATGTATATACTGTATATGTATATAAAATATAATATATGTATATAAATATAAAATATGTATATATATATATATATATATATATATATATATATATATATATATATATCCATATTTTTAAATGCTTTTATTTTATATGATTATGTTATAGGTTTTAGTTTATTGTTTCTGTATATCTACACCCTCGGTAGGTTGGTAGAAAAGTCGAGTTTTCTCCAAATTAGTATTCTTTCACTTAGAGAAGCAGAATCGTGTTATTGGATTAGTGGCCCTATACCTGTCAAAATGACCGGTTTGTTTGTCTAATTAAACAAAATAGTAGAATTCAAGAAATAAAACTATAAATTCACAAGATAATTTAATTTTAAATAAAATAAAATATATTTCATTCAAATATTGTAATTACATAACATAAATAGTAGTATCAACATAGCATACAGAGTAGCGCGTGTTGCTACTTGCAACTATACACGGCAAGCAAGAATACCAAATTGAAATTTGATATATTACATATACACAAATTTACGCATAACAAATTGAAAACGTAGAATTTTCAAATTCCGGGAATTTCCCGGAATTATAGATGTATAGAGATTCCGGGAATACACAACATGTATTCATGATATCAAAATGAGCGGTTCATATATTTAGGTATAACACATAGATATTTCTGAAAATTAGAAGCGTAAGAACGAAATAGTTTATATTATTGTATACACAAATTTAATAAAAATCATGACATTATCGTAAAATATTAAATAAGACTTAAAGAGAAAATGTTATAAATAAATTATTGT
The DNA here is from genome assembly GCA_037127475.1 of Arma custos. Taxonomy (NCBI): domain Eukaryota; kingdom Metazoa; phylum Arthropoda; class Insecta; order Hemiptera; family Pentatomidae; genus Arma; species Arma custos. The sequence continues at coordinate 67,980,184 of CM073763.1, forward strand.
CATTTTGACCGGTTCGTAGTTCTAGTGTTTAGGAGCAAAGTCAGAAATTGGCTTGATGTGGAGTCACTGCTTATTCTGCAACTCCATATCATGCCAAGAACTATGAAATTGGCACGATTTTGCTTCCCTCAATACAAACAACTCTATCTCGACAAAATTGGACTCTAACACTTAAACACCGGAGTCGGAGGTATATTTATTGTTTCAGTTATCAACATTAAACATTTTGATTACACTTGTAACATGCTTAAAATTAATATTTGTAGGTTTATGTTAATTATTTCTTAATTAATATAAATTAATGTTTGTAGCCTTCAACAATTTTGTTTTGAACGTATTAACGTTGTTTTGATACTGTGTTTTTTCATTCTTTAAAATCTTTAATAAATATAGAAAATTGTAAAAAAAAATACACTTTTATAACAGAAATAACACTTTTTTATAGATTTTCAGGGAGCAGTAGAAATCCTCAGATTCACGATATGGGTCTGATTTGGAGGAAAATGTGATCCCAACTTTAGTATAGCCCATAGTTTTCTATCAGAATAATGTATACTTAGAACTCACGTACCAACATCTAAGATCGTATCAAAATCGAATAACTACGAAATTTCAAAAAGTTAGTTTTCCACACATTTCGCTAGTTTTATCAAGCTCTTTTAGGCTCTCGAACCCTCTGGTTCAGAACCTGAACAAAACCATGAGAAATAAGACGGCTTATTGTCATATTTGACAAAATTGCTTGACTACACTAGCTAGAAATGTGAAAAGTAAATATTTCAAAAATTTGGAGTTGTCTGATTTGATCCTGAACGCATATAGTAGTAAGTTTAGGTGTACTTTGATATTATATTAAAACTATAAGAAGCTTTCTAATAGCTTATATAATTCTTATACTACGAAGGAGGCAGAAGGACCTTAATCCCAACCTTGAGTATTCTTGAGGGACTAAATCGAGTCAAAGAGAACACAAATGATAGTGTACTATCAGGTCCATAAAAATGGTACGACCACGCCTGAATTTGATAATAACATTGTAAACTTATTTATCCCGCTACACTAAACCGTAAAAATTAATGCAGTTCTGCAAGTTGTAACCATTCTTTATTCCGATAATGCCCTCCTTCACGAGCATGACACCTACAGAGAGAAGACGTACCTCCAATGCTGGAGATTTCCTTCGAAAGACATGACTCCAGTGATGCCTACGGTTGCTGGCTACGTACTCCAACTACTGTTCCACAATAGAACCTGATAATAGTCCCAACCATCGGCTACTGACAACTGACAGATGCCGGCTGGGCCTCCCCCCACCACAGCCATGTGGATCATTGGCCGTGTACTACGAATACACATCAACCTATGTGACCTAGTGGTTTATTTTCGATGCTTAACAGTATCGATAGCAAAACCTCGATAGTAACAGTAATATCGGCATTTCGAATTTCCACTATTGAAGAGGGAAGAGAAACATAAAAAAAAATGTTTATTCTGTAACAGTACTAGCCACTTCCTATTTATGTTATGTTATTCTATATTTTAATCATGTCTGATTTCTTATTAGACTAACATCTTTTTTTAAACACTCGATTTTTTATAAGTTCGTTTCTGCGGAGCAATGTCAATAAGTAGTACACCATTCAAATCTTAAATACATTATCCTTAATCCCAAAAATGTTAGATACAATCGATTAATTGTTCAGAAATAAAATTAAACATACACAGGTAACGGTAAATTGAGGTATAACAGGCATTGCAAGAACTGACATTGCAAAAAGTAACAACCTGCTGACAGTGTCTATTATATTATTCGATATAATATTAATAATATATATAATAATATTATTCGATAATAATGAGTATTATTATAAAGTAAGTAGCTAAATTTTTACTAAGACTTTAATATTAATTTTCTATGAGATTGTGGTTTCTCTATAATCAATTTATGCAATATAAAATATGTTATTATGATCGAACTGATCAAAGATAACTGTGCATGATAACAGCTGCACATGTCCACTTCAATTGAAATGTTATTAATAACATTTGGTAAGAGAAAATATGATCGAAGTGAAAGTAAAAATAGGTTAGTTTTATGTGTTATAAAAATAACTTCAGTTAATGTTTTAATATTTTCTGTTTTTCTTTTTAAAAAGTGTTTTATTCTGATCAGACAGATTAGATTTAAGACTTAAATAATAAAAGTGCGGGTTTTACTGCCAGCCATATCTATATCTTCGCAGGCGGTAAGTGATATGGAAGTGGACAGTTTAAATTTAAGTACTAATAATAATAATACTGGTTCCTGGGAGCTAGTTAGGAAACGACCTTTACTAATTGAACAAGATCATATTAGACAGAAAAAACAAGCGCCAATTGAAACACACACCAGTTTTCAAATACTAACCTCAATACCAGACGAACAACTAGAAAATACTATGAGACACATAGTATTTTGCTAAATTAAAAAGCGCCCCCACTTTATAAAAATGGAGTAGAAAATCACTCTGCATTAATTGCATTCATAACAGAAAAAAGCCGGACCAAACAAATATAACCATACTTAAAGCTATAACTGTAAGGAAGAAATAGTTGGGGGTGCAGTCAATCAAAACACCTAAATAAGTGTAACTTATTTATTATGTGCCGGCGTTTCGGCCTACAATGTAGGCCATCTTCAGGGCTAAGAGAGAGAAACAAACAGAAATATATAAAAACGTTGCAGTAACAAGAATATATAAAGTGGTACAAGAGTGAAGAGAAACGTCGGCACATAATAAATAAGTTACACTTATTTAGGTGTTTTGATTGACTGCACCACCAACTATTTCTTCCTTACATTAGAAGATACAGTCGACCAATTCTTCTCTAACTTAAAGCTATAACTGTTTATCCAGATACACCCGAAACTTACAGAAACTTAAATGCGAACCTAAAAAGTGAAGGCGCAGACTTTCACACCTTTCAGCTCCCACAGGACAGATGCTCCAGGATAGTGATTAAGGGCCTCCATCACACTAAACCAATTAGTATTATAAAAGCGGAATTGAAAAATAAGGGTTACAAAGCTTCTAATGTAACCAATTATTATTATTTCAAAATTTAAGAAGCCCCTACCAATGTTCTTTGTAGACATTACAAAAGAAACTTTCAAAGAAGACATCTCTGATTTAAAATATATCTATTACACAAAAATAAGCATCGAAGAACCTCAGAAAAAAAAAACATTCCTCAGTGTTTAAGGTGCCAACAATATAGTCACACTACTGTAGCCACCCACCAAGGTGCGTAAGGTGTGGCGGGCACTATGACAGCAAATCTTGCAGTAAAACAAGAGAAACTCCTGCTACTTGTGCCAATTGTGGTGGCCAACATCCTGCCAAACACTGAGGAACTTAAGAATTCAGCATAGCTCAAGACATTACAACCAGCGGCCTTGACCAGCTCAACCTTTTCAATTGCCAAGAGATTCACTAGAATTCCCAAATCTCAGACCTGTATAGCCCCATCTTCCAGGACATCCGGAGAACAGTGTGGAATCTCAGCAGAAGCCAAGAAGTCCACCAATAACGAAGTCAACACCACAACACTATAATGTTCAAACAGGTATGATGAATAACAGTACCCAGCTGGTGCCCCCTTATGATACAGCCTCTCCCCAACTATTTCAAATGCTAGCGGGTCTTAACAACCTTATCCACCCTCTTTTTAATCTTCTCCAACAGTTAACTCAGGTTACACAAGCCTGAAGCCACAGCCATGCCCCCGACAAAACGGCACACGGTGGCACTGCCATTATCATCAAATCTTCATTAAAACACAGTCCCATTCATTTACCCATCACACCACACATACAAACAACTGGAATCACATTACATACAAAACAGAAAAATATCACGCTCCCTGCAGTTCATTGTCCCCCTAGGTACAATCTTACATCGTCGATGTTTTCTGAGTTTTTTAAACGATTAGGTAAATGTTTTATCGCAGGAGGTGATTTCAACGCGAAATACCAATGCTGGGGTTCAAGAATGTGTACTCCAAGAGGTAAAAAGTGGCTTTTTTCCACTCATTTATGGTTCTCTTATATACTAGTCTTACAATTCCTACATTAATTGAAAATTCACTCCTTTTAATTCAATATAAAATTATCGCCAAAGTATTTATTATTACTATTGTTGCTTATAGTATTGGCATTTCATCAACAACTAGAATTTTTACTATTAAAAATTAAGAAAAAAATACTATTTATTAGATATATTTATTTTTAATTTATCCTCCACTAAATATATATGTTCCCTTGTAAAAACCGCGTTTCATTCTCTTTCCATCAGTTTGCTAGAATATTATCCTGACTCTTACTCAAAATTCGCTTGACCCTCAATAGCAGGGACTACTCCAGGAAGTTCGATTCTCTGTTACCTGCAATTAGACTTCCTTCCGTCCGGATTACATTATTTACAACAAAGAACAACAGTTCAAAGCATGATCTGTAGCTTTTCCCCAGATATTTTTATCATTGATCCATTTAAAACTATATTCAGTACTTGTGTGTTAAAGCAGCTCTGGTTATTTTTGCCTACTTCTTCGCATGCGCGAGCAGTTACATTTTGTAACAGTTACATTTCTAACAGTTACATTCTATTTATTGGGGTTAAAAAATTATCAACAATTAGAAATCAAAAGAATTTATTTAAAAATGGAATGGAATAATAATAAAGAATAATTAATGAAACAACAATGAACAATTAAGAAATAAAAGTAATGAAAAATCACAATAATGAAGAATTATTTAAAAAAAAAAATTAAAAATGTAATAAATGATGGGCAGTTAATTAAACAAGAATGGTCAATGAACAGTTAAAACAAACAAGTTATGAAAAATGACAATATTTTATTGACAAAAAAATTGTTAATCGCATTTAGGTGGAAAATGCGTCGAAATACACTTCAATATCAATATTAATACAAAAAATAAGAAACGTTCACCACAATACAATTTCATTTCATGGGAATTGCTACATTTTCTTTGTTTTAGTAAAATATTTCGCTCCTGTAAAAAAATAATAGCTTGTTAGATTGTCGGCAAATCCCAAATACGCATTTTACACTAATTAAATAAATAACTAAAATAATAACAACGAAAAATCTATAACAAACTAGCAAACAAACAATAAACAACAAATAACAAACAATAAGAAACAAAACGGTCAAAACCAGAAGGAATACATGATGAATCCATTAGAAAAAACAAGGGAGTGTTTAAAGATTTAATATTATGATCAACTATTAGTTAATATCGACTATTACTATCGATTAACATCGACAAGCCGATCTTATTTATCATGACGTGTTTGTCAGTTGTTATTAAAAACATATGAATGTTTATAAATGTGATACAGTCTTTAATAAACGTTACAAGTGTTAACACGGGTATTTATTAAGTATAAAATGTTGGCGACGATAATGGGATTTTTTAATAAAATATCGAACTTTGTTCTTATGTCCCTTTCAAACATTAATTTATATGCTGAACTTCCTGTGGAATTAGGTGCTTCTCTCAGTTGGGTAAGAAAGCGAAATATTTTCATTTTTATGGCTCCCCTTTCATCTTTCATTGCTTTCAGAGAATTTTTTTCGATCTGAACAAACCTTTCAGAAGTTTGAAGGCGAAATGCGGATCTGAACCACAAAATTTAAGGGGGAGGACTGACGTGTTTGTCAGTTGTTGTTAAAAACATATGATTGCGTATGTATGTGATTCAGACTTTAATAAACGTTAAAAGTATTAACATGTTATTTTATTGAGTATACAATAGATTAATAAATCACCTTCACTATATTAAATATATATAGAGCCAAAAACTCAAAAAGAAACACTAACTTCATTAAAGTGCAATTAGGAAAACCCCAATGCAAAGCCTTCTGTTTCAAAATTCTCCAGTAAAACACACACTTACCGGTCGACGTTTCGCCTATTCAGGCATTATCAAGACACAAAAAAGGTTATATAAATGACATCTCGAAGAAGGTGCACTACATCCCACAATCAACAGCCCAAACCTGAGACAGCAATCAGCAGTATATAATATAATTTTCATGGCGATTCCATAACTATGCAAGCAATGTTCTTTTCCGGATCCCAGGAATGAAGAATTTTGATGAAAGAAGTATAAAAAAAGACAAGGAATACATTGTGACCTGATGAATTTTCATTTCTCCATTTAAATTCCTCCTAGGGCTTAAACCTAAGTAACGAAAAAATGGAAAGTTTCAAAATTTTTACGTTTGAATAAATCATTTTTTATAGATAATTCATCGCTAACAATAACAGTAAAGATCAGTTAAAAAACCTAAAACATAATTGCTGGGTGGGTTAGACAGAAGAGGAATCCATTTTTCACTTCACACAGAATGGTCAGGAGGGTAGGAAACTATTTCTTTATCAGAGATCCAGTTTACCTCGATTCAGGGATATATATAGCCGTTCAAGGGCTTTCTCATTAAAAATTATTGCACTATCTAATGTACTACTCCTAAGGCCTTTAATTGTTTATAAATCATGCAATGAAAAAAACAGAATAGTTGTTAACAAGCATATATTCAATGCAATAAAAGTGTTATTTGATATAGCTTGATTTCATAATATGATGGAAATTCAACCAATCGGCTGTAATCAATAAATTAAAATTACATTGGAGGAATCTTCTACACTTAGATCGTATTTGGGTTATTAGCCTTCATAAATTTGACGTAGAACAAGACTTCAAGTCGGTACAAGGTTCGAATTCGGCTGTGGCAAATAATTTATCTATGTTAAAAGCTAGGGATGAACTCTATGAGATTAGGAGACCCTCTTGGGGCTAACTCAGCCTATAAGCAGCACTTAAAGTGGGTACCCTTATTTGCGGAAAAACCTGGTGGTTTTCTAGCGTGATATAGGACAAATCACATCCCTGCTCAACCTTTGTCTCCTAGAAACAGTGCAGTCTCTACCACGTACTGACCCTTCATGTACTGTACTGGTACACGTTAGTTAGTACATATGTACATATATATATATATATATATATATATATATATATATATATATATATATATATATATATATATATATCTGTGGCACCTGTGCATAGTGGGCTAAGTCGAATTTTGTGAATTTCAAGCTATCTACTTAGAATCGTAATTTTTTTCTCTTTCCTTGTATCTAACACGCTAACTGTTCCTTCCATTGCAATGAAGGATATTCCTTTGTGAATCGTGGGCTGATACTCCAATCTTGAACTTAAAATAAATTCAGAAAAATAACGATTCTAAGTAGATAGCTTGAAATTCACAAAATTCTACTTAGCCAACTATGCACAGGTGCCACAGATACATAGTATTATGTTTTTTGGACGAAAAAATTATGATTTTACTGAATTAAAATACCTGCAGGCCCAGTGAAAAAGTCGAATTCTGTCTAAAGAGAATTATCTGTATTCAGGGAAGCGCAGTCGTGACACTCTCGCAGCTTTTGGCATGAAATGAAGATAATAATTTCGAGTAATATAATCAATATTTCGTTTTCAAGCCAATGCCTGATTTAGCCCTTTATTCACAAAAAAAAAAACGACACGATTCGGCTTCCCTAAGTACATGAAACTAATTTTGAAAAAATATCGACCTAACCACTTATTCAACGGGGCTATTGATAATATGTATTAGATTAAATACTAATTTCAAACAATGCAAGAAAAGTGGAAGGACTTTCAATACAATCTAATCAACTAAGGGTAACATATAAGTAAATCAATTCATTATCACATATAAACTTGATTGACTCATTATTAAAAAATAAATATCAAGATAAGGAAGCATATCAAGATAAATCAATCTAACGCTTTAATTATAAGTTAATATTAAACGAAAGAGTATAGTTGTTTTGTTTTTTCCTTTTTTTTCCGAGTTTCTTCCTCCGTTTCAAACTTCTCTTTTAGCAGAAATTAACATGTTGTTTGGTGCATTTTTGAAACTTTATAACATTTTTCCCAATTCTAGGGTGTTGTGATTTCATTGATGATGTCGCATTATTTGGGGTTTCAATAGCTCTTCGGTTAATTAACGGTGAAGTGACGACTTTTAATTGTGCGATTATTTTCCTTTTAGATAAACTGATAACATAGATTTTGACGACGTCGAGTAAAGAAAAAACAAATATAAAAAAAAATATTATGACAATATCAAACATCTACAACAATGTCTTATCAACCAGTACTAGTATTGCCAATGATATAAAATTATCAAAAAAAATCCTGTATATTTCAATACATTTTTCTATAAAAACTTTGTTAGTCCCTCAAGTATCATTTACAGTTTGTTACATTACTCCTATTGACATGTAAGTCAGAAATAAAAAAATTGAAAATAATTTCGTTTCAAAACAAAGACAACATTTTTTTAGTGACGATGTAATATTGTATTTTACTGTTTTTAAGCGAGAAGGACCGTAACGGCGACACCACCCTGCTTGTTCTCAGAATAATTTTTCTCCACGAATATTCGAGTTTTTCGCATCTCTTATCACTGTAACATTGCATCCACGGGATTTTAATCCTGTGCTCCTTAAAGATAGTTAAACAAAATAAAGATATTCAAAACAAACGAATCCTGTTGGTTTTATATCTCAGTCAAGATTGTAGCTAGGCCGGCCAGGTGGAAGTTGATATTCGACGAGTCATGGAAAAAGAGCGGTTTCCTGCCACTGCGTATGTGGACGACCTCGCAGCGATGGTCTACTCGAACAGCAGAGCCGGGATCTCGATGGAGGCTGAGAGATGTGCCAGTGTAGTAGGTGCCTGGTGTGAGAGGAAGACGCTAAGGACCGCCTAGACACAATCCGTTCTATTGCGAGGAAGAACGCATAGGGCTCACCCTATCAGCTTCAAAGTAATTCAGCAAAGAATCAAGGGAAGTGAGGTGGTCACTTACCTTGGAGTCAGGATAGGAAGCAATTTGGACGTGACCCCTGACTTGGACCACCTGACGACGAGGTTGATCGGACAATGAACGGCCATAGTCGGATTGGTGGCGCATTTTGGGGCCTCAGGTAGCCAGTCAACATGGCAATCTACAAAGGATGGTCTCTTCAATGTTTTCAATGTCTCTTTTGTGTGACATCACTATCCACTTTTCTAGCTTGTTTGGAAAGGAGTCACCCTGAGTATCCTGAGGTATGCGTCTCTCTTCTGGAGCGGGAACCTCTCACAGTGGCAAAGAAGAAAGCTGGTAACGGCACAGAGAACGGCTCTGCTGCGAGTGACCAAGGCGTACAGGACAACTTCCCACGAGGTGGTACAGGGAGGTATGCCTGTAGACCTCCTGCTGGAAGAAGATGCTACTAAGCATGTGGTGAAGAGAAGAGGCTTGGCAGCTCTTCCGGAACAAATGCAAGTGAGGATCCAGAGGAACCCAAGAAGATGGAAGGAGGAGCTCAGGAAGAACTCACTGATGGCGTGGAACCAGCGGTGGATTACAAGCGGAAAAGGAAGTGCATTGAGGAAGTATATTCCCACCATTGAAGCAAGGATTGAAGCCAAGTGGGTCCTCCCTGACTACTGCATGTCACAGATCCTCATGGGGCATGGGAGCTTCAGATGGAAGCATAGCCAGCATGGGCATGACCTGGACACCAACTGCACCAGCTGTGGAGTTCCGAAAACTGCAGAGCATGTAATGGCAGCATGCACCGCATATGACGCCCTGCGCGCGAGGTTATCCACGAAAGCAGGGATTTACAGGTTAAAGGAGAACGTGTTCCCTGAGCTTGTGAATTACAAGAACTACGCAAGTTTCAGGAAATTCGTGAATGAATGGAAGGAGGCATTAGGTCCGGCCCACTTCATGACAACTAGGAGGGGGCCGGCACCTGGAAAACCACCGGACCAACCAACTCAGGACACAAATGTAGAAGACGAACCGTAACAAGCCGAAGGAAGAAGACGTAGGATGAGGACAAGGTGTAGCTCTAAGCTGCACAACCGTGCCCCGGGCTACACCATAGTTTCAGAGATTTTTTATACAAAGAAAGGGGGATAAATCCGAATTAGTGCAGGGAAGGAAAAAAAAGTCGATTGTGCTGCACCTCATGAGCGAATATGTGAACTTCAAAACATTGACCCATTTGTGAATGTAAGAAAATTGAAAACTCAAATTTAATGTAAATGTCATCATTTTTAAATAAGTATTCATAATTAAAAAATAAAGCTATGAAAATTACTTAGATACAGTCACAACCTAAGTGGAAGTGCATTACGTTTTTTTACATTTATACGTTTATACATTATACTATGTAATAAACAGTCAAAATACTGGAGAAATTGCGCATTGGCATCTTAATCAATGTATTAGTAAGTAATATTACATATGACTTACAATTACATATGACTAATGTAACGCGGATTTTTTAATTTGAATGAAAATTTGTTGCTTTATAACCCAACCCAATTCACTCAATTAAAGACCTCTGATCTTTATTGTTCCTTGAGCTCATTCTCACTGTAGAATTTGCCAATTGGATTAATATTAAACAGATAGTCCTAATTAAGGTGTAAGACGAGAATAGGATTAAAAGTATGCTAGCAGGGTTTTAATAAGGAAACATTTAAATAAATTAATGCTTATTTATTCGTTATGACTCCTACAATACAATACAATATGGCTCTACAACCCAGAGTGGGTCTTAGCCTCCTCAATAGCTTTTGCCAGGCGGCTCTATCTAAAAGCTGCCCTCCAGTTACGGACGTTTAAGATGCTCTGGCATCCTGTGCCACTCCATCCTCCCACCGGAGCCTTGGACTTCCTCTTCCTCTGGCACGATCTAACTTTCCCTCCAGCAGGTTCTTCCTCCAGGTTCATTCTCCTCACTCATTCTGGCCACATGGCCAGCCCACCTTAATTAATATTAATTTTCATCCAGGTAATGATGTCGGGCTCACCAAACATCTCGTAAACTTCTCGGCTGGTTCGCCTTCTCCATTGACCATTTACATAAATAGATCCGAAAACTCTGCGGAGCAGCATTCTTTCGATAACAGCCAGCTCTTTTTCTTTGGTCTTAGATAATGTCCATGTTTCAGAGGCGTAGGTCAGGACTGGCCTAATCAGGGTCGTGTACAGCATGACTTTTGTTTTCCAGGTTAGTAGTGAGCTCCTAAGATGCTTCCTCAGCCCAAAATAACATCTATTAGCGTTGATCTATTGGCTCTCTTTTTTTATCCTGAGAAATATCGTTTGACGAGGTAGCAATGCTTCCGCGATAAGTAAAGCTACCTTCTGGAAATTGTAAGGACCTATTTCTACAAACTCCTACATTGCTTGTAGATTCACCTGTCCTCTTATATTTAGTTTTTTCTTCGTTGATGCTTAGAGCCATCTCTTCAGCCGTCTCCATCAGTGATGAGAATGTTGTCTTCAGTGTTTCGAATGAGCGAGCGACAATATCGAGATCATCCGCAGAGCCTAATAATTGAACTAGCCTTTTATAAATTGTGTTGTTGATCTAGATTTTTGACTTCCTAACAATCTTTTCCAAGGCGGTATTAAATAATCGACATGCCAAGGCATCTCCCTGCCTTCAGCCTTTTATATAATTGAATTCAGGAGAGAGATCCTCCTGCATTCTGACAACACAATATGTTTCATCCATTGTCATTACTACAAGGCGAATTAACTTTGATACTTCTACCTCTCTCATAGCGTCATAGAGTTTGGCTCGTTTGATAATGTCATAGGCTCGTCTGTGATCTGTAAAGAGGTGATGTGTGGGCATTTTATATTCCATTGCCTTCTACAAGATGGTCCTAAAGCTAAAAATCTGGTTGATAGTCCACCTGCCACTTCGAAAACCTGCCTGGTAGTCTTCTGGTTCTGGTAGTCTCCTGTTTCTCTTTCAGCAAATGGAACGAGTTTTTGATAAAGGATATTGGACAATACGTTACATGCTCACTGAAGTAGCGTATTACCACAGTAGTTGACACAGTCCCTTTTTATATGTCTCCCTTTTTATGAATAGGGCATATGATGCCTTTCTTCTATTGCCTTGGCATTTTCTCTTCAACCCATACAAAACCATAGTATTATATAATTATTTAGGCAGGGTTTCTGTTCCGTAAAATTCAGCAGGAATTCCATCATCAACAGGTGACTTATTATTCTTCAGTGTTCCGACTGCCTCGATCATATCCTCAACTTCTGGTGGGTCCAGTTCATTATTATCCTCAAAAATTTTGCTCCACCGTCATCCTGTGCATCTTCTTTCAGGATTGTTTCAAAATGCCGGCTCCATCTTGCCATTATAGCCTCTTTTTCGGTCAGCTTTACAAATCTTTGTTCTAGGTTTAAAGCCAGCTGTTGTTTAATTTATTTTCTGGTAAAACCTAGAAATTTCTCTTATGTTTCTCAGCTCTTCTATCTTCTCAAGCTGCTTGTGTTGCCATTGTCTTTTCTTCAGCCTGTGGAGCTTTTTTTCCCTCCTCCACAGATTTCTATATTCTTCTGTTGATCCTCTTGTATGCTTTCTTTGGATCATAATCTTCTATGTAACATTCTTCGCTTCCGTTTGCTTGGGCACAATCATTACCGAACCATGATGATCTTTGATTATTTTCTTTATTGCCAAGACCATCCTTTGGTGCTTTTGTGGTGGAATTCAATCATGCTTCCCAACGCTCCTGTATATCTTCGTTATCAGAAATACTTCTCAGGTTGTTCCTTAGTTGTTGACTTTGATACTTTTCACACTTTTCTTGTCCTTTGAGTTTCGCAGTATCAATTCTTTCCACAATTTTAGATCTGTGCTTAATCCCTTTCAGAAACTTGGCTCTGATTCTAGACAAAGTTAGGTAGTGGTCCGAGTCAATATTGGCACCCCAAAAAACGCGTGTACCAATCAAATTTGACCTAAGCCTGGCACAAATCATAATATGGTCAATTTGATTAACAGTTTTTCCGTCTGGGGATCACTAGGTTCCTTTGTAGATTCTCTTAATGGGAAAGAGGGTACTTCCAAAAACCACGATTTTTGCTGCTTGAATTTATAATGACTAACAAAGGTTGAAGACCAAGTGATTACTATTACTGGAAAAATTTATCCGATTTTGGAAAGAGCAGACCACAAAGAATTGGAGAAGTAAGTAGTGATTTAATGCGAGAGCTAGATTACGATACTGTTTCTTTAATGCAACAAATTACAGAAGCCCTTCCACTTTTAAATTCAGAGCAAAGATTAGTTTTTGACACAGTTATTCAAAAAGTTACCAGTGGCGAAGGAGGTTGGTCCTTTTTGGATGCTCCAGGAGGTACTGGCAAAACCTATCTTTTAAATTTACTATAAATCCAAATCCGGAAAGATAAAGGAGTTGCTGTTGCAGAAGTTTCCTCTGGAATAGCTGCTACGCTACTTAGTATCTAGACAATTCTAAAACTACGTGTACCATTGAAATACCAGTATATAACATTAGCAAAAGCAGTGAGCGCGGAAGTATTATACACTAAAGAAGCAGTGTAAGCTGTTGGTTTGGGATGAATGTACAATGTCCCATAAAAGAATAATCGAAGCACTAGATCGCACAATGAAAAATATCAAAGGCAACCAGGGTAACATGGGAGGGATGGTGGAAAAAACTTTGTCTCACTACAAATATGCGAGTAAAACTCCACAATTATTCTCAATCAGGGCAATATGCAGCTGCTCTTATACAAATCGGAGAAGATAGAATGCCAACTGACAGTAACGACATGATTACACTGAGGAGTGAGTTCAGTCAAATTGCCGATAACACAGATGATCTAAAAAATAATGTCTATTCTGATCTTGAAATAAGTATGGGCAATCGAGAAAGGCTGTGTGAAAGGGCAATTTTTGCGATGATTAATGAGATAGTTAACCAAATAAACGAACAAAGCATGTCAGACGTGGAGGGGATGGTGTCGAATACCTCTCAGTAGACAATGTTATGAACACTGAACTAGTCATATCATACCTTACAGAGTTTCTCAACTCTTTGGAATCATCAGGAGTTCCCACAAGTTGAGCTGAAAGTTGGTGTTCCAGTCCTATTAATGAGAAATCTTGACGCACCAAGGCTATGGTATTACACATATACAAATTACACATCTGGGACACAACATTATAAAAGCTACAATCATGACTGAAATGCAAAAGGAGAAAATGTTTTGATTCCCCGTATTCCGATAGTTCCGAATGATATGCTTTTTCATTTTAGCATAGTACAGTGTCTCATGAAAACAGCATTTGGAATAACAAAGAACAAAGCTCAAGGAAAGACGCTTAAAGTTTCAGGTGTTCATTTAGAAAAAAAAAAATGTTTTTTCTACGGGCAACTCTATGTGGCATGCTCACGGGTATCAAACTCGCAAAATCTCTATGTTTTGGCAAAAGATGGGGATACAAAAAACTTTGTTTACATAAATGTACTTAAATAAGCTATTTGCAGTAAACCCCTTATCTTAATGTATGTATGTATTTTATTTGCAAAGTAATTAGCCTTAAAAATTAAAAATTCTGCCCAAATTCACTATTCCACGCGGACGAAGTCGCGGGCACAGCTAGTATTTGTATAAAAAAAGATTAATAGATTTAAAATATCTACAAGAATAATCCAACATTTTTTTTAAATTTATTTATTGATATTTACAACTGTATTACAATTATTCAACAAGTAAATAGAATGCGTGTTACATAATGACATGAGAATGACAAGTAGAGAAACTACCCACTGGTAGTACTCAATAATCCAACATAAGTTCAAATATCTTTTAAAAAATTATTAATTCCCATTTACATTTTTAGTGCGCTTTTAATGGATAGACGACAAAAATTAATTTTTAGAAACTTATTCCGTTTGTTGTAATGAGCCTATAAATAAATTTTAAGCAATATTATCTGGCATATGCTGTTTTCAAAATACGATGATGTGATTTTTTAAAATTTATTTGGTCAAACTCCGTTTGTTAGTTGGAGGCTACCAATTAATTAAATTATTTTTCCCAACTTTGACATAAAAAAGTGGATTATATTTCATATATATATATATATATATATATATATATATATATATATTATTGCTATATATTTTATATCCTATCCTCCAATTCAAATCCTCAGACCTACACCATAAAACAAGATCTCGCCTTTCCACTCTCAATACTCGTTCCAGAGAACCAAAACATTCCCGCCCGCTCCAGTGTGGAACTCAATCCCTCCTGTCAACCGTCGTGCTCTCTCACTATCTTCATTTAAATAGTCGCTTTTCAAACTTCTCCTAGTTTCCCACAAAGATGCTCTCTTAGCAGGTTAGTCATTTGCATGTATTGAATAACTTATTTTGTAGTTAAGATTATGTAAAGAAATTATTGCATGCTAGTTCATGCATCTAACCGTTGTTATTAATTTATTTATATTTATCTATTAGTCGTTATCACTGTTTTATTTACACATACTGCTTTGACTAAATACTCTCGGGCATTTCAACATGATAGTATATCTGTAGCGAAAATCTATACCGGAGCTCTAGTAGTGAATTAATAACGTGAGAAATATTCCAAGGATTCTACCCTATGATCAAACTGCTGCTGATTTCACTGAAGATAGCCATTATCAAAATCAGGCTTGTTTCAACAAATATTTCGAAGTATAGATGACATAAGCTAAATCCTCTTACCTATATAGTGTGTGTAAAAGTTGGTGTTTTAATCTACATATAGTCAATAATAGTTACACTAAATACAGCCAGTGATAAAATTATTTTTATTTTCGAGAATATTAAAAACGAAACGAATGAAAATTTATCTTCCTTTCCTACAACAACTTATTATTTCTAAAAATCTATTAAATGGATATAATAGACTAAAAATCTATTAAATAAACAATTGAATAGAAAAAAAAATACATCGCCACTTGTATAAAATTATTATCAAAATAAATCATTTAAGAAATAATATTCTAACACTCGTTTCTGAAGCTCTTCAAAACCTTTAAATGAGAATCTTCTTAGAAATATAGAAATAATATGACAGAGGATTTTATGCTTTTATGAGAAAAAAAAGTAGCATAAAAACGTTTTATATAAGGCAGCTTATAATCACACCATCGATTTGTTGTTTGTTCATTTAACGTCACTTTATGCTGCTATGGCTAATCGGACGATGCTACAGTGGGAGCTCTAAATTTTGCCTATCCAGGTTTAATTAGGATAGGGATTTTTAACGAGTACCTGACATAGTACAGGCTCGGGACCCCCGTTTAACGTCCCTTCCGAAGGACGGCGTAACTAAGGATTTTTTACTCCCTTAAAAAAATCCTAGGGCCACCTGCCGGGCTACGAACCTACGATCTTATCACACCATCTATTTAAACCGTGTATATTTCTTTATTAACACTAAGTATTTAAAAAACTTCGATGTTGTTGGAGGCAATAACAATTCGATGTTGATCGATGGACATCAAATCTGAATATTGGAATGGAATTATAGTTAAGGTTCTTTTTCCTTCCATTTGGTACGATTAGAAATTTTCTCCGAATTTTCATACATTTGATTTATTATTTTTTTCAGGGAAACAAATAACAGCGTAACCCTAATATTCCTGCTGATAGCTCTTGAAGGCTGTGTATGAATTGTGGTAAAATGAAGGTATGTTTCCGATGTATTATTATTATTATTACTATTAGTATTAGCATTAATTCGGCGCTACAACACTTTGACACGGCCAGGTTTCCTAAAATCAAGAGCCGTCAATAGTCTCTGATTAATCAGTAATTTATATAATAGTTACAGATAAACAATAACAAAATATGGGTGACAGCAGTGTTTTAAGAAATTTTCGTTAATTACGAGGCACATGAAGGCAACAGAGGTCTGAAACCTTGGTAACAGAGGTCTGAAACCTTGGTAACAGCAATATTTCTTACGAATCGATACGAGTAGATCTGTGTAAGCCAGACATTTATCGCTCAATAGCACTTTTACCAACACTACCCAGTTTACGAATAAGTTACTTATCAATTGTATTGATTTCATAACTAGATGTGAAAATAAATTATTCTGGTGCATGATGAAATTGCCTGGTTTACAATCCTATTATTTAAAAGTATGAGTAACTTCTAAATACTTTGTGAATATTATTGTTTTTATAATAAAATTATTTTTTTATGCGGAACTACATTCATGTAGACAAGTGTATAGTTCCACTGTACACTTCCAAAATTACCTTGCTCAAAATTAAAAAACACATTACCGAAAATATTTATACAACGTGAATAATAGTGTTAAATACTAAACGTGGCCTTTCTATAAACATTTTAAAAAGAAATTAAACTGACAAAACAATCTGGTTTATAAGATTAATAAACGTCTAGTTATTTATTTTTAACGCGTCACGGAAGTGTATAACATCACGTCATAGCAGTATAAACAAAACAAATCAATGCAATTGTTGCACGGGGGTTAGTGTTGGTAAGTAGGACTAAAGCGTGTAGTGTAGTAATTTTCCGGTTCGTATTAGTTAATGAAAACAAATTTCCAAGTATCTGGTTTACTAAGGAGTAAGGTTCTAACGTTTCCTTTAATACGAATCCATCATTAGGAATTATCTTGATTTTAGTCCAATTTGGGAGACAATTTGATCTGAAATGTATTTATTGAAACCGAACATGTATTTACTATATTTAACAATAAATGTAGGTTCCCTATAAACACCTTTAAAAGAAATATCATTGACGAAACAGTCTGGTTTATGATACTAATGAATGTATAATTATTAATTTTTAATGTAGCTCATAGGAGTATATTATCGCACCAGAAAAGTATAGACAAAGCAATTGTTAAATTAGTGTTAGTAAATAGGACAAAAGCGTGTAGTGTGTTAATTTTCCGGTTCGTATAAAAGTTAATCAAAACAATTGTCCAAGTACCTGGTTTACTACAGAGTATGGTTCTTAGAGTTCCGACCGTAACGAGCCCATTATTAGTCGCTATCTTAATTTGATCTGCCTCAATTACCAGCGAAAATAGTCCAATTTGGGAGACAATTTGACCCGAAATGTCACTCGATTGGTAAATGTCAGGGACTTCGTAGCCGAGGTATCTATAAGAACGTTTGTTTCATTATTGCGCATTGGGAAGATTGAGCTAAAGGAAAGATTACAGTGGGATGAGATTGACCTCAATGTACTCGTAGTGACGGGTCGCAATTGGGCGGGATTTTTTTTCCATAGGAGTTACGAAACGCCGCCAAAAGAAACAGGTAATGGAACTTTTTAGCCCAAACCAGTTTTTGTGCATAAATTAATTCGTACAAATACGTAACGCGGTAATTATTACATATGTTTTTCTTGATACTACTACTCCAATACTAAAATCGTGTTACTCGACACTCAAAATTTGGGGTTTAATGACCCAAAAGATAATTATCAATAATTTTGTTTACTATATTTTCAAACTTGATTGAATCTTATGGCTAAAAAAACAACTTATAGTAAATGTAATACAGCCCAAGACGCGTCTTGTGTTCAATACATGATATACTATATCTAGGTCAACAATTGTTTGTTTATTTAACCTCAGTGTTGTGCTGTTATGGCTAATCGGACGATGCTAGAGTGGGAGCTCTAAATTTTGCCAATCCAGGTTTAATTAGGATAGTACCTGACATCTTATAGGCTCAGGACCTTTCCGAAGGACGGCATAACCAAGGGTGTTTTACTCCCTTTAAAAAATCCTGGGGCGACCTGCCGAATTACGAACTCGCAATCTGGGGCTTGGTAAGTTGTTTTCCCGTAGTAACTAAAATAATTACCAAATTATTATTAATTTCTTGCCGCATTGGTGTTACATTGTTGCCAATATATTATTATTTCCCCTTTATTTATGTGATTGGTATGTGTGTTACATTATTGCCAATATATTATTGTATTGGCTTTATTGATCCTGAACCTAGATAACTACCGTAAAAAATAAATCTTTTGTATTACCTTATTAGTTATCTGATATTCCATATGACCAGGAATTAAGAAATCCATTTCTCAACTTCTAAGGCAATAGAGGTTTGGAAAAATATGAATTATTCTTAGGTAATTTTATTAATGATTATAATTTTACTATGCATAATCCAATTGACTAATATAGACAAGGAAATGTGCTATATAAATATAATAATACCTATAGTTCAATAGCGGTATGTACATAAACGTACCAAACATTTATTATTGTAGGATACCAATTTCTTTCATTTCATTGATATGGTTTTTTATATATATATATATATATATATATATATATATATATATGCATATAAGTTACTAAGAATGTGTTGTTATAATTTATTTTATTATTACTAATTTTTTTCTTTTTTTTCTCTCTGTTGGAAGTTTTTTATACATTTTTTCTTTCATTGTAAATTATGATTCACCAAAGATATATTTAAATTTGTACAATTATTTTTATTTGAGACTGGTCTATTAGTACAGCTTTTTTATTTTGTGAAATGTAGCAAATTATACAAGAAATAAAAAAATTAAAAAAAACTATAGTTCAATACATGTAGAAGATATGTAGGTTTAGCTTAGATTACCATTTTATTGTTTTAATTATTACTATTATTCATTCTTTCGGCGCTACAACTCGATTTCGAGTCTTGGCCTCCTGTACCAGCTTCCAACAATTGTCTCGATCCTGTGGCACCCCCATCCAATTCCTCAATGTATTCAGTTTGGCCAATCTCATTTTTATTATAGTTGTTGGGAGTTATGTATCTCACAGACTTTTCGTTTTGGAGCTATATTCTATCTCAGCCTCACAGATCACTATCATGGTCATCCAATGCATTGCAAGCATAGATGAAAGTGAAATACTTTTTTATATTTCAATTAATTAAGTAGTTAACTATCCACCTGTGCATCAAAGTGTAGCAATGAATCACAAAAAATAAGAAGTGAATGATTAGTTATAAAGGAAATAGAATTGTGAAATATTACACCACATAATAACTTACTTTACTTTATTCGGCACAAAACTCGTCACCGAGTCCGGGCCGCCTCAAGTAGCCTCCGCCAGTTGGCTCTATCCTGTGCAGCAGTCCTCCAGTCCCGCACGCCGAGAAGAGTCCTAGCGTCTTCGGTCACACCATCCATCCATCTTACGTTCGGTCGTCCCACTCTCCTTGTTCCTAAGATCTCTTCTTTGGCCACTTTCTTCGGAATCTCGCCATCATCCATTCTGGCTAGGTGGCCAGCCCATCGAAGTCTTCCCAATTTTATGATTTTGGAGATCTCGTTATCTTCAAAGAGTTCGTACAGTTCCAGGTTTTTACGTCTCCTCCATGTCTCGCCTACTTTGATGGGTCCATAAATCCTCCTCAGTATCCCCCTTTCGAACACCAATAGCCTATGCTTCCGAGCCATAAATTAGTACTGGGCGGACTATTGTCTTATATATCTTGATTTTTGCCTTCCTTGACAGATATCGGCTCCTGAAGTTTCTTGCTAAGCTGTAGTAGCACCTGTTAGCAGTTATTATCCTACGCTTAATTTCTTGGGTGATATCGTTTTGGTTGTTTATCTCGCTTCCCAAGTAGGTAAAGTTGTTGACAACCTGGAATCTGTACTGTCCAACTTCAAAGCACGCCTCATGGTTTCCTAGTCCTCCAACCTGCATATACTTAGTTTTTTGCTGGTTTAATTTTAATCCAAACCTTCTTGCAGCCTCCTCAAGGGCAAGAAATGCTTCCCTTAAGGCTCGTTTGGATCTGGCCATAATGTCAAAGTCGTCCGCATAACCCAGCAGCTGCACCAGTCTGTTGAACAGGGTCCCACCAACCTGGATACCCGATTTCCTGACAGCCCCTTCTGCGGCTAGGTTGGAGAGGAGGCATGCGAGTGCATCCCCCTGCCTCACTCCATTATTTGTGTAGAACTCCTCTGAGACGTCGGCTCCAATACGTACAACACACTTTGAGTTCTTCATGGTCATTTTAACCATGCGCGTCAGCTTTTTAGGTATTCCCATTTCCTCAAGTGTCTGGTAGAGCTCCATCTGGTCCACACTGTCGTAAGCTGCCCTAAAGTCGACAAACAGATGGTGAGTCGTAATCCTGTGCTCCTTGATCCTATCAAGTATCATTCTTAATGTGAAAAGCTGGTCAATGGTAGACCTACCTCTTCTAAAGCCTGCCTGATAATTCCCTAATTGTCTTTCAGCAAAGGATGTCAGCCGTTCAAAGAGGATACTTGATAGAATCTTGTATGCGCATGGCAGGAGTGCAATTCCTCGATAGTTTTCGCATTCGGACTGATCTCGCTTTTTATGTATTGGGTATATTATGGCTTTCGCCCAGTCCTCTGGCATCCGTTTCTGCTCCCAGATCGTCACTATCATGTTATGGAGCTCCTTCCTTAGCTCATTTCCGCTGCATTTTAAGAGTTCTGGCTGGATCCCATCAATCCCAGGTGCTTTGTTGTTCCTTAGCTTCCTGATGGCTTCCTCTATCTGATCCTCGTCGGGGGGGGTCAGCATCGTCAGCGAGAGCTTGTTCCTCTTCTTCTTCAGGGCTTACATTCGAAACGTCTGCTCTGTTAAGTGCCTCTCTGAAGTGCCGTTTCCACCTTCTAAGTACATCATCTGTCTCAATGAGGAGGTGACCATCCTAATCCTTACAGCATGTGACTCTTGGTTTGGGTCGTCTTCCTTCATTCACTCTTTGGAAGAAGAGTCTGCATTCATTGGCACTTCGAAGGTTCTCGATTTCTTCCATCCGCTTGTTCTCCCATTCTCTTTTCTTTCTTTGGTGCAGCCGTTTTTCAGCCCTTCTTTTCTCACGATAGGTCTCATCCGTGCTTCTGGTGTGCCTTTGAACTCTTTTCTTGTGTGCCCTGTTCTTGTCCACGGTAGCTTGGAGGCACTCATCGTCAAACCATGGAGACCTTTGCAACTTTGGTCTGGGTCCCAGTGCTTCTTTAGATGCTGCTTTAATGGAATTAGAAATTCCCTTCCATTGTTCATCAAGGTTGGAGCCTGCTTCCCGTAGTTCTTCTGCAAGCTTCTTAATAACGTAATAACAGACGCCTTCAATAATTTTCTTCACATTTTTTTATAGAGAAAAACAATAAAGTTCGTTTTGATGCAGGAAATTATTTATTATAGAATCTTTTATTGGTTAAAAATTAACCGTTGCAGTGAATTTCACAAATTCTTTGTCATTTAATTAATCTTTAGATTGTACATTTCAGTATGAACATTTATAATTCCATCAAATGCTATCATAAATATTTAATGTGTCTAAGCAGTCGTTTTTCTATTTCAGGTCGCGGAAGAGCAATACAATGGTTTTTGATATACATTTTCGTTAATACTAGCACGATTTTTTTTTTTTTTTATGATATACTGAATGGCGAAAAATTATGCCATGCCTATAAATTATTTTTATTTATTGTATGATTTTATCTGTATGCCCTATTGAATTTAAACGTTTTATGTGATTGAGCCTTTGTTCAAAAAATGTATATTTCTGAAGAAAATGAAAAAAATAAATAACTAATAGAAGAGGCCTTGATGGCGGTAGTTCGGCAAGGAGAACGGGATCGGGGGGCAAGGACATGGGCAGGCACCTCCGCTGGTCAGAGCCGAAGAGTATGATTGCCTTCGTTCAGCTTCAGGTCCGTGCAGAAAACTCTGACCCATTTTTTACGAAGGTTACCTGTTTCGTATAATTATATTCCTGCAGGTGCTAAAAAATAGAGGTATGCCAATATGAAACTGTCGGAATGCAAATTGGCGCCCAATCAAAGACGACATTTTCGCACTTTATTCAGCTATACGTAGATGAGGGTTTTGGTATCACAAGTTGTGAAAGAAAGAAAGAAGTTCAAATTGTGAACGGTAGTCTTTAATAGTCTATTACCGGGATGACTATAACGTGGCTCGCGAATCTTGGTCATGCTGCTCTTCAGTCAATCTCGAGCGGCCATGAACCCAATATCTGAGGAAAATTGTACTGATTATAAAGAGAATAATGAAGGAGGTCCCAGACCAAAATACCCACAAAAGTTTGTTAAGAGGCTAACCTCAATATTTGGAACTATGATGTGTCTCAATCACTGTATTCAGCACTTATGTCCATTTAACAGATAAATCAAGTAAACTCTGCAATTATTTAACTATTAATCCCCAAAAAATGTGGCTTGCCTTTAAACAATTTTATAAATTTGCGGCTCCTAGAGCTTATGTTAGTGCCCACAACTGGTCTGTTATGTCTATGGTAATACTAGTATACCGTATATAGTAATACTATACATGGTATATATATATATATATATATATATATATATATATCAATGATCGGACAGCACCGACAGCTACTGGTCTTGCGAGATCCGCTATCCGAAAGAATCGACTCTTCGTTATTATTTTGCTTATCTATGGCTCCTATTTGACCCGATGTACGATCGAGATGATGAAATTTTCATTTAGGCTAAAACCACTTAAGTTTGTATTGACTTTTTATTATTTGAGATTCGCAATAGAAACTAACCTTAATTTTTTGGACTTAAACACTTCCAATTTCTCTACATTCACTCCTGTATAACGGTCGATCGATACAAACTAAAACTACCCAAGAGACTTACTAAACCGTTTATACCACAAAATCCTTTGTATATACGGGAAAGGTATGGCAAAATTAAGCCGTTCACAATTGGGGTAGAAAATCATACTCGAGAACATTGTGTTGATTTGTTCGTGTCAAAATCAGACAAACCAGAAAGAATATTTCTTAAAATAAAATAAACATTATTTTTATTTAACCCGCAGAACCTGCGTCATAGTAGGACGGGTATTTGATCAGCCTCAAGGTCCCATAGGACCGAAGTTTCGGAGTTCCTGAAACTCTTAATCAGTATAAATTAAGTATTAATGAAGGGAATTCACTAAATCGTGTCATTTGGGAAACGTGAGAATTTTGTCCTTGTTTTATTTGTTGTGTATATATATATATATATATATATATATATATATATATATATATATATATATATTTATTTATTTATTTAATAGTTAGTTGTTGTTTAATCATATTACATTTGGAGAATATGAAAAAAAAATCTCCACTGGCAATTGCTAAGGATTTAACAGGAACTAATAATCATTTTTAAGTACTAAAATATAAAAGTAGAATGTTAAAGTAATTATGGAAAATGGAAAAAACATCTTATTCATCAAATCAAAAATTGTTTTCTGTACAAAAACTAGGAAATATTATTTTGGATGTACATTCAGTAAATAAAGCCAATAAGTACGAAAATACAATTGTATTTATGAAAGTGAAATTGCCATTTTTATAAACTAAAATGATCACCGTGGGGTTTTATTTTCGATTTTTCGAGAGTTATAGTATCTAGTATGACGAGTGAACAGCATCATAATACTGTGAGGTATGTCATTATTCAAAATGTAGAAAGAATATATCCCTCCCTATGAGGAAAAAATTACAATACACTTAGATTGACAGCGAAGATACCCAAATCCCAGGAGGAATTTCATTATTAGAAACACGTTCCGGCAAGATGATTATTAAAACCATTCACCCTTCCAAACACCTTGAATAATGTATTATAGCATTAGTTCTGCGATATTTAGCTAATAACTCATAACCATTAGCGAATCAACCATAATAGTTATTAAATTGGCCTTCAACTTCAAGGCTTGCGTGAAGAGTAAATGGTTTTTAAACTTCCATGAGAATCGAACACAAATTAAAAAATAATCTATACCTGGCGCGCTAGTACAAGTAGGTTTTTTAATTAAGCACATTAGAAGAAGTGCGTATTCAATGACTAATTAAGAAAAATTATACATATCCATCTCTTAATGACATTGCTGGAAGCAAAGTGTATTTGTGTACAGAAGACTGAGCTCCTGAGCTGTAGATCCCTGGTTTGAAACTCGTTGTAGAAAATCAAGGAAGTATCCGGTTAACAGCCGTCGATCAACCCGGTGGGACATACAGGCCACCCAGGGGCCGACCCAATCTCTGACGAATGGATACTCCTAATTGAGGATGAAACCTGGAGGTTAATTAAGGTCTCGGCCGAATCATTTTTCTGCACATCCGTTGTCTTAAAACAATATAATCTCTAATATGTTCTGGGCACAACATCCTTCGTGGGTTATAGTGGTAGGTACCGTTTTTTATCTTGTCAGAAAACACAAACAAAAGCAACATATATTGTGCGTAAATTTGAAAAAATTAAAATAAAAAAAACCTTTTTAATATTTTTCGGTCTAAACTTGTAAACTTAAAGACCTAACAAACTATCATAAACGATTCGAGATCCAGTGCTATTGTTAAAGCATTGCCGTAGCGACCCAAGATTACTGCGGCAACGTAGGGTGGAGATAAACGCTCGGAAAATTCCACATTTACGAAAATAATGTAATTAATGTTTACAAAATATTAACAGTAGATCCTTATAGATCAATTTCACCAGTTTTATCCATATCAACGCTTTAATGATCCCATAACACTTTGTTACTAACTAAAAATACGAAGATAACCAATCGATAATCAACAATTTACTAATACAAAGAAATATATATCACGAATAGCACATGCTGAAAATAAATATTATACAATCAACAGCCTTGATGCATTTTACAATATCCAACGCATTAGTCTGCTTTTTAGCTAGAGATGGGCTATTTTTGGTCTACATACATCAATTGTTGATCTATGGTCTAGACGATAGAGATTTTTCTATTTGTAATCTTCTACAAGGGTACGGATGTGATTATTTTTTTTGTAATTGTTATTGTAAAAAATAAAAAGGGAATAGTAGATTGTCGGTAAGTTATCTTGTATGATCGATTTTAATTCTCGAAGCACGTGTGTTTATTCATTATTCTACAATGTTATAAAACATAATAACATCAGATAGAACCGAGAAATTAAAGGTAACGTCATTCCCACAACAATCTGATAACAGGAAAAATGCAATATTCAAGATACTTTATCTGTTATTTTCTAATTATTATGTAACTTAAGCGCAAGGATTTTTTTTTCTTGAAACTGAAATAAAAACTAGAAATTACCTAAATATTCCATAGATGAAAGAAAAAACGGTAAAGTTAATGAGAACTAAATATTAATTATGAGCATGATATGAACTATCATAATGGTAAGACTTACCTTTCCGTTGACGCGATGCGAAGAAAATAATGAAGAGAAAATTTCCTACAAAACAGAAAGATAATGAACTTTATTAAACTGCATTATTACTCAAAATCAAGGGTACATATAAATGTTTGTAGACTTTATTGTGTTTATATGTTGCTGCGCTAACATTTCTAAGGTCGTCGTATTGGTGTTTATGATTCGCAAATCACGCAATGATATGCACAGAGTAACAATAAAACATTGCTTTTATTTTGTGTACATATATATATATATATGCAGTGTTAAGTAATGGATTTGGATTAAGAGGACAAACATTATCACATCCTTTCTTTAGAGGCTAGAAGTATTTCATGAAGAATTGCGCTTTTCATTACTATTTGTATTATTTTTTAGCTCTTTTATAAAAACATTATGATTACTATTATGTAGTATTCCCACTAGAAGTGTAAAGTGTTCCTTTTTCAGCTCATGTTTGTTATCCTAAAGGGAATTAGTCTCAGAGTAAAGTTACTTTTCTATTCTATTCTATATATACATATTTATTTATATTTAATTTTGTGACAATTAAAATTACAACAGAAAATAGTAGTAAATAGTAGTTACTAACCATAATAAAATGTGAAAAAGCTTTGTTTGTTTAATCCGCGGAAAGAGTGCAATAACACTGGAAATTCAAAGACTTTTACTACCAATTCTATCAAAATAATTCCGGAAAATATGAAAAGTGCAAGTTCATGACTAAAATTATTGTTATAAAACTTTCTTTCTCTAATATCTATTTTATGAAGTCTATTCCTTGTAGCATACGTTTAGTAATACAAATATACAGTGAAATATATCACCAATATCTTAAAAAAATCCATTATCTATAATATTTTAGTATATCTTTTTTTTCTGCGAGTAGTCTTCACCTCTGCCTTTAGCAATTGTTTTCCTTTAGCTATTAGATTTTTTTTTTAATCTGCAGTCGACTGAGGTCATATATGATCTTTTCCAAGCATAGCAACAATGCTATGACGAATTCCTCCCAGCAAATGATCCATTCAAATTGTCTCAATGCCGAAATTTAAGATTGAATTGCTGTACTCAGTTGCTATTATCGTTACTCGATTCGGCTTCATCAAAGTTCCAGTGAATCGACCAGAAGTTCAATATGGTCTCAAAACGTGGAAGATGGAACGGATTAATTAGCGAATATGATTTGATCTGCGAACTGGGACCTTGAGATGTTATGATAAGGAAAGAATGTAGTTCCTAATAGTAGTGCAAACCAGACACATTTCCTGTTTGGCGTAGTAATAAAATCTCATGAGGTTTATCGATTCATGTCTTAATAATTTGTTTAATGTAATTTATTTAATGTAATTTACAACTGTATTAAAATAATACAACAAGTAAATATAATGATTGGTACAGATTTGTGTGAAAGACAAGTAGAGTAACTACCCAGTAAATCAGCAACAAATGGGACATTGAGGTCATTATGGATTACTTGGCTCGTTACAAAGTAAGGAGCATTGAGGATTTTACGGATGATTTTGAATTGTAAGGATTGATTACGAGAGGAATTCGATGGCTTAGTGGAGCCCCAAAGCTCTATTCCGTATAGATGAATCTAATGATTGTCATTTATATGAGTCTTTTGTAATTAATTGAGAGCTCAGAGCGTTTGTCTAGTAAATTTTTTAAAAGCCTGAAATGGCGAGCTGTTTATTGCCGTTTTAGTCTAGTATGAGGATTCCAAGTTGTCTTTTGTCAAGGTGAAGTCTTAAGTACCGGACCTGTTCTACAATCAATGGGAAGTTATCAAACGTTACAGGAGAACAGGAAGTCATTGGTTTACGGCGGGTAAAGGTAGTTTGACGGGATTTGTGAGAATTTATTTTAATCCTCCAGTTTTGACACCATTTTTCAAGGTGAGTGATATGGTATTGAAGAATATGGGATGCTATAACTGGATCAGTGTTTACTGATAATAGACATGTGTCATCCGTATACGTGGTAAGGATAGTATTAGGATGGCTTGGGATGTCAGCTGTATAAACTGTGTAAAGGATCGGGCCGAGGATGCTATCTTGAGGAACACCAGCGGATTGAGGAAAGGGGGATGAATATATATAATTGTGACTTACTTTGAATGACCTAGTGTGAGATAGGATTCAATAATGAGAAAATATGTAGGAGGTAGGAATTGACGGAGATTGTATAGAAATTTTATCGAATTAAAAAATAATTACCGACGAATATTAAAAACATTTGTCCTTGTTTTTTTATAGACAGGAATATTCAAGTACTTATCTCTCCTTATTATTATGTTTCGTGCGAAAGTTTAGTCATTTCGTTCATGTTAAATCATTTGAGCATTAAACTTCGTACTTTTCATTTAATATGGGTTTGTAATGATAATTTGAAATATATTAAGGAATCCTTGCAACTATGTTACTCTCAACCTAAGATTTGCATAAAGAAGATGATCGATCTATCAACTGATAATCTACAATTAGTGTGTTATTATGTATTTATATATATGAGTGTGTGGAATTTAAACCACGTACATATGTGTTATTATTATCATGTAGATAAATATTAAAAAAGGTAAAGAAAAGGACAAAAAGAGATGAAATGTAAATTTCTGATAATATTGTTAAATTTTTCTTCATTTTTTCTTGGTATAAATTTTATATATATGCAACCATAAATTGTTTCTCTTATATAATTATTGTTAACTTATTTTATTTATCTTTCTTCTTTTCTTCTAATCTGTTCTTAAAATATTATTATTGTAGGTAATTAACATTTTTTTGTTCATTTTTTTTATTATTTCTCACTTACTAAATTATTTGTGATAATTAATAAAATGTAATTATTTTACACTCTAAGACATAATAACTTATAATACCTGTATTGTTATTCTATATGGACCTATAGTCCCAGAATAAATAAAGATATTATTATTATTAGTTTTAAATTGCTTGATAAGCTTAACTTGTTCCTGAAGCTTGCCTTGCATCACTAGGTCATTAGTGATTCATACCTATTAATGAATTGTTAGTTCAGGGTGGGCGGTAATTTACCTTATTATTACACTGCATTGCTCGATTTTTAGCGACAAATATTAAAAGTAATTTTCTTTATTTGTTTAGAAGCAAGTACATCCAAGCTACTTCTGTAGATTATCAATTGATAGATATTATGAAGATAACCTTCTTGATGTTATCTTAGCTTGAGAGAAACTTAGTAAATGGGATTCCGTAAGATATTTAAAATTATCGGAATATATCAAAGGAAAAATATAAAATTTATCGTTCATATAAATTAAATAAAAGTTTTTTTTTACTACTTATATTTGCAACAATTCACAAAATTACATGCTGTACCAAATAGACCAGTCTCAAATTATAAACAATTGTACAAATTTAAATGTATCTGTGCAGAATCATAATTTATAATGAAAGAAAAAATGTATAAAAAAAACTTCTAACAGAGAAAAAAAAATTAATACTAATAAAGTGAACACAAATTGTAACTATACATTCCTAATAACTTATATATAAACAAAAGCATATATATAAACAATAACAATGAAATAAAAGAAATTGGTACCCTACAATAATAAATGTTTTGTTCTTTTATGTACATGCTGCTTTGCCCAATTTTTTTATAGTTCCCAATATTTTTTATAAGTGTGTTTTTATTGTTTTTGCACTTAAAAAAAATTGTTTACATAGTTTGTTGATCAATACATTAATATAAGGTATATTTAATTCTTTATGCATAATTTTAACTTTAGTATAATACGCATAATTTCCAGCAATTCTAAGGCATTTGTTTTGGAATATTTGTAATTTTTTGTAATTAGTTTTAGACATATAACTAAATATTGTGCATGCATATGTTAGTATAGTTCGTAAACAGACTTTATATAATAATAACTTATTATCTGTGCTTAATTTAGAATTTCTATTAAAGTAAGGATATTTAGTACACAGAGCCCTGTTAGCTTCATTGCAAACACAATCAGCGTGGAAAGTAAAGAATAGAAATTGTATAGTTTATTGGGCAAACTAACCTTATAAATATTTTTACGAACCAAATTATCTTGAAAAAATCATTTAAACGAATAATTTTTTTTTTTTAATTTGCGAGCAGCTTCAATATTTTGATGGCAGAAATGACTTGATTAATGTTGACATTAATTTATAGATAAGGTTTTTTCTAAACCACTTGGGACGATTTCTCCCTGTTACAGCAAATAGCGTGTTTATCTTTGTAAGCTCTCTAAATCCCATGTTCAATATCTTTATAGAGTATTGAGATTATTCTTCAAGATATAGCAATATTACAAATAAAAATAATTAAAATTGATTACAATGAGTGCATTAATGAGACGCATCGTTCCATTCAACAGTTAAAAAATTAAGAAATATTTTACTGACATTCTGTTTATAATTAATGTAAAGTCATTATTGATACATATATATATATATATATATATATATATATATATATATATATATAGTAATAGGATACCTACGACCATATTAGATTCTAAACTAGTACACTTAATAAATTCAACTTAAATAATATTAAATATTTTTATTTTTTAATCATTTG
Organism: Arma custos; assembly: GCA_037127475.1. Classification (NCBI taxonomy): domain Eukaryota; kingdom Metazoa; phylum Arthropoda; class Insecta; order Hemiptera; family Pentatomidae; genus Arma; species Arma custos. The sequence continues at coordinate 68,011,022 of CM073763.1, forward strand.
AAAAATATTAGTAGACCTTATAAATATGAGAACGGAACGAAAATGGTTCGGGCGGAGGTCAGAAAAAAATTATCTTTAATAAGGAGAACTATTAATTTTAAAGCCAAAGGAGTCAAGAGTTGACAATTGACCCCATAAGCCCATCAACCCTTGACCCCATTATAAGACTTGAAGAAGACCTGCAATGAGTATCGAAACGTTGGTTATAAAATATTTTCTACCATTTTCTTCCTCATATATGTAAGATGAACTAATATTATTCGAGAATGGGAGGGAAGAGAATGGAAGAGTGCTACGCTAGAGATGCGGAGGACTCGGGTTCGAATCCCGACCCGGACAAATCTTTTCTCATAAAAATAAAAATATTTAAATGACCACAATAAAATTAAAATAATAATAAAAATGATAATATTATTCAAGTTCAATTTGTTTATTGTACTAGTTTAGAATCTAATATGGTCGCAGCTATTTATACATAAATATAAATATATATATGTGTGTAAATATATATATATATATATATATATATATATATATATATATATATATATATATATATAGCGAAGATGACTTTAGATTCATCATAAACAGAATGTGAGTAAAATATTTCTAGATTGTGGACTGTTGGAATGGAAAGATGCGTCTTGATAATGCACTCATGCTGAATTGATTAATACAGAACACCCTGCGAGCAACTAGACGCCTTGAATAATAAATAACTCGTCATATTAGGCTGGTGTAACAGACCCTGTAACTGATCCAAGGCAAACCGAATCCTCGGCCTCGAAGTCTTTGACATAACAACTACCAGAACAATCAGAGGAACTCATTTGGCTTTTGGAACGGTGAGGTAAGGCGACCTCTCAGCGAAGGTCTTGTCCCTCGTCAAGTCCAGAGGTCTTCAACCTCTGCCCTATCCGCAAGGTGCATATTGCAGCAATGGAAATGCATATCATGCAATAAACAACATAATTATAATAAATAGAGAAAATTATCTAGAACATATTAATAGAAATATAATGAATTCTCCCAAATAAAAAAATATATCCAATTCTGAAAAAAATAAAAAACCTGTTCCATTACAACACATTAAGAGTATGTGGGTTCAGAACATGGTAGGATAGTTACTGTTTCTAAGCTAACGGTCGTGCTAGGAGATGTTTTAGCCCAGAACATATTCAACCACTACACTTTTTCCCTCGATTATGGAGGTCTAATGAAGCCCAAGGAGGGTCTTCAGAGTTGTTCCAAGAGTGTTAACAGTAATTTTTGTATCACAGCCGGATACGAACCCAGTACCTTTAGCAGAGCAGCTCAGTACTCCACTTACTGAGCTACCAGTATACTGAGTATCCACCTTATAGGGACTGGGTGAACCCGAAAAGGGTTTGAAGTTCCAACAGAATCGGCAGGTCTGAGTCTAATTACCACAACCGATTCCCCCGAACCCTGGACATATAACGTTTTATTTTTTAGCAAAATAAATAATTTATCTAGTACAGCATCTCTCGAATTCGGGACGTAGAGATCTGATCCTACATAATGAGCTAACTCGCAACTTAATACCGAATAAGATATTTTAATTTAAGAGGAAGAAAATGACCAGTGTGGAGGTAAAAGAAAAATTATCATAAACAGGGCGAGCTGTTTATTGGAAACCCAATGTTTCGACCCACATCGCTGTCTTCTTTAGTGCATTACAAAATAAGTACGATTCATAGTTCTCCGGACGACGATTAAAATAATCCCCTATGCGTTTTTTAATTACAAAGCTACAATATCAGTAATAATAAAGATTATTGTGGAATTCGATTAAAATTATACTGATTTTAACGAATAAAAAAGGAGGGACATCAATGCGGTTTAGATAATGTTAATAATACAACAAAAATTAACAAATAAATCTTCGTTATTTCATAGCAAATAAGTGGATACATAACAATGCATCCATTATATATTCCGTATATTCATTAAGCGTAAAAATCAAGGTGCATAAAGTTTATAGTAAGCTAATTAGCATTCCCATCTTTCAAAATTATTTTAAGCCTTCCTTATACTTATTATCATCTGGGTCATTCTAGCTATTGTAATAAGCTTACAACAAAGTAACTTCAAAAGTAAAAAATAAAAATGAATGAATATATTAAATAAAAGGTAATTCCAAAAGTAGAAATAAAATAAATAAATAAAAATAACTGAAAATATTAATTCCAGCTATTTTAATTTTCAATCAAAACTATTTCATTATTTTCATATACCCTTCTATAAGGACGTGAGTTTGGTCAAACCCATTTACAATCGTCATCAAAAGTACAGTCATGCTTGCAGATCTTGAGCATACCATATACCATGGGATTGTTTTACGAAGAAGTATTTATCTTGAATAATATTATGAGAGGAAAATAGTTGACTGGATGATAAAATGGAGAACGGAAATAATTACTAGACTTATATTTAGTAAGTGCCGACGTTTCGACCTACAGCTCAGGTCATCTTCAGGGCGACGATGGGAGAGGAGCCGCTGGCTGAACAACAATTTGATTGACGAAACGTCGGCACTTATTAATAAATATAAGTCTAGTACTTATCTGGTGTTTTTTTGACTGCACCCCCAACTATCTCCGTTCTACATTGAATAATATTAGTTGATCTTATATATATATATATATATATATATATATATATATATATATATATATATATATATATAATGGGTGGAGGTCAGAAAAAATTATCTTTAATAAGGAGAATAATTTATTTTAAAGCCAACTTTTCGACCCACTTCATCAGGGCTTCAAGGGTTCACAGTTAACTACCAAACCCCAGCAATGAGAGAATCTACCCTCAATGTGGGTCGAAACGTTCCCTCAAAATAAATAGTTCTCCTTATTAAAGATAATTTTTTCTGACCTCGAAGAAGTATTTAATTAATTGTTTTCCGATTTTTGGCATGCTTTTAAGCCAAAGTTATGTAATTGGATGTTAAAATGAATAAATGTTATAATTAACATTTATGATATTCTTAATTAAGGCAAAGGCACATTATCACTTGAAACCTTCATCAATACATTTCTATACATATAATGTGAACGGAAAGAGAAAAGGTCACAAACATAATTTTTGTTCTGCACGGTGCACTCTCTACCACGTTCTGAAACGTCTTTAGCATAAATTAAAACGATAATATAAACGATTTACTTAAGTCGTATTTAGCATAAACTGCACATGCGCTAAAAACTTCCATTAATGAAGGTATTAATAATCATAAAGTTGTAAACAAATCACAATGCAGCTGAAAATTGCAGCTAACCAACTAATCATTAGACGATGCCTAGTAGCTACTGATGCGATTTCGAGGTGAATCGCATGGACTTACTCTGCACTGGATTCACCACATAATATTCTGTGAATAACCTCCGAGTCATTGGTAAAGTATAAGCAAAAATAATAAACGATATATTCTTCTCGTGCCTTATCCTTTTCAGACATTGGCTATTAACATGATCTTAATATTGTTTTGCGAAATTTCTAAATAATAAGACAGTTGTGGGACCAAACCATTGTCTTAAATTATAATTGCGCAGGTGCAAATGAAAATTAAATAATAATAATAAAATTATAATTACAATAAAAAAAATATTTATATAATTTATTTATATAAGATTGTCAAGATTGTCTTCTTCCCGTGTTCCTATACTATTATCAATATATCCCTGCATTATCAGCTACCGTTGATCTTATTTGTCATTTCTCATGTTGTGGTCCAAGTACAGTAGACCCTCAATTATCCCGCACTCCAGTAATCCGGCGTATTTTTACGGGCGTAGTGGGGGATCATAGACCAATCCACTTCTCCTAGGAAAAGAAATGCCAAGAAAGTTAAGAGGAGACCTTCAGAAAGAATTGCCAAGCGATCGGAAGAAAACAGAATAATGCCCAGCCAAGTAGGTATACAACAATAAAATTAAAATTTGTATTGACATTTAGAGTTGGATATGGCCACTCTTACCATTCGGACCAGCTTGGACGGTATATTTATCTCCCTCATTGCCTTACAGAGCATTTCTAGATTTATAGAATCATACGCGGCCTGAAAGTCCACAAAAAGTTGGTGCGTACCAATGCCATATTCCAGCGTCTTTTCCAGGATTAACCTTAACGCGAAGCTCTGGTCAGTCGTTGATATACCTAGCTTGAACCCACACTGGTAGTCCTTGATAATATCCTCTGCATAAGGAAGTATATAGTCGAGCAAATATTATGTTGGACAAAATATCGTATGCTGTATTCAGGCAAAGAAATGCCTCTGTAGTTTTTACACACAAGCGGGTAACCTTTCTTGTGTCTCAGATAGATCAGTCCATTACTCCATTCATCAGGCATTTCTTCCTCTATCCAGATGCGTTCCATTAGATGGGTAAGCTCCTTAAAGAAGTAGTGACCAGCATTCTTAAAAAAAACTTCCCTGGTAAACCATCTAAGCTCGCGGATTTGTTATTATTGAGCTTCTCTATTGCCACACTTACCTCATCATAGGATGGGAGCAACTCTTCTCTGTCATCTTCCGTCATTTCCTCCTCTGATCATTGCCCCCCTCTCGAGCACTTTACTCCTCCTTCACACCTAACAGTTCACTAAAGTGCTCAGTCCATTTACTGACCACGCTGGCATCTACCTTGTAATCCTCGTGCCTCTCTCATTTCTACTGTTAGATGTCCTAGATCTTAATTTAGCCACCAAAAGGAAATGATCACTGTCGATATTGGCACTTCTGAACACTCTAACATGCTGTAGCTCTGATCTATGGCGTCCCTCAGTTAGGATATGATCTATCTGATTTACTGTGAGAGGTCCACGTACCCTTGTGTACTTCTTTGTGATCAAACAATGTTCCTTTAACTTTAAAACGCCGGTTCCGAACTCAGGCCTTAAAGGGCAGTAACCCCGCTCCAGATATTTTAAGGTTAAAAGATCCCTACTTACTTTCTGTAGTAGAATGCCAATAATTTCTCGAGTTCGTAAACGCAATTATCCCATTAATGTATAGGACGAGAAGGAAAAGATACATTAAGGTAATTGACTGATTCGGCCTTTTGTAATTGTTTTGCAGAATTGACAAATGATAGTTACCTTAATCGATTAACTATATTAATTCTAATCACCATGCAAATTTAGATACTCAAGCTGAATATGTAGGCTACTTGTTATACTTTTATGTCTGTTTGGAATTCTAATGTCTAGGGTCATATGAGAGCATTATGGAGTTTCTAGGACAAAGATTGAGCAAGGAAGTGATTTGTCCGAGACACCCTTTTGATTTACCGGGTTTTCCCCCTAAATAATGGTAGCTACTTTATAGAGGCATGGTAAGCCGCAAAAAAATATGTAGATCCTATTGGGTCCATCCGTGGCTATTAACAGATTAACTAATTTATCAGCCACAGCAGGATTTGAACCCAGAACCTTCGGTATTGCAGTTCAGTGCTCAGAGAGGATAAGGTTGTAAAAAATTATATAATTTTGACATATTCTCCATTCTTTCAGAAGAAATCTATATTATGTTTGGAATTTTATTGTTAAAGAAGCCAAGTGATGACTCGTATTTTCCTTAATTCCGACATTTATTCACTTGACCATCCAATTATATAACTTTGGTTTAAAATCTTGCAGACAATTGTAGAACACTTAATTAAATACTGCTGCATGCAACAACTTCGCGTTGTTTAGTAAGGAATGAATTCTTAAAAAGTAAAAAACCAGAGGTAGCTCGAGGCGTCGGTGTGAGAATAGGGGTTTGGGTAGTGCTCCGTGGACAGAATTTTATATGTATAATTTACGTTGTTCGATCGGTGGCATCTGCATCGAGCCGATATTCGTTAAGCTGTATTCTTATTCCAACGGTACTACGATTGTATCCATAAAGAAAGAGTCGCTGATCAAATAGCATAACAGATCAATCGAGCTTACAAAAACTGATTGCCAGCTTAATTTTATTTATTATTTCTTTATTACTTATTCAAACTTAATTGCTTAATATTAATTGAGTCAACTGAAATGTATCTGGAATTAACGTCAAATTATCAAATTAACCCACTGATTCCATTTCGCGTAGTGGCAAGCAGTTCATTGACCGGGGATTCCCCTGGAACCAGTTTTATAGCCAACCTTCATCATATTTCCTGGCCAAATAGTGGTTCGGCATTCCGAATTCCCAAACCCAGTTGGGTATAGTTATGCCTCAGAGACTTATTATATGTAACTTCTAGATTGAAACATAGATCCAGAGGAGCTAACTTCAGCCCTTTTTCGTTTAAAATAATTGCTTATTTTATTTTAGAAAATTACAATTGTGTGCGTTTATGCATGAAATGTAAGTAAATGATAAGTCATTCTCAGGAACCAAGTAATGTTTCAGAAATATTTTATTTCCATTAAAAACATATTATTACTAATAAAAACATATTCAACAAACAAAATTTTAAAATCCATAATTCACATAAGACATTAAATGTTTTAGGAAAAAAACACCATTAACCATAATCACAGGTTTAGTACTTGAAACATTCTGTACTGTTTCTAAGGCAAGGAGGTGATTTGGTATACATATATAGATTTAGGTAGTCACTTTGTAGAAGCTTACTAAGCCGCAGTAGAGCCTCCAGATCCCAGAAAGCTGATCCACAGCTAATAACTGACTAAAAATGTATCTGCCCCTTATTTGAGTTATGTACACTACAACATTTCACACGTGTTTCTGCGTATTGAAGATTAAGCATGTAATTGCTAAACAAAAATCAATTAGAGTGTTAAATGAGCGCTTCTTTCAATTGGTAACTTTTTAGGGCGATATTTTAAAAAGAAATATATTAAGGCTGGCAAAAATAAATTAAATAAAAATAAAAGACTTTTAAAAGATGCTTTGATTTTCTTCATAGATTAAAAATATAGTATATTACGAAGTGCCTAAGTAAAAAAGGTTCTAGATCAGTTGCAACTTCTGGAAAATGTATGATTTGTTAACAGAATACGATTTTTTTCTATCAAATACTCATAATTAGTACTTTACACAATCCATCATCGAGAAAGTGGAGTGGCTCAGTGGGAGAGCGCAGAGTAGACATGCCGTAGGTCCTGGGTTCTAATCCCGCTCGCTGGCAGACTTTAGCTTAATCTGTTAGCGGCCGGAAATAGATCCTATGGAATCTAGGACCCTGCAGGGGTTCACTGATTCTCTAAAGTGGGTACCCAAAATAAGGGGGAAAATCCTGGCGGTTGAGCATGATCTAGGACAAATCACCTCCCTGAACAACCGTTGTCCAAGAAACAGTACAATCTCAATCATGTACTGAAGCAGAGACCCTTCATGGGCTGTAGTTTTTTTTTTAAACTAGAAAACTTCATGGTTTTATACTTAGAGGAAGTTTTATTATTATACTGAAGGAATCGCATAAATCTACAAAAAATACCATTACAATCAAGTGAAAAGCACCTCATCTTTCATTTCCCCTATACGTTGAAACATAAATATATATATATATATATATATATATATATATATATATATATATATATATACACACATACATATAAACTGATTGAAACTCGAGAAGCGCAAGTATAAATATAAAATATATAATATAATATATAAAATATCTATATGCTTCAGAATCAATACAAAAACTATTCGATAGATTGACCTCAGTAGAAAGTAGTAGATATGTTCTGTTTTATAATTCACTACAAATGAGCGATGTTAACTAAATTTTTTGCCATCTTCAATCGTGCTAAAAACATTATGTCAGACAAATTAATGCATTTTCATAAATTGCAATTTATGATCTAGATCTGTAATCATTGCAGAGGAACTGGTCCAAGCAGGTTTTATAGCTCAGATTACTTCGGTTGGTTATTTATACCCTTCAAGCAGCTGAAGGCCTTATACCAAGAAGCCCAGTACTTTTCCATTGGTTGAAAAAAAGTCCTCTCTCAAGGAGAAGAGAAGATGTAAACTATCCACAGTAAGAAAAGTGACTGGATCATTATCTGGTCAAATTTTAAATTGAAGTTCGATAAGTATCAATTTTCGATAAGTTAAAGTGTCATGATACTTAATATCTACAAGGATAATATTACTAAAAAGTCCTTTATCAGTTTCACTTTAATGAAAAGTCAAAACAGGTTCTGATTTAATTGTGGGAATAGCTGCCGAGAAAAGGAATGTCAGCAAATACCTTAATAGCGGAGGTACTTGTTTTTTCGCGAAGTAAAGAAGAGAATGTAGAGCTGTTCTTTAACAGGGAGCAGATGGAGGTAGTGAAAGAACATGACAAGAACACCTAGAGAACCTTGCAAGTATATACAAACCTAGTCCACACACCTAGTTTGTACATATGGCTAGTTTGTACTTTTAGCATTATAGTATTAAATATGGGAAAAAGCATTTCTTTGGAAGCAGTAGAAAGAGGTCATTAACATGGAAGTGAAGCATAGACTACACAAGATTTAGCTTGTTGGAGTTAGTTTAGAAAAAAAATACATACTAGGAGCTAGAGAAAATATTAATTCAATGGTTTAAACATAATAATAATAAGGTTTAGCAAATCCGAAGCCTCGATGCCGATAACACCTTACAAACTTCCTCTGCTTACAAACTTCTGTCCACGGACCATTGCCCAAACCCAAATCCACCAGGTCACTCTTAACACAATCTTCCCACCTACGTCTCGGTCTACCCCTAGCAACTTTACAAGCCCATCTTAATCTTCGTGACGCTATCACTTGAATAATATTAACCGGGTGTAATCTTCCTAAATCCTCCGGTTGTCTCATCCTTCTTTTAAACACAAAAATATTCAAGACATAAAATAATAAAGACTGGATATCTTGAAAAGCTGAAAATGACCAATAAGTGGATTGAGGACTAAAAAAGACAGGGAAGAGCTCGAGGTCTCTCCGGATATTGAAGGACATTCTTCACGTTGGAAGGAACTTCAGAATGCTCCAGGATTTCAAAAAAGACCAAACTGATGCAATTTGGACGCAGGAGAGAAAACAATGACATGGTGAGAGAATGAAAAAGATAAATGAAGACAAGAAAACAACAGTTGAAACAGACGTGGTAGCTTGATGGCTGAAGAAAAAAATTGAAAGGCTGGAGAAAAAAGAAAAACCAAAAAAGTGTTTGATAGCATTTATTATTTAAAAAAATAATTAGTATGTACTTGCTAACGATTATTAGGAATTTTTTTGCATTTGTTTAATTCGAGAACATAATTTAATCTTGGTAAACATTTTTAAAAAATATATTTTTTAAAGTAAATTTCATGCTATTTTTTATCTTCATACTGTTACGGGCTACTGGGTATTAAAATGAATTAAACAATTCCTTAATTAAAGATACTAATATTTATTAACAAAAGTGATAAAAAGGATACAAGTAAATTATTACAAAGGATACAATTAAACTATTAACAATTAAATTATTAAACTAATATAAATTTATAATGACAATATTCTAAATATTTATTATAACCTAGGCCTATTTAATTATTACAATAATACAAGATATTACTAATTCTAGATACCTTAACTAGTTACAATACTTTCTATGAATATTATAAAATTACACTACAATTTATAACTAATAGTTAGCACTTACAGTTCACTAGTCCACCGACCGTAAGATTCTCCAAGTATGACAAACTGACACACAGTAACAAACAGAAACAGTTTATTACACTCGCGAGACTGTCACAGTTCACTGATACACTTATTACACTGGCCGGTTCAACACTGACTAGTTTATCACACTGACACTCACTTATCACAGATCTTCACCGTGCGTGGTCTACTCTCAAACTAAGACTGACTCGCTCGAGGCGAGGGAAGTATTTAAATAGACAAGGCCGAACATTCTAGAACACGGAAGGGTGGAGACAATTCTGGAATCGTCTTAATCCTTTTCCGACAAAAGGAGACGATCGAGAAAGTCCTAATTCTATTTTAACTTCTCCCGCCGACGGATTTAAGCCGCTTATCCCTTGCTTCCGTCTTCCTGTCTGTGACCGTAACAATACGTTGGCGAACTGTAAAACTTGACATAAAAAAGAACTAATAAGATAAATAAATAGCATTCATCTTTCTTAATGTAAATTTTCTATTTTAATACCTATATTATACCTTTTAAAATATTTTATTTAAAACATTTATTTTTTGTTTAAATTTACAGTAATAGCGACGAATTTAAATAATATTATTTGCGTTTCCTTTAAAAATTTTGATGTTTTATGTTCCATATTTTATTTTAAACCACCAAACGATTTTATTATTTACTTTCCATACATGCAAATAAGCATTTTTGGAATACTTGTTTCGAAAAAACACGTGGTAAAAATAAAATTTACTTAATTAATTTTTTAATAGTATTTATTGTAATATTTTTTTTATTGTAATAAACAATATTCGTTATTTTTTAACGATGATATCTGTACGCAATGTATAAATCCGATTCTTTCCTTCCCTTTCCGATAATCGGATATGTAAATATTTACGACCTCGGCGGGTCAAGGAAAGAAATTAAAATAATTAGAAGGAAAGCACATGACAGCATATACATGGACATTTAAGACCGTATGTGTAAATGTTTCAAGGCTACATATATTTAATTGCAAATAATAATTATCATAAAAATTTTATTAAAGAGAGCCCAACAATAAGAAAAAAAAACGTTTTATATAAATTAATAATGATTTCAAGAGCGATATTAATACATACAAAATATATTTAAATTTATATATTACAGAGATGTACATAAAAATGATTCAACCTGTGTTGCGATTCAACCTACGAGAGAAATGCATACTACATACGGAACGTTTCTTCACCCATTTCTTTTAGCGTGCAGAAACCTTCTCGGCGATAAAGATTAATCTTGTTTTTCTTAACTAAAAATAACTCTGGGCCAAATTAAGCTTCCATGGACGTGTTTTTCTAAAGCCTTCGAGAAACCACGTAGTCGATGTTTTTTTAATGTAAATGGTATTTTAAATACCTTGTTTCACCTAGCTATTGTAAATTCCATTAATCTATTTTTAGGGCCATATTTAAAAAAAATTGATCCATAGGAAACCTCTCTATTCAATAAAGAAAGGAAAATAAAATTTATATTTCTTCATAAATATAAAATTAAATTTTCAATTTATTTGCATATTCAATTTATTTGGACATTGACAAATGCCTCATAATTTTATGACAAATTTCTCAAGTTCGTTGCTTGGTAATAGCCTTCGACTTTGTGATGTTACCAAGGAACGAGCTTTCGGTTGTTTATCAAAAAAGTATCTCATCTATTATCAATGTCCTAGGGATATTACTACTGAAAATAACCCTTCAATGCTGGCAACGAGTCCATATTCAAGTATAGCTTACTTAGATCTATATTACATGTTATTCGATTATGATGTAAGTAATGAATAGTATCTATTTATTTTAAAATAATTATTTACAAGTTACAATAACTTATAGTTTACAGAGTTTAAAAATATTTGAAATACATCGAAGTTATAGTTCTATATATTTTGATTAGGTTCGAAAATATGTAGGTTCTATATTTTATGTCATGAAATATACTTAAAACTGATCGTTCATTACTTATGAGTGCATGTAAATTTTGACGAAAGTGGATAAAATTACATGTTTTTAAATTAAATTCAAGTAATACTAATGAAGTGAATTCATTGAAAAATATGCCCGTTAGTATATATTTTTTTCATGATTCAGTGCCAAAATACTACTTTCAATTGCCATTTATTGATGCCAATTAATAGTAATATATATAATATATTTACTAAAGTATAAATATAATAAGAAATACACACACACACACCTTATAAATATATTCATATAATTATAAATAATCCAACTAAAAAAAAAAAAAGACTGAAAGAAATCCATACTTACTAACGTTAATGAATAACTACATCTTGTTATCAATAAATAACCATGTACACTTATTAAAATAAAATAATAAATTCAGTAAAAATAATGAAAAAAGAAGCTGCTTCTTTGTCCATGCGCCTACATTTTTTTTTTAAACTTGCTTTCTTACTTCTGTTAAGTCAACCAGGACGGGGAAGATGACCTTCTATTCTAATTAAAGAATAGTTAGGCAGCTCAAAACGTGATACTGAATCAAATTAAAATATGCATGTTACGAGCAATGCCCTGATAATACTCTACTTTTGAACAGAGAAACATAAAGTTGTGGAATGGTCATTCAGATATAACCAGGAAATATTATTGTTGGGCCTAGAAAAAGGATTGGAAACAGCGGTAATGGCCTGAGGGTTTGAGAGAGAGAGAGAAAAGAATTAGATGAATTGGCAAGTCTGAGGCATAAAGGAAATAATTAGTTTTAATAAAGAAAGATTTATTATTAAAGAATTGTTATGCTCGAGATATGAACAACGGTTGAAATTATTACGTGTTACAAAGGTAAAGAAGCATGTCCCATTTTCTCTAATGAAGATCGATAAGATACTGGTTGGATTCGGTTCTTCAGTAAACAGAACTCCAGATTACGTAATTGTAAACAGAGAGAAACCAGGACGATTGAGGAGACAGGAGATGTTGGAAGGAGGCTAAGAAACGAAAGGAAATCCTGTACAGGATCGAAAACGTCCAAGCACTTGTCGGACTTCCTGGTATGTGAATAAGAGACAAAGAAATGAGGAGGTGGGTAGAGAATAAGAAGTTACCCGGAGGGCACTTCTCATTGGTGATACCGGGATGATTTTGTAATGGAAGGGAGCCAAGACTAGTATACTTGGCTTTAAAAAAAGCTAAAGGGACAGTATGAGAACCACGTACCTACAACGACATAGAGAAAGTGTTCGTAATAAACCTTACGCAGACCGCAGACCTGTGATTCTCAACCTGGCAGACAATACAAGTCGGAGGGGGCGAGAGACCAGTTGATAACAAAACAATTTTCACTTAATTTAAGTTATTTTTCTCTTTCAATGTACTTCTTTACCTTAAATTGAAACTTATAATGTTGTATATTACTTTGTAACGGTAAAACTAAATGTTTTGTTTTAAATGTAATACCTATTGTTTTATTCCTATGCCTATACAATTTATCGTGCAAGGGGGAGGGGGTAGTAGACATTTTATATGAACGGGGAGGGGTGGTACAAAAAAGTTTGGGAGCCCCTGCTCTATAAGGAACACAGATTGTAAATAATGGTGGAGAAAAAACATTTATGCGTGTATTTATATAACAGAAACCAGTAAACCGTATTGTCTAATGTTAAATTGCTATGAAATCCAAAATTTCAGTCACTAAAATTCAGAAGAATCCGTAGCATTTTCTCCAGGTAAGTAGTCACTAGGCTTTTAGAGAATAACTAATAACAATAACAAAAATACCTCCTCAAAATACCTCCACGTAGACATCCAAACCAACATCGATGTCTACGTATTGCATTGGTAAATTGAACTTTAATTTTTGAAAGTGGTGTAAGGTCATTTTCTTCATTTATCCAGATATTTAAGGGTTTGCATTAGAATTAATTTCAAAATGTAGGCAAATGGTATGGTTTTAACACTTATTGTAGTACTTAGATCATGATCCAGGGATACAGCATACGCCCAGTAAAAGATGATTTTTTTAACACTACACTCCTTTTAAATTTGATTATGAAATAATAATCATTAAAATTATTTAAAAGGATAAACGATTTGTTTTATATCCAAATGGACCTTAACCACTTTCAAAAATAACAGCTCAAATATAAAATGTAAAAATGAATTTTGCGAAACTGTAATAAATTAAATTTGTATTTTATTGGTTAATGAAAACTATAAGTTTCGGTTTCATAGCATCCACTGCTAACACACAAACAAATACATTATTAATTCACTAATCTACCTGTTCTGGATGTATTCCTGCAGCGACAGTTTAAACTTAGGTAATATTCGTAAAACGAAATTACACCTATGAATAATTATAAAGATACACAAGGTTCCTGGAATGAATTGCGACTGATTCTACAACTCGAAGTGTATACCCAAATATAAATAAATAAATGAAATACGAAAATGAGGAGTTAAGAAATACGACAGATAGTTTGGAAGTGGAGTGAGATACTGAACGCAGATAAGCTATTTCCGGCTGGCCTGCTCAACTACTGACATCTGTGTCTACTCCGGCCGCACTAAAAAGTCTATGCAAGTCTTGTTCTCTAGTAAAAGTAATATTATAAATTAATTAGTGGGACGCAGGGTTGTCCCTTAATATCCGCAGGTTGTCACTTCCAATATAATCACAAGTTTTAACTTTTCATTCGTTTCACATTTAATATTTTCCAAAAATACAACTCATTATGAGCTATAGTATGGAAAAGAAAATGTAATTATGGGATATGTTTTTATTTCAGTAATCATTTCATCTACTAATGAACGTTTCAACAGACATGTATCATCTATACTTCGAAATGATGAAACTTTTATTTTTTGTTGAAATGATTATCGAAATCTATTCATAACCCATAAAAACATTCACTTTTCCTTACTAAAGCTCACGATAACTTGTATTTTTGTAACATGTAATGAATAAACAGTTAAATTTTGTTGTAACTCGACTCGAAGCGACAACTTGCGGAACAGATACCCAACGAACCATCAGTGGGATTTAAATAAATAATGACTTTCATATTTTTTTAAACCCACAAAATAGTTAATTTGAGGATATGTGTAATTTGAGGTCTACCAACAGAAATGAAACCTCCAAACTCTGGAATAAGTGTTTGTGTTTTTCAATTTTTTTTTTTAATTTTTGAGTTTCTAAATCAATTATAGTCTGAATTATTTAAATTTCCGAATTGTAAAGATAAATTATTGACATTAGTCTGGTTTTCACATTTACTGGCACTCTGAGCAATAGCTACATACAATTTCAAGTAGTTTATTTATTAATCAAAACACATAACTGGCTGTACAATTGAAATAATAATTAGTATACAGTTGTATTATTTCGTTAAGTACAGCAATACTCAGATTATTTGAACTTCAATCATATCGTAAAACAAGTAGACCTTCAACTATGGAAAACAAAATCCAACTCAATTCAACTAGTTATTCTTATATCAATGGAATTCTAACCTTTAAACTAAAGTTGATTACAAACATTTGTATGACTCATCCACAGGCGTCCAGTATCGCGCAAATCATCACGAGCATGTCGATCACGCGAATGAATAAGTTTTTCCCTACCAAAAGTCGCTAATCGCCGCTAAAGAAATTTTCGCTTCAAAACTTTTTTTTCTATCCCTTCGCCTTCCTGATATCCACATCACTGGTTTACCATCTCACTTTGTAACAGGAACCTTATGCACTTATGAATTGATGTTTATGTATTTAAGATCTAGAAAGCTCTGATCAGAGAAAGGGAATTGCAAGATCCATCTTCCTAGAAAATAAGGAATCGGTTTTTGCTCATTTGCTAGAAAAACGGTAGATTTGCATAACTTTTGGACCATGGATGGTTTTGAGGGTTTGTCACTCGCCACCGAGCAAAAGAGCTATTATTAAATAGCTAGACGCTACTAAAGAAGTTTTCACTTGAAAAATAATTATATTGTAAAAATATAAATAAAACTTAAAAAAGGAATTTAGTAGTAAAACTAAAAAACTTTCTGAATATTATTATACTGTTTGTACGAATAAGCATAGTTATAGTACTAATGTACCAGGGAGAAGAAATATTTACTGAGAGAGTTTCCGAACTAGTTTTAAATAATTCTATGAAATTTGATCCAGTCTCATTGGTGTTGCGTTGATTAAATAATTGCTATTATTGGTTTTTTTTATCTTCCCATATATATCTTTATTTATATCCCATATAAATTTGATATCCCATATATCTTTAATAAGAATAAAAGAAGCACTTTATTATTACACTTTTATTTGCGTCGTACCGATGGTTGAAGAACTTTTCCTTATTGGTTGCTTATTAAAGCAATAAGAACAAGATAGCAAACGCATAAAAGTCAGACGCTTGGAATGTAGATTATAGAAACAAAATACATTAAATTTTATTGTATCAACTTAATAATTTTTCCTATATATGTATTAACGTTTTAATTTTATATTAACAACTATTTTTCTTTGGGCATTATAAGTTAGGTTGTTTTTCATAAAAGTTTCTTAATTTCGATATCAATTGTTTTTTACTTAATTAAAATTAACAATATACAAAATAATGTTACAATTTTTTTAATTTAACTTATACTTTAGCAATTATGAAACACTATACTAATTTATTTATTAACATTTTTTTTTAGAACTGAGTACATTAAAACAAAAAAGTCAATAAACGCATAGAACTCAGACACATGAAATGCAGATTATAGAAACAAAATATTAATAATAAATAATAATAATTTTATTGTATCAAGTTAATAATTTTTATATACCGATGTTTCAATTTTTTATTAGTGATTAATTTTCTATAGGCATTAGTTAAGCTGTTTTTTACCATAGTTGCCTAGTTCCAGTATCAATTGTTTTTTACTTAATTTAATTTATCACTATACAATATAATGTTAGGCTTTGTTAAATTTAAATTAAAATAAATGATAAATAAATTTATGTTGAAATAAAATTGAATTTATGACCGGCAAGAAACATTTGCCCAGAAAGTTATTTAATATTAATTTGAATATATTTTATTTGTAGTTTTACTTGAGATCTACCATATTGTTATCATAAATTATAAACCTGTAAGCATTGATTTATTTTTTTATTTATATGCTGAATACTATTACTCCAGAAGGCATGGGAATTTGATAAATCGCACTGTTGTAAAAGATCTACCTTTAGCCATGACCTGGAAATACAACTTCATTCGTAATAATTTATGAAGCAAATATTTGATAATTATCGGAACTCTTCTAAGAAGAAGGAAATTAGAAGAAACAAATAAGAAGAAGGAACCAGAAGGCCACCTTATGTTTACGTTAAATAGAAGTTCTTGTTATTCGACGTTATACCTAGTTCGAATTTTTTTTTTTATAGTAAAAAATTTAAAAAATAAAAATATTTATAACTCATAAAAAATGACCAATAATTATAAAAAATTATTAATTTTAAAGTTTAATTACTTAAAAAATGTCATAAAAATTCATTAATTATACGTTGTATTTTATTGTTTTTTTTTCTAAAGAAAAAGAAACATTTTACTATTAACAAATCTCATTTCATAAACATGAATAACTGATTAGGGGAAAAAATTAAAGGGATTTTAGTTAATAAAATAAATAACATTAATATAAATGCAAGAAAAGAAGAAATATTCAACATATTTCTAACACAATTTCAGAAATAAAAACTGTTCAGGTGAAGTGGTAAGTGGGCTTACACAGTAGGCAGGGTTATGTCCGTGAGTTTTCCCTGTGGAATCTGTTAACCCACCAGCGATTAACTCGCCCTGGCAGAAAACTTAGGCTTTAAGCTCAAGTACGGCCAAATCACCTTATTGCACAAGCGTTGGTTTAGAAACAGTACAGGCCCTGCAGCAAATATCCTCCATAGGTTAAAGTGTTACAGGTTAAGGGGTTATTCCGACGGCAACCTTCCAAATTTTTTTAGAACCCGAAATCGCCTAAATAGCAAAAAAAACATTTTTTAAAAAGAAAGAACCCTGTTTTATTTCTTGCACCGAGAAACGAAACACGCTAAATTAATTTTATCTAAGCTTAGATAGAGTGCCTGCCCCTCTCCCTATCCGGCTCTTAGAACTCAGAGTATGCAGTGCTGAGTTTTATTTATTTTTTCCTTCATCACAGTTATATAAAACACCAATATGAAATTCCACCACCAGGTTTTGTCTAGCAGATCAGATAAAAAAGCAAAAGCCAAGAGAAGCCGATATGAAGTGCTGAGTTACTATGATGAAGATGCCAGATTCTAATTCTGCTGTGGCAGATAAATTATTGGGTCTGTTTTGGAAAACACATGTATCCGGTAATTATGATTACTTATAAGAAATAACTCCATTTGTTTCAGAAATTTAACATGTAGCCTAATTACAAATGCAGTTATAACTTAATAACAGTTACAACTTTATAACAGTTATAACCTTATAACTTTTAGTTCTGTTGTAAATTTTTTTGTATAATTTTTTTTCTTACATTGCATATGTTATTCTTTATAGATAGATACATTTAAATGTTTTCCAAGTTTTTGAAGTTTGAGACAGGTCTCTTTGGTACAGCATATTACTTTTGTGAATAGTAGCAAATTATATTAGAAATAAACATATGAAAAAATAACTTTTATTGATAACTGTAATAACCTAATAGAAATAAAAAACATATGTTTGTATTTATGTATAATTTAAAACGCATCAAATAACCAAGACAATGATAGATATACATTTTCAATTTGGAGGACCAAAATCCACAATATTCTTCAGAATCTGCTCAAATAAATCCGTTTTCGTACCTCCTTCTCATAGGTACGAATCTATCATCGTTCGGTGGGTACCGCATTCTCTCTTGTTCCTTCTCTTGAGAGATGACATAGAGAGTCGAGTCTTTGAATATTAGCTCCTTAGGTTACTTCATTTCGTGTCCCTTGGAACAGAGTCTTTTTTATGTATAACACCCTTATCTTCAGCATATTTTATGCTTGATTCTTGATTTTTAACTATTTTCGCCAATTCTAAGAAATTCATTTATATGACTGAGTAAATCATATGTACTATGAGTAAACTACATGATTATATCATTCTTTACATTTTATAAGAGTTTTCTGGTAGTAACTCTAACATTTATCAGTGATTGAACCAGACATGGTCTAATATTACAATAGTTTGCAAAGCCTACTGTGTACTATGTGGTCACTGAACAGGAATTTTTAAGATATGAAGTATTTATTTTTTCGAAAATCAGCACAATAAGGATAAACGGATTTCACCATTTTAGGCGGCAACCAAAATTCGATGAGGTATTTTTTGAATTGTTATAAAAAAAAAATTTAGACTTTCTTTAAGATGATAATGATAAATAATTCAGATTGCAAGAATATATTCAGATTGCAAGAAGCATATGTGCTATATGCTGTAACAGCCTCAACGTTTTGTTGACTTTACATTTTTATTTCTATTAGGTTATAACAGTTATCAATAAAAGTAACTGATACTAAATAACAGATATTTAAATAATAATCTGTATGCATTTTCCGAAAAGACCCATTATTTAATCTTTTAACAACCTTGGATGGACCCCGCGGGATCTGCAGATCCCTGCAGAAAACGACCAAGCCAGCCTCTATAAAATGGGTACCCTAATTTTGGGGAAAAAATGGTTGAGTGTAATCTCGGAAAAACGCCTCCTTGCACAATCGTTTTCCTAGAAATAATAAAGTCTCTATCACGTACTGAACCCTGTTATTCTGTCCTTTTTTAGAACAGGGCCTTTTTTTTTTGTTAATAGCTGGATAATAAGAAAATAACTTAACTAATATGACGATACGTTTTCAAAAAACGTCCTTCGATGTCTTAGTGAAGGCATGGTCAATATTCGAAATTCTGTCGGATTTTCTATGGCGCCCTACATTCGAAACTGACCTCATGGGGACAAGTTGCCGACCAGTTATGTTAATTATATTTAGTGTTTTAAAACTAACTATATAAATGGTTAAAGTTTTAACAGTATAATCATATTCACGATTATTAACGTAGCAAAGGAAAATTTTCCTCTGTTATAAAATGCAGTGTTATAAAAATGGTGAAGTAGGCATGGAATTCATATGGATTCGAATTTAGGGATGTAATATATATATCGAGAATGAAATAGGAATAATCCAAGTTATAATACTAAATCTAAGATAGCAGAATAACAACGTTGCAAGCAATCATATTGTTGGGAACACTACTAGTCAAAACCTAGGCCTTAAAGTATTTCACTAATTGCGCTTAGGGGCATCCGAAATACTTTAGGAAAGTAAGCGAAGAGCTTTATAAGCTTATGCTGATGAAACCACTCTTACTATGCTCCCTTTTTTAATACCAACTTTTCCAAGAAACTTTCAAATTTTCTAGCTTATGCTTTTTTGGAATAGAGTTTCTCCATTTCTTTGAAAATTTACAATCCAGAGTCCCAGACATTGTAAGCATCCTTAAAATGCAGTAGTGGTTCTGTGTGAAAAAAACAAAACTGGGAAATACCCCCGGTGGATTATTCGTTAAGTCTAAAGGTTAACGTCTAATTGTTAAAAGTGTTTTTTAAAGAATTTTTTTTAGAATAATGTATTGATTTTTACAACTGTAATTATATTACATCAAATAAATCTGCTGTATGAACAAAGGACCTGAAAAAAAAACTACCCACTGATAGCACTCCAATATAAGTGGTTTTAATTTAGTTTTAGCATGTTTAGGTTTGATCGAAAAGAACAGGTGAAGGACGTGGAGAATTATCACCGCTGATTGAAAAATAAATTAAATCATTTGCCATTTTGCCGATTTTTAACTTTTGATTTTATGGTTGATATTTCCATGATTAAAGAATAAATATTTTTTTCGCTTCGGAGATGGATGGATATTAATGAGACCTGGAATATTGCAAATATACGTTGCAGCTTCTATCAGATGCTAATGCTTGATATTTATTTTTTTTCATTCCTTGCTTAAAAATTTTAATATCATGATCATTACGATCATTAAAGAACAGGAAAGGTTTTACAAGCATTAAACAACAGCTATGGACAATAGCTATTATTGTTAAATGAAAAATGTTAAAAGAATAATTTTATACTATTTTCTTCTTCCTGTACCACAACTCATGAAGAGTCTTGGGTTCAGTACGTGGTGAAGATCGAACTGTTTCTTGAATAACGGTTATGCAGAGAGGTGATTTGTCCTAGACCATGCTCAAGAAGGTTTTCGCTCCTATTGAGTGAGCCCAAGAAGAGTCCCAAAGGATCCATCCCCGGCTGTCAATAGATTAAATAAAATCTGCCACAGCCGGATTTGAACCCGGGGCCTTCAGCATTCTACTATTAAGAAACTCTGATCCCTAATTTAATGCTATCAGATGCCCTTAAACAAATAAAAAACATACTATTTATTTTTTTCGTCTGATTGCCAAACGTCGAGCAAGTAGATGGTGAGAATTCGAAAGAATAAAATGCTTTTGTAGTGTCTTTGCTAAGTGCTGACAAATTCCTTGCCCATTCCAGGATCAACCGAACACCAACGAGTATTGCTATCTTGATAATGGACAACTGGATCGAACCCGATTTCTCCGATCATGTAAACACGTCTAGGGAACAACCTGGATATTACAAAACTACTGCAACATCTTTCAATTTAAATTTAATTACCATTGAATTAGCTCTATATTAAATTAACTAGATGTAATTTATTTAATTAGATATAAAACTTATATTTCTTTTGCAGTATGCTTCAGTGGCATGGAAGTGTAAGCAAGCGTGCCAAACTATCCGTGCTTATCCGAAGAAAACGCATTGAAGTAAGAGTTATGGTTTTTAAGACTTATGTATTCAATTATATTTTCCCGTTCCAATACCCTTAAGGGAGGCTCAATATTTGAACCTCAAACAATGTTTAACTTTTTCAATTATAACATCGTTTTAATGATCCTACAGGAACAAACTATTTTACACTTGCTATACAACAGCTACCTTACGATTAATAGATCTTTCATATATCTTGTACCCAATTACCTATTAAGGCAGGATCAAGTGCATTGGAAGTATTTCAAAATTGAATAACCATTTACATCAAACAGGACTTAATTGAAAAGTGGTAGTGGATATAAATTATTCATTTATTAAATATTTAACAGTAATTAAATTCGAACTCTATAAAGTGTAGACTTATGCATCTAGAAACGGGGTACTTTCCTCAGTTTCAACTTACACAGGAAATTGAATGTTCCTCTGTCTCGCGTTTAAGTGCTTAAAGAAATCATCGCGACGAGTGGACTTAATGTATTTTAAGTTTTAATTTTAATAAGTATTTACCATTGAACAGAAAGTAAGACGATGTTAAGCTTAACTATTTCCATTGCTTCCAGTATTTTCCTTTCTGGCTGCCTTTCCTGCCTTACTACATTTCTTAACTACCCTGATTTTGTCAAATTCTATTGCGTTGTTCGTGGTAAAGGAAAATACTGAAAGCTATAGAAATAGTTAAGCACTCAGAGGATTTCAACAGGGAGAACGGATACAAATTAAGTAAACTATGGCTCCTGAACATACTAAGGGATAAGAAACAGCAAATCAACCAAGCAGAGACTTGATCAATCAGAAACCATCCAATCACAGCCATGGAAGAGTAGACTCCGACCCCGGACACGAAAAAAACCCGATCGACTAACGAAAGGACCCGATGAACTACGAGTGGACCCGAGCGGCTGCTATATAACGCCGCGGGTTAAGGAACTTCTTCAGTCTCAACCAAAAAAAACCACTGAAGCCTTTTATCATAATAGTGGCCGTGGAAACTGAAAAGAGTTATAAATTTTTAAATTGTTTTTTTATTTTGGTATCTCGAATCCAGAAAAAAAAGTACAATTGAACTGGTTCGAACAATTTATCTTCGGGATACCAAGGGATGCCTCAGTTTTAGGTAGAGTTGAAGTGGCTTATCCTTCCAATATCCGCAAGCGAGTAGGCTTAGATGGGCAGGCCATGTAGCAAGAATGGGGAAGACAGGCAACGGAGAATATTTGGTATCGAACGAAGAAAAGGAAGACCGTGAAGGATGTAGTAGCAAACGAGATAGAGAAGGACAGGAGAATGTTGGGTGACCGCAACTCGATAAACGAGGCACAGGATAAACGAAGAATTACTCAGGATGGCAAGGGTCATCCGTACTGACAGTAAGTCACTAAAATATATAAAAAAGATATTGAATGATAATAAAATATAGTTTATGTGATTTTTTTATGGCACTACAACTCGTAAAGAATCAAGGCCTCCCATAGTCTGAGCATCCAGTCTTTCCTGTTTTGTGCCGCTGTTTCCTGTTTCTAATATCCATCATTTTTCTCGAAACATACAGCGACACAATCCACCCAACAATGGCGAGGTCTACCCACTTTCCTGCGTCCAAAAATCTTATCATCAAGGAGACTTTTGGGGTTTTCCCAATCAATAATTCTTGCAATATGCATTTCACCACTAAGTTTAGTTAGTACATTTTGTATGTAAATGAATTCTTTCTCGGGAAAAAATAATTAAGTCTTAGTGATGTGGTGCAAAGTAAAAATAAATAGTTTACCAAATAGAAATATGATCCAAGATCAGTATTTGAACCTTTGAATACTTTTTTTTTACAAAATTATGGAATTAATGATTTTCGCCCGAAGGCCCATGGTAAAAACAATCAAATCAATTATTCCACCATTGCTTTTAAATTCAAATGATAACTGCCTAACAACTCGAGCTTTTTACGATATAATTACCCGACAATGGAGACACTCCTATATTACCTTGATATAGCAATTGCAGACCTGAATACAAACAGGTTAGCTAATAAGCAATCAGGATTCTTCCCATTAGAGCGACGCACACGCAAGGTAGTCCAGATGATTTCAACGCCGAGAGCTGTATTAATATTAACTAATAAAATATCAATGCGATGGAAATCGATTATATCCTGACTTAGTATGTAAGTGCAAGGACATGCATCCATTACAATACTCGTTCATTATAAATTGTATAGCCTTACAAGGAAAGATCCTAAATTCTCGGAGGGTCTGAATACTTAATAGGTTTAATCAATTAATAAAATCAATCAAACCCATTAATTATAAACTTAACGGGTTTGATTAATTGATACTTCCTATATTTGATAGAGTGGCTTACTTAATATTATGGCCATAAAAAACAAAAAATAATCATTTCCAATCTTTAGTTAAATCCATTGCATTAAGCTGGTATATGCATTCTCACAGAGCTTCCTTCAAAAAATCCTATGACACATAAACTGTGCAATGGATGAGTTACTTATTTCGACTAAATTTGTTTCCATTAAAAACTTCGATTTTTCTAGCATTATTTTATTTAATTCTGTAGCTCATACACATGTGAGCAATCGCATAATGAATAGATGATCGAGAATACGAATTTATATTGAGAAAGATATAATAATTTGGCAGAAGGTTATATTTACATTTGTGCAGAGAGAGTTAATAGTATGAGGGAAGCGGAATCGTAGGTATCGTTCTCGTAGTTTTCGGCTTGGAATGGAGTTTTAGTACAAGTAATAACTCCTTTTCAAGACAAGATCTGGCATTAGCCCTTATTCACTTCGAAAATAACACTATACCGCTTCCCTAAGTACAAGAATCTCATTTTGGAAAAAAGTCGAGCTCACCACTTAATCACCGGGGCTGTAGATGTATGTTTTCAAAAACCTATATAAAGCTATATATAGCTAATCAAAGCAACTTCATAAGGCTTCTCTACTGTCTAAAATGAGGACTATGGTCATATAGTCATATATATAAGATACTCAGTCTTAGAGTATCTCTCATTGAGTGCAGTGCTTATAATGTTTCCACTTATCATTTTTCATCTCTGTTTCCATTCATAAACTTCGCAGTGAAAAAGTATCAATCCACTATTAATTTATTAATAACAGGTAAAGTGTTAAGAAATTATTAGTGACATAATATTTGATAAACAATTAAGAAATTGAACAGTATTGAAGTAGTGAGAGTTGTTACTAATACTAATCCTACAAGTCTCACATACACCTACAAGACATACATGCTCCTATAAATCTCTGATGGTATTGTTTAATTTTTATTAATTTGTTTTTGTTTTTTTCTTGTTATAAATTTGATATATATGTAACCATAAATTGTTTCTCTTATATAATTATTGTTAACTTATTTTAATTTTTTTTCTTTCTCTTCTAATCTGTTTTTAAAATATTGTTATTGTAGGTAGTTGGTTTTTTTTGTTCAAAATTTTTTATTCTTTCTCACTTAATAAATTACTCTAAATAATTAATTAAATTTAATTATTTTACACTCTAAGGCATAATATCTTACAATACCTTTATTGAATAAAGACGTTATTATATAAATGTATAATAACATAATAATATTTATGTACATATGTATATACATATATACATAAATAATAATAATAAACATTTTATTTATTTTATATATATATTTATATATACAGTAAAACCTCGAATTAACGGACAGCCCTGGTGCAAATATTTTTGTCCGTTATTTAGAGGTGTCCTTTAAAGGGAGGTTTTATTTTTTTATAAATATGTATTTGTACAAATTAATTCTCTCTTATTCAATTTCCCATGTGTTTAAAAGGTAAGTAGAATAAAAAAAAAACGTACGGTTTTTGAGTGTTCCCGAAACTTGTGTCCTACCGATATTGAGTCTTACCGCTAGCGCACGTACCTTTAACTTTTCAAGGTCGTAAAAGTCGATTACATTTATTTTTTGTTCTAAAGTGAGTCTCTTACGTGAGGGAGACATTTTCAGCCGCCTGCCACGAGGGTTAGAACAGAACTAAATTTTAATAAAGCAAGTCCGAGAATAAAAAAAGAGTACATATTTATGTGGAAAACCTTTACTCAAAAGTAAACACAACTATCCCTGTTTCCTTAGACCGGAAACAACTAATTGTTTCCGAGAAACGGAAAAGGGATAAAGTCATACTGTCCGTCTTTTAGAGGTTTTTTTAATCGATTTCTAACCAACGCAGCCTGTCCGTGACCGTTAATGAGAGGTTTCATTAAATAGAGGTTAAAATGCCTTAAAAATTGTATTAAAATGTTGGGATGGGGATGGGGGGCCTAAAATGGGGAGTGACCGCTATTTAGGGGTGTCCGTTAGTAGAGGTTTTACTGTATATATATATATATATATATATATATATATATATATATATATATATATATATATAAATAAATAAAATGTTTATTTATATTTACTATTAGTAATATTTAATAGTACAGTAATAAAGGCTGTTTATGGGCCGAACTGCTACCTTGACCTCAATCGTACTCATGCATTTATTAAAACAGAAACGATTTGGCAGTGAAATTTATGTAATATATTTTATTGATTAAGCGAATAGTGATCTTATTAAAACTTAAAAAATAATTCTATATGTGTGGTAGCTTTTTAAGGCTTTTTAATTCGTGTAGCTTTCGGGGATTCATATTTATTTTTCTGCCACTAAATGTTAGGTATATTCAGTGATCATCAGGATAAAAGCGTCAATATATTGATAGTGAATGGAAAATTCCACAACAAAGGATCAAACGATTCGATGAACCACTTGAGATGCAATGGGTAAATATTTAAAATACTGCGATGAAATAAAATTGTGCAATCTTTTAATAATAGCCGCTTATCTCTCCATACGAAGGCAAGCAGGTCAGGCTAGCTTGACGCCTATATTAAAGCACCTATATATTTAAACATGCCCTACTATCATCAAAGAAAAAAAAATGAACTATAAAGATCATAATGTAGAAACAAAGTTGATTAAAATGACAAAATATTGGAAGTATCAATAAATTAACCAAGAAGTATAAGAGGACAACGAGATGATTCTAACATACCTGGAAAAATCCAATAAATTATAATTAATTATAAAAAAGAAAAGATCATATATTATCAAGGACGAACAATCGATATCTTCATGTTTTCCTTTATGTTTCGATTATTGAAAGGTTTTAATGAAAAATTTACAAAACTTGCCTGAACAAAACAGATAAAAATAAAAACATAAATTATAAATTGTATTTTATAATTATAATTATATAAATAGAATTTACATTAACCCTAACAACAATTAACAAATGTAAGTTGAAAATAAAATAATATTTCAGAGAAATTATACAACGGAACCTATTATGAAACAAATACTGATTAGCTATTAATGATCTTATACTATCTACAGAAAATAAATATTAAAATTGACATAAGTGTTGTATACAAAATATAGAAGATGTGTAGGTAATACAAAAGATGCAAGATGCATATGTACCTGTTATATAAATTATCTTAATTTCAATTTTCAGGAGTTAAATCATAATAATTTACTTTAAATGATTAAAGTCTTTATTTCTTTTAAAGTTATAAAAAAACTTTCGCATAATTAAGGTGTAATGTAATTTATTTATAATGCCAGGAAATATTTTTTTTTTAAAATTTAATAAGTATCTTTTAGAAACAAAGCAAATTAACTTATTATAGGATATAATTTACGATCATTAGTTTATCATGAAAGTTTAATGTCTAAAGAAATTCAGATATTAAAATAAAATCAGAAAAAATCAAATACAGAAAGTATGTATAAATATTAATGTTATGCCTAGGACCTGATTGGATAATTATGACTAATTGCACATAGACCAGTCGTACTTGACTCCAATTCTTTATCTGCAATCTGATTGTCATGACCCCTGCGTTAACCGTTATGTGGCAAATTCTTGCCTGAATATGGTACGTCATTCAGGAGGATCGCACGACATACACAGCCATTCCAGGAATCATCCATGACCAACAACCAAAAGCAAGGTTTACATCATATTCAGATGTCACCACAAGGCATCTTCCGCTTCTATCGTTCTCATTCCCAGTCCTCCCACCCTCTGCCTCAGGATTCCCATTAACAGACCGAACTAAGGATGAAATTACCTCAACTGATCAATCCCAAACTTCCAATCCTATCCCAGTCTTTCTTTCAGGATATCGTTTATAATCCCTCGTCATAAGCACCATTAAACTTGGAACGATCCCAAATACGGTTTAGCCACCAAATAGACGGATTAATTTACCATCTCAAGACTAAGGCTTATTATCGTTCCTTCTTGATCTGCAAGATCAGACCACACGTCACAATTATCACGTATCAGAGTTCTAACAGAAATTCCAATTAATACAACAGATGAGTCAGAATCCTCTACTTATTCCGTGGAAGCAATATGACTTGAATAAATGATGGCTGTCGGTTTTTGCCCGAACTCAAAGGGGAGCGCGTGGGCTAGTGTTAACTAGTGGGGTCGTGTAACATGAACATGAACACTGAGGGGCAGACGATAAATCTTATATAAATATAAAATCTACTTCTAATACGATTTTATAGAAAAAATCCAATATTATGTAATCCTAGATGTAAATTATGGAAGGATTTACTTAATATAGAGAACGGAGATAGTTGGGGGGTGCAGTAAAAAAAACACCAAATAAGTACCAGACTTATATTTAGTTAGTGTCGACGTTTCGACCTACAATGTAGGCCATCTTCAGGGCTATGAGAGAGAGACAAACAGAACAAAAAATATATAAAAAAACGTTACAGTAACAAGAAAATAGTGATATGTAATGTAGAATATTAAAATAGTGGCAGATATGATAATTAAAGATAACAAATATTAAAATAGTGACAGAATATAATAAAATTAATATAGTGACAGATATAATAACATTAAAGATAATTTAAGTGCCCGGCCTCTTTTTATCATAAAAACCTTCACAACTGAGGCTTATTGTATAAACATTGTAGTTAAGACCGTGGAAAAAATTCCAACTAAAAGCCCTTAAGTCTCCAAACTAAAACAGAAATTGAAATTACCTGTCCAATATTTCGCCCATTCAGGCATCCTCAGGGTAGATAGAGAAAAAACAAAAGAATAACACCAAAACAAAACATGAATAATGCACCCAAGAAGCATCCCGCCACCTCCAAGGCTCAAATGCAACTAATGAATCATAAGGAATGTTACTCGACCCCGGACATGGACAGATAATTTCAGTTTTAGTTTGGAGACTTACGGGCTTTTAGTTGGAATTTTTTCCACGGTCTTAACATTTATGAAAGGTCTCTATTTATTTTTCAATATACACATTGTAGTTTATAAACTTTCGGTGACTATGATAAAATCTATCATCGGTGACTATGATACAATTATTTATAAAACATTATTCTCCTATAATTATATCCAAGTGAGACACGGGGAAAAACCAAAATGAACAGAACATTTATAAGCATTTGACAAAACAATTGTAAGGTATTACTTCGATTTCCTAATTCAGATTATACGAAATTCATATTAACATTTAAATAATGAACGCTGACGAGGCCATAATGATCACTCACAGACTTTATTATCGCTTGGAAGGTATAAATGACACTGACAGCCGTCCATTACTTCTTCAATTACTTACGATAATTTCAATACTAAAAAACTTCCTGGCTATAATTAACATAAAATAATATATTAATCATACCCGAAAAAATTCGGTGACATAATTTGTTCAACTCGATTTAATTAAAAGAATAGGATCCCTTTGAACAAGGGTGGGTACAGGATTTTTTACTGGGGAAGGGGGCATAAAGGGCAGTCGGGAAAAAAAGCAACAATAACTTACAAATTAACTTGTAGTATCTTTATAAAGATTTCAAAAGTTTATTAAAATATCAAAATAATAGTTTCACTCATGTTCTTTCTGTTATTTTAACAACTATGATCATGTGATTTGCCTATAATTATGTTCTATAATGGATTCTCTACAGTACACAAAAAACTGTCTGGGGGGCACGTTACACCCGTACTTCCCCTTGATCCGCCCTTGCTTTTGAAGGTGGTAAAAAAAAAAAAAAAAATTACATCAACAACCTGTGTAGGGTCAAGATTCAGTACGTGGTACAGACAGCACTGTTTGTTTTTTTCCTAGGTCATGATGAACCGTCAAATTTTTCCCTTATTTTGGGTATCCATTTTATAGAAGCTGGATTAGACCCATGAGGTTTCTATATCCCATAGGATCCATTTGTCTGCTTTTGATATCATTATATCCATACTAAATTTGAATAAAAGAGAGCAATATAAAGAGTTAACTGATAAAAAATAGTTAAATAAAACATCTAAATAAGTATTATTTATTATTAGAGATAGAATTTATTATGATAGGCTAGCTTTTGCCCGCGACTTCGTCCACCTTGATTTTAAATAGAAATCTATGTTGAGTTTAAACGGAGATCGAATTTTTAATTCCATAAATGAACTCCATATTATAAACAATGACTTATAGCATTTGTGAATTGAGCCAGCCTACCATTGTTTATCCTTTTGTTGATAGATTTTAATAAACTGTCCTATAAAATATTAAATGGCATAATTACAGAACTATCTATAATTTTTCTATTGAAATCCACCAAGTAATATCAAAAACTGTAATATCT
The DNA here is from genome assembly GCA_037127475.1 of Arma custos. NCBI lineage: Eukaryota > Metazoa > Arthropoda > Insecta > Hemiptera > Pentatomidae > Arma > Arma custos. The sequence goes on from CM073763.1 coordinate 68,041,289, forward strand.
AGGGGTTCATTTTGCAAAACCATGAATACAATTATTATTATGTTAAAATGTAAAGCCTGCTTACTTATTAACTTAACATGTTACTGTATCTATTTTATATTATATATTTTACTCATATAGGGGTTGTTTTTCCAAAAATAAAAAACATTATAAACGTTTGTCACCCTTTTCACCTTATTAGGGAACATGAAAGGCCAGGGAGTAGAGGTCAACAAAGTGAATACGGCGTTTGGATGACTCATCCTTGCCTGGTAACTAAGTCCCAGGTAAGCCCTACTTAGGGCAAACTCAAAAAAAAAAAAAAAAAAAAAAAAATACTACGAGTATAACTCAAGAACGCCTGGACCGATTTCGTTTTTTCTTGGTATTCTTCTTTTTGGGCCGAATACCAGTCCTAAATGGTTCAAATCATCGAAATCGGTCCAGGCGTTCTTGTGTTATTAGGTCAGTAACTAACGCCACTCTCTTTTATATGTATAGATTATAAAAAGTGGCCTAAAACAGGAATACCCAACAGCTTCTCTCCTTATTCTACAATGAGTTATCAACAAAGCGGGACTGAATCAGGAAGGATATTTACAAGAATGGACCAAATAGTCATCATCAATCATATGCATCACGATTATGCATATGATGTAGTCATTAGCAGATCACTACAGAGCTTAAGATTGGCTTGTGATGCTCTGAACGCTGAAGCAAAAAAGATCGGCCTGAACATAAATGAGGATAAGAATAAGTTTATAGTTTTGGCAAAAGAACAGAGCTTCAGAGAATCACCACCGAATGGGACCCTACAGCTTCGCAATAGTTATAGGTTTTCCATACCTCGCTCCATCAATAATGATATAAATATAGGGTGTAAATGATGTAGAACAGGTGAGAAAAGGAATCACAGCAGGGAACCGAGCTTCTAGAATAATTTCTCCATCTCAACATTATTCAAAAGCAGACTTGTCAGCCGCAATAACAAGTTTATACTGTACGAGACTCTAATGGAATCTGTAGTCACATGTGGTGGATAGACATGGACCCTCAAGAAAAGCATCAACCTTCTAGATAGGTTCGAAACGGGAATTCTGAGGGGAATTCTAGGAGCTGTATGTATGAATGGTCAGTGGAAAAGGAGAAAAAACAGCGAACTGTTCCAACTCTACTAAAGCAAAAGCATATCTCCATTCATCAAGAAACAAAGATTAAAATGGTGTGGACATGTATTGAGTGATGAGTGATGAACGGCCAGCACATTGTACAGGAATGTTACGGACGGTTTAGAGAAGGATGGCTGGCAACTGTTGAGCAGGCCAAGGGCAGGTTCAGGCGCCTGTTGGGCCTATATAAGACCAAGAAGAAGGAGAAGATACAAGTTTTATTTATAAATTTATATTAATCAATATATTTTTATTTAATTGAAGCAATTTAATTCATTTATATCAAGTGCCTATGAAACGAGGTAACCAGGCGTGTAAGGGCAAGATCTAATGATGAAGTGATCCCAGGTTCAGACCGGCTGCGGCGGATAAAATATTAATAAATTATTCCACTGACCAAGCACTGGTGAAATATTATGCACGAAAATTTTTTCCACAAACGCCGAAGCCTTGATTGTGTTTCGTAAATACAACAATTTTATTCACTGGCAAACCAGTTCTGTTTGTCCTTGCACCAGAAAATTTAAACCATAATTATTTTTCTTGGTCATAGATTAAGTCTTCTGGCAAAACCAGTTTTCAAGAAGTCTCTTTGGATGTCACAATGGAAGAAAACGCGATGTCCCTAATTGGGAATATAGAAAACTATTGAAGTGTACGGAGAAATTTTTTTTTTAAATTAGATCTTAAAACATATTAGATACAACACTATAGAGATCAAGGTAAACTATGTTTATTTTTGCTCAGAAGTATATGAGGCGTCAGTGTTCCAAAATGTTCTACATCCTTTTAAAAATTCTTTACTTGATATGACTGTAAATATTGTAAAAAATAATCACTAACAACTATAATAATAGTGACTAAAAGAAACAATAGGATGGTTAATAAGCCTACACAGATACCTTCCCGAGGTGTATTATTATTACAATTATATGACACTATTTCTTTTCTATATTTGTCAATATAGAGATTCCTCTCCAACCTAATCCTAATCCAGATTAGAAATCTTCAATTCATAGGGGCTAAGAGAAAAAAAAAAATTAGTCAATAGGATTTTGCATAATATAATTATTATCATTAATAAAATTACCCAAGACTAATTTATATATTTCCAAAGGTTTATCGTCTTCGATGTTAAGAAATGGAGTTCTTTTCTCCTAGTCGTATGAAACATCAGATAACTAAAAAGATAAAGCAAATGATTTACTGTTTACGAGATTAATCTTAATTATATGCTTCAGCATTAAGAAAGTGAATACAATAACAAATTGGAAAAATTGTTATACCTAAAGGCAAGTAATCACTTAAGTGTCTATAATAATGAAGCATACGTTTTAATTTGCACGGAAAGAACTATGGAATTAAATGCATACAGGGTGACCTGTAATTAGTGGCGGAGCCGTTAAGGGATGATAGTATGGGGCAATTCCAGTCGATATTACTGTAAGGCCTACTGTCCTAAAGTTAACCCTTTCCAAGATATTCTATTTTGCAACAAAGATATTCCAAATAAGGAATGTTAATAGACAAATCTTCGTAATTGTCTGTATCTTACGCGAAAATCGTTAAACAAAAACTTGAAATGAAAAATAAATACGGTGACTGCCTCTAAAACGTCGATTAACTAAAGAAAAGTACCTATAAATTATTACGTACATAATAATTAATAAACATCTACGTTTCATTAGCTTTCAAATGAGGTATTAAAATCAAAAATCGGTTAAGAAACCACGAAGACACAGGATTCGACAGCGCCTTAGCCCAAGTCATTAGAAAAATCCAATCTGAGAGCAAGTAAGCTAAGAGAGCTCATCCGAACACAGTAAACCCGTAAGAGCGGACTGTGGCAGGGAGGGGCAAAGCCTTTGTTCTCAGGAGCCTTTTTCTCGGGTTTTACCCGGGTTTTCCATTGATCATCTCTTCATGGTTTCTTAACCGATTTTTGATTTTAATATCTCATTTGAAAGGTAATGAAACGTAGATGTTTATTAATTATTATTTACGTAATAATTTATAGTGACTTTTTTAATAAATCGACGTTTTAGAGGCAGGCACCGTATTTTTTTTCATTTAATGTTTTTGTTTAACGAATTTCGCGTAAGCTACTGACAATTACGAAGATTTGGCTATTAACACTCCTCATTTGTTGCAAAACAAAAACAAAAAAAAATGGGAGAGAAAGATTTTAAATAGGATTTTTTTGTAAAATTCTTTAAGTAGGAACATCTTGGAAAGAGTTAACTTTAGGACAGTAGGCCTCATAATAATATCGACTGGAATTGCCCCTTACCATCACCCCTTAAAGGCTCCACCACTAATTACAGGTCACCCTGTATATAACGCTGAGTCAGCCTTCAGAAGGTCCTGCGTTCAAATCCAGCTGATGCACAGATGGACCCTGTGCTCTAGAGATCTGGAGACACTCTAGAGTTAGCCCAGTCTCTATAAAGCCTCTTAATGACTTGTAACAGGCGGTGGAGGTTGATCACGGACAAATAATCTCCCTGAACAACCGTTGTTTCCTAAATAGTACGGTATGTATCCTCAACTCACACTATGGTACAGTTGTTTTCTTTTTTAATTCCCATGGAAACTAAATATAAAGTTTAAAATAGTTATTACAAGTTGGGAAATAAGTGAATGCTGTGAAAGTTTTATTAGGTTTGAATTAATTAAAATTAATAGAAAGTAATAAACAGCAGTATTGAGTTATTTGAACCATTATTATAAAACAACGACAAAGGAAAGTTTGAAAAATAAGGAAATGTTATTAGAGCCAAATTATACAATGCTTCACTATTGTAGTATGCATTATCTTTAATAGTTTACATGTATTATTAAAATAATTTCATATAAAAGAGCTGTTAACATACATATAACTAATGAAACCTGATAAGATATATAATTTATAATTTAATAATTCACAATATTTTATTAAACATCAAAAATACATTTTAAAAAACTATGAAGAATTTAAAACTAATTCCAATTTATAAATTGAAAAACGCTTGATAAAACATAAGAAATATAAGTTTATATTTAGAAAAACTACAAATCATAGAATAAACTTTTTTAATTCATAATTATATATTTTGATAAGAAACTTAAAATTACACATAATCATTAGAATGTAATTGAGAAAATCCAAAGAACAAAACCTTAAGCCTCTAAAATACTCGGGAAAAAGCTAGTCATTAAGGTTTTTGAGTACAAAAACAAAAAAAAATAATATAAGGTTGGGGAAAAAGAAATCCATTACTTTTGCCTGAAATTCAAAACATTATTTAAGATTTTTTATAATTATTGGTCATTTTTTATGAGTTATAAATATTTTTATTTTTTAAAGAGAAAAGATAGGCCCTCAACCGGGATTTGAACCCGGAACCTTTGTCTCACCGTGACATCGGTGCCAATTGCTCTGCCAATTGAGTTATCCAAGGCCCTGCCGGTCGAGGACAGACCTTTTCTCTCATAGATCCTAAAGCCCCAGCACCTCCGCCATTATTGCGATGAATACACTAGAACGAAGTTCTTTGAACATTAATTTTAATTTAGGATCTTATTGACTTACGACAAATTATTATTTATAATTTTTTTAATTATTGGTCATTTTTTATGGGTCATAAATATTTTTTTTTCCGGGTTCAAATCCCGGTCGAGGGCCTATCTTTTCTCTTTAAAAAATAAAAACATTATTTAAGATGTTTCAGGTTGTCCGATTTGGGTCAAATATGCTCCGTTTTGTTGTATAATTTGTTGCCATTTTAAAAGTAGCTTATATAATGCCTTTCTCGTAGATTTCCAATAAGATCTCGTCTTGGTGCTTATTGGCGAAAAACTCCAGTAAACGATTTTCACAATCTCCTCTTGATCCCAATTTCTTATCACTCAGAAAGTTTTTCAATGCGAGAAAAAGGTGGTAATCGCTTGGTGCCTGGTCCAGGTGGATGGATTAAAACTTCCCAACCAAGCTCCCGGAGTTTCTGGCTAGTCACTACAGAGGTGTGTTGCCTTGCGGTGGCCTGATGGAATACAACACCTCTTCTGTTGGCCAATTCTGGCCGTTTCTGGTCAATCGTTAACTTCAAACGGTCCAGTTGTTAACAGTAGAGATCTGAATTTAGTGTTTGGTTATACGGAAGCAACTCATAATAAATGATTCCTTTCAAGTCCCACCAAATACCCAGTAGAACCTTCCTGGCCGTTAGTCATGATTTGGCCATCGTTTGAGCTGCTTCACCACTCTTTGACCACGACCGTTTTCGCACAATATTGCCGTATGTGACCCATTTCTCATCCCAAGTCTCCATCCGTTTAAGAAATGGGTCGATTTCAATCCGTTTGCCCAAGGCTTAGCAAATGGAAATGTGATGCATCATGTTTTTTGGTGTTAATTGATGTGGCACCCAAACATCGAGCTTCTTTTTGAATCCAGCTTTGGGCAAATGGTTTCAAACTGTTTTATGGTCGATCTCCAGCTCCTGGGCGATGCTATGACTATTAACATTTTCAACGCCGGTGCGATGTGCATCTTTAACATCAAAATTCGGAATCGACGAAACCAAAATTGCACGTAATTAGCTGTTATAGTATCGGCACCATAAACACCATTCACAATTTCAGCCTTTATCAAAGAAAAACTGTAAAATGTACCGAATTTTCTCTTTGTTGACTTCCATTGTTGTTACAGGGTGTTGTAACTCACAACTGAAAAGAACAAACAAAAAGCAAAGAATTTTTTTAGTGTGAAATGTCACCTTGACAACGGTCATAAACTTGCAATGTTTCGATCGATACTTTACGAGATATCAATCACTACAGCCATCTACCGAGAAAATAATTGATTTCTTTTTCCCCAACCTATTATTAATATAAATCAAATTATGCAGAGCTTGTGTTTGATCATTGAGATAGGTTGCTGTTTCTGATTGATAAGCCTGTTTGGCTGTTGATACGAGACGTGGTTTGATCTTACTAATGGTTTGGCCTCAACAGTGAAACGTTTAATAGTTAGTTTCTTCACAGTATTTTAAAGACTTTGGTTTTTTTTTGTTTTTTTTTAATTGCATTCTAACAATTATACTATTGTTTTTTTTGCAACAATAATTATATTATTTGTTATTATTATTCTAATAATTATACTATTGGTATGGTCTGAATTGGAGAAACGTTCAATAGTAACTTGTTTTCGTGTTTTTTACATACTCTAGGTTTAATTTTTTTTTTAAGAGCAATCTAATAATATGCCTCATAATAAATTTCATTGTCATATATAATGCTTTGAATCTTGCCAGAAATGACGCATTATGGTCTAGTTTATGCCAAAATCAGAACAAGCTATCAATTTAGTTGAGGAAAAAAACAAACAGATTAAACCCATAAACGACCTTAGCACTTCAAAGGATTAATAAATTATCAGGCCGGATAAGTTATACCCCGACTAACCTTGCCTAGGCTATAAACAAACTAATGGACTGGACTGATATGAGTATAGGCTCATAGGCAATAGTTATGTTAATTTTTACTTAAATAGATGTGTCTTCCGCTTTGTTGGATATACTAAATTAGAATCAAAAGCCAAAATCTGAAGCTATATTTCTTTCTCCGAAGCAAAACCGTCCCTGAACAGAACCCATGCGAGGCAATTTGACGTCACGAAACAACATAACGCGATTCCCGATAGATTCCTACAAAGGTTAGGGTCATCACCACTACCTTGTGTAAATCTAAATTATCACAATCTAATTTTATGAAACCTATACATTTTTTATAATTACTTTTATCACTATCAAATATGTTAGTGGTATGAAGCCAATATAAATTGTAATGCCCATAAAGACACAATTTAATTATTAATGTATTCTTATTTTAAATCAATTTCAATACATGCATAAGAATTCTTCATAAAGTATATAGACCCAATAATTTTCTTCGATCTTTTGAATTAATTTTTTTTAATTTTGTTTGCATGTTAAAATTTGTATTTATGTTTCAGATACAAGTACTCATCATTTTTTAACATTATATACTTTATAATCAGTTAATCATTTTTGTTTCACTAATTAAAATACTAAAATTCAGTAACAAAAAACAGTCGAACTGACAACTGCATATAAAGTACTAGAAGTTGGACAGCTGTCTTTAATTACTAATCACACACACACACACACACACATATATATATATATATATATATATATATATATATATATATATATATATATATATATATATATATATATATCAGTCATAAAAATTCCATAAATGTTATAGGGCAATAATAAATAAAAAATTAATATTCGGTCAACTTATTTTGCATAAAAATATAACATAAAAATCTTTTAGAAGATTTAGGCAGGAAAGAATAATCTATATGCAAATTTGTCATACAGTGAAGTGTCCAAGATATAATTCAAAAATTAAATGACTGGAATGTTACACAAACATGAAATCAGAATTCCTACAACCATATTTTTTTTTAAACAACATTAGAAAACTGCATACCCTCGTACACACAGACGCACAAGTACCCTACTGTAAAAATAAATATCTACAGTTTTCATTCTACTAGTTTTTCAAAGAAATTTAAAAATAATCAATAATTCTTTGAGCTATTCCAGGAATATTGTTTGGGAATTTAAAACATGCATCAACAAAAATTTATAAAAATATCTCGCATTTAGAAAAAATACAGATATTAATACACACGTTCGCTCGTAAATAACTTTGTCGTTATATAATCATAAACAATTATATTTATGTCGTTATGAAATTACAAAATATCTAATGAGGAGAAATATCATTCACCTACTACAACTATATATATATTCTTTATGAGGAAGATAATCTATGGAAACGGAAAAAAACGATATTGCAATCTAATAGATCTGGGACATAGTGATTAGATGTAAGAAGGTTCACCGACACATTAATATTTATAGATAACGATATATATTTACGATCTGTAATGGAGATAAGAGCCTACTCACAGTATACGCGCCTGCCGCGGTAGCCAAGGTAACTGGAGGGTAAACTCAGCCCCCACTTCCTGGCCAATCACATCCCTCCTTCCTCCAGCCCCTAATCGTCCGCCATGGTCGAGTACAGGTGTCTGTGTACTTTGTACTCTACGCAAAATTGGTACCAGTCAATTAATCAAACAAATTACATCGCAGGCTCCAGATGGTCATCGTACCTGGACATATTACTTCAACGACTACTTAAGTCAAAAGATAATGGTATTTGGAAGCAAGTAGACCTTCCATTAGTCTTTGCTGTCACAGGCTGACTGAAGTCAATTAAAATGTATTGAATATTGGTATTTTATTCAAAACATTAGCGGTAAATCTACCGCTACGGCTAGAATACATTGTAACCTGTGTATAGAATACATTTTTACTGTAGAATACAGTGTAACCCGCAGGTCAACTCATGTTCTTCGTTTCAATGAACCTAATAAACAAAGACCATAAAATTATAACAAATATTTATAAATTCGCTTTCGAATAATATAATAAGCCATAATATATAGGCTTCGGAACCTCTGATTAAATTTGAACTAATGAACTTTTTAAAAAAAATAAATAAAGGTGAATATTATTCAATCATAATAGAGTAGATTACAACTTACGAAATAGGCGATGATGATCTTATTGGATGTCGAGGCTTTTAAAGAAAACTGAAAAAACGTCTAATATTAATTTACTCATTAGATGGCCAACACGGTTTTGATTGGTGACGATTTTGATAGAGGCAGTGTGTTCATTCCATCTTCGTTGGCAACCTTTTATGTTCGTACTTGCTTATCAGATCATCGTGGCTGCGCCTTAAATAATAAGGTATGACTATTAGAACCTTAATTATATTTGTAAAGAAACGTATCTTTTTCAGTTCCTCTTTAATTATACTAATTATTTGTTATACGATGGGGATTATAATAATTATCTCGGTCCAATGGCAGCTGAAAGGTGAGACAATTCACTCCTCACTTCTTGGGCTTGCGTTGAATTTCCTAAACGTACCTGTGTTCCTGTAAGGATATCATCTGCTCAGGTTCTAAATCGAGAGGAAAATCATAGGAAAGATAAGAGCAGGAAAATTAAGAAAACATCAAACAGATTTCCCAAGTCAACAGTTCGAGTCGCCTTGAATAATACGGTACCCGAGTAGACAATAGTTCCTTCAATTGTGATGTTTTATGGTCAGATCTTCTAAGAAAGAATTTAGTGCACTGCAACTCATCGAGCCATAAACTGAAGGCGTTTTTTATTTTGCACTTTTCTTGATGTATTTTCAGATTATTCTTTAGAGATTGAGGTTATAGTCTGAAAAACTGTAACAAGACTTTATGCTTTTTTCTTATTTCTGGCTTTTAAGGTATACATCGATACTTATAAATCAATTATTGTATTTTATGACACATAATTCTATCTCATAAACCAGATTTAGAACTATTAAGCTTTATAACGACGTCTGCGAAGGCGGACTGACCATGGTTGGCAGTGAAAATACTTCTGGTTCTAAACTTAAATTTAATTTCTTCTATTAAATTACTTACTTCTTTCAGAAAAAACTATTCATTGAAATTATTTTTATACAACTATAAAACTAATATTTTTTATTAACACTTAGGTAAGCTGTTCCTTATTCAAATAAACCTATGCTATATAAGATATAAAACTATATGAGGTGCCTCGTACACCATTGACATTGAGGTATCAATGCTGTACGTATCTAACAAATTATGACTCGAAGTAAATATAATAAAATCTCACCTAACCTTGTAGGTGCATGAAATCTCCATTAATAGATAGTAAAAAGTGGGGGTAAGTGGATATTGTATTAAAAAAATAGTATAACGAGCTCCTCACGACAGTTGATTACCTGCACAGAAATAATCAATTTCAGTATATTAATCTATTTCAGAGGAAGAAAATGGTCTGGGTGGAGGTAAAAATAGGGAGAACTGTTTATTGGTAAGCCAACGTTTTGACCCACAATGCAGGTCCTATTCAGGGCTGGTGAATTGTGGGTTGAATAAATAAATCTATTTCAATTTATTACAAACTAATTTATCCTCACGTAATGAATCTATTACTGGATTTTCACGTCCGGTCTAAAATAATACAACGTACGATGTGTTAGAGATAAAATACTAATAAAGAAAATGAATTATTTAAAAATCTGATTTCAACAAATATCAATCAACAAATTATTCATTTTTAAAAAAGGTCAACTGGACTCAACCATATAATGTATTCTTTAAATAGGAGAAAAAAAAACTATTTCCAGTAAAAAAAATGTTCATTCCTCATTTTCCAGATACGTTTCGGCCTAGGCCATTCTCAATCTTCTGTTTAAATTGTTTCATTTTTTACTTATTATATGGTTAAAAATTCGACCATAAGTCATTCATCTGTAAAATCATGGATAAATTCTACATAATTCAATAAATAAAACTGTACATAAATTCTTTTATTGTCCAACAAATGACCAAAATAAAGCATAGATACCTCAATTGGAGTTGTTTTATTCCATTTAAAATTTTTTGTTAAATTCAGAGGGAACCATGTCCTCTATAGTCATTTAATAATAAGTTAACCTTTGATCTTAGTATATTATGATCTTTCATATTATTTTTCGAATTCTTTAAATAAAATTATATTTAATATTATACAAAAACAACTCTCAAATTAAAAAAAAATAAACAATCATATTGATAAAAATTATTCTAATACTTCAATTGTTTTAATAAATTAAATAACTATTCCTGGTTAAGGTGAAATTTAGAAGGCAATTGATGAGAAGGTTATTGTGACGATTATGTTTTGAGCAGATAAAACCTATATAAGTATTATTTCTTTTTCAATTTTAGAATAACGGATGAATATAACTTACTAATATCTCCTGCTTCTTTTCTATCTTGATTGTTTATTATTATTTGTTTATTTTTTTAATTTTTTTTTTAATTTGAGAGTTGTTTTTGCATAATATTAAATATATAATCTTATTTAAAGAATTTGAAAAATAATATGAAAGATCATAATATACTAAGATCAAAGGTTAACTTATTATTAAATGACTATAGAGGATATGGTTCCCTCTGAATTTAACAAAAAAATTTAAATGGAATAAAACAACTCCAATTGAGGTATCTATGCTTTATTTTGGTTATTTGTTGGACAATAAAAGAATTTATGTACAGTTTTATTTATTGAATTATTTATATTGCTACAATTGTAGAATTTATCCATGATTTTACAGATGAATGACTTATGGTCGAATTTTTAACCATATAATAAGTAAAAAATGAAACAATTTAAACAGAAGATTGAGAATGGCCTAGGCCGAAACGTATCTCGAAAATAAGGAATAAACATTTTTTTTTTACTGGAAATAGGTTTTTTTCTCCTATTTAAAGAATAAATCAACAAATTATTAAAAGAAGTCTCAATTGTATTATATAAAATTGTCTTTGAGACTATGTAAACAAAAAAACTCCCTCATTCCAGTTATTCATCATACGGATGAGTTGTTTGTTTGACCAAAAGAATAATAGCGATTATAGCTTTTCAAATCGATTGGTTATTAGTACTTATTAAGTCAATAATTTACTTAATTAGTTTAATCATAATAATCGTAAAATAAGTTTCACTTATTTCGTGTTATCTCGACTGCTCCCCATGACCAATTCAATCATTAGAGTTATCCAGTCAACTATTTTCCACTCAAACATATAATCGTAATAATTTATCAATACAAGTAGAATAATTTATAAATTAAACATACAAAGGAATAAGGAATAAATGAATGAAACCTGTGCCGCTCCATCATTTAAATTATATAATATATAACATTAATTAATCATGTCAGTGCTGATTATATTGGAACTATAAAATTGTAATATCGATGCCTTAGCTCACAAATGTTTTAAGTGCAAATTTTCAAAAATTGGTTTTGTTATACAAATAATATAGTAAAGTTGTGATCAGGAAGTCATAGATTATATGTTGATACAAAATTAATAGAGAAGCTGTGAAGGTTACAAAAATATGCTGTGTGCTTAAACTTGAACTGCATTTCTTGTGTTGAATTATTATTAAAGTTGACTCCTGTAAAATCTTGTTTTCGGCACTTAACAAATATGTGAACAAAGGCATCGATATATACACAATTTTTTTTTTAATATTTCAAAATATACATGTCAGAAGGCCCTTCAGATCTTATTTACTTATTAAATAGATTTTTAATTAAGACACAAACGAATTCCTAAAAAGGGCAGAATTTACCTATAGATATAGGTAACTAAAAACGGATGAAGTATCTATTATTGGAGCAATGCGATTCATTTCCTCTCCCCTATATTCTCATTCTTGTGACCATATAACCTTGACAAAGACCTGCAATCTAGGTTTAGACCTTAGATTAGTTGGTTTATAACAATTAGTTGGTTTATAACAATTAGTTGGTTTATAACATATAAGCCCTCAATATTTGAGGGCTTATATGTGACCTCCACTCGGTCCATTTTTTCCTCATTAATAACTATTATTGAGAAGACTTTTGGGCTACTATACGCCTGTTAAAAATCCATTTAATAAGTAGCTATGATCTGAACGTCCTTCTGTTATGGATGTGGTTTGAAGTTGTTAATGTTATCCGTTTAAAATAATTTGCTACTTTTGATCTTGCAATTTTGCAGTTCTTATTCAATTAGATAACAATATTTAAATGCATTCACTTTAAGAAGTTGAAACTTATACGCATTAGTATCGAATTTGCATTAGTTCTTGATTAAATCGGGTTTTTTCTCCAACTTCTGTTCCACTACAATCCGTGAAAAGTCTGAAGTCGAGTACAAAAGGCTGCTTTCGACTCGGTCCCACGTCAAGAATGCTGTTGAGACGCCCTTACAGCAAAAAATATACCAAGAGACCTCATTAACTCCATAAAATCTGTACACACGAATTCAAAAAGAGTAGTAAGGATTAACGGAACAGTATCTTCTTCTTTTCAGAAGGTTAAAGCAAGGAGACAGCCTGATCCCACTTCTATTTAGCGTTTATGGATGAGATACATAAAATTTGTAAAAGGAGTACTGCCGGAACAGTTATAGGTAAGTGGAACATGAGGACGATACTCAGCCAGTCACTCTTATATGCAGATGATACGTAGGATCGCAGGAAAAACGAGAAGAGACCGTGTAAAAAATTGAAGGATTAGAGCGGAGCTAAAACTGAACTGAAAACATCCTACAGAAACTACAGCTAAATGTTTTTGTTTTGTTTTTATTTTAAAGAGAAAAGATATACCTCCGGCCGCGATTCAGTACAGCTAAATTGGTTTGGCCGTTTGTCGAATGAGCGAGGACCGGGAACCTAGAAATGTGATGGAAGCTCGCCCCACTGGCAAGAGGCCACGCGGAAGGGTGTCCAGAGGATTGGAGAAAAAACTTTCAAGGAACTAAAACAGCCCTCCAGGGACCATGAAGCCTGGCGGCGTTGGATTGCCACTGAGTTGGCAAAGAGGAGGGGGAAGATAAAGAAGAAGAGAAGAAGATTCAGTATTCCCTGCCCTTCTGAGCTCTCCTTTCAATTTATTGTTCTTCCCCTTAATATTAGTAGAAAAATCGCGCACAAGTGAAAAACAGTATTTATAATAGCCGGAAATCATAATTACAAAAGGAAATTATTATAGCCTTTTTAACTTGAAAACATTTCTAGAATTATAAATTTTTTTTCATGATTTATTTTTATTACTATCGAACATGAAGTCCATCGGAGTATTCCATGAGCCCAAGTGTTTAAGAAATGATTCTTTGAACCCATCCAGGAATGAAAGAAAGAAAATTAAGTGCCGATGAAACCTGTTTTTGATGATGGTTTTTGCCCACATAGGATACAAATATTTTTTAATTAATAGTCAATGTACATAATATATGAGATCTTCATTGTTTCAGTCTTGTGAGCAGTCATCTAGTGTAGCACTTATAAAGACCTGCACTTAATTCGTCCGACTCTGTAAAATAGAAAATAATAACACTTTTCATACATTTCTTATTAATGACAACAATTATTCAACTAAAACTATGCTAACATAAAAATTAATTCAGCCACAACAACCTAACCATGGAATAAAGAATGCCAGAGGAGGAAGCAACTAAGAGACTAACGTACAATATCCTGGTTAGAATATAGTATGTAGTACATATTTCCACTAGCGTATAGTGTATAGGAGTTAGGACTAGCGGTAAAATTTTCCTGTAAAGTGTAAATTTTGTTTGTCTTATTTATCTATTTCAATATGAATAAAATAATACTCAACAATACCAGTTAAAACATAATTTGCTACGAAATACTGAGTGAGATTAAAAAAATCTGGATTTTGGCAAAACTTTTACGGAACACAAATACATTTAAAAAAATAAAGTATATAACATATACCCGTAAATTATTTATTTAGAGGGTCGTTTTTGTAGCTTTCCAGTTCTAGTTACAGTCAAGGAAAGTTTAAGGAAGAATTTCCTGAGACAACTTCTTATAAGAGGGGAGGGCTTTTTTCTTCCGGTCAATGATTGCTATCAGTTCCGCAGGTTTTCGCCTTTTTTTTTCATAATGCAACTCAAGTTTATTTGTATTATCGAGAATATATTAAAAGAAAGGAAGGAAAAGTTAAAACTTGTTGTGACAAATGAGAGCCAGCGTAACTGATACTGATTTTTTTATAACATTTCGAAGGGATGGCTAAATATAAAAAATACTATGTCCATAGCCGGACTGTAAGAAAACTTAAAATGAATTATAACTTACAACTTGAAATAATGAATGAATTAACTAAAACTCTCTAATTACTAAACAATAATATACCTAAATACTTTTTTAGGTTTCTACGGCCACTATTATTACAAAAGACATTGATGATTTCTTCTGGTTTAGACAGTGTTGATGAATTTTTCGCCAACGTTTTGCCAGCCATGCTGCTGACTTCTTCAGGGCTGAAATGAGAATGAGCTCTGAAGAAATCAACAAAGTCTTTTGTAATAATATACCTGATGGATGCATTAACTTCTAGTCATAAAACCAAATAGGATTTTGTTTCAGATTTAAGCCCATCATTTCACAACTAGCGATATAAAATTTTCACCTCCGTTTGATTTTTAGTAGGGATAATCTTCATCATTATTTAAAATTAATTAAAAATTTCAAAATAAAATATTCATTTTATATTCCGTGCGCTAAAGTAAATTTTTTTTTTTTAATAATTTCCGGAGGAGATAGATTTCTTTATGCTGTATTTACACATGCCTGCATAGCTATAAACTGATTTCACCTCAGTTATTGTAAAAAAAAAAATTAATAACAGCAGGGGTATCACCTTGGCGTCTGACAGCGAACGTCACGAAACAAAAAAAACAATAAGCACTCAACGATTAGTGAAGTCGAAACGTTTTGAATGACAAATAATTGGCATGTGCATTATATCCGAATAATAAGTGGAAACTTACCTCTTCAATTACAAGATACCGATGCTGTAAAAAAAAAGCCATCAACATAACTTCCGCCATATTAGCATTATCTACGGTCCCCCTTCAATTGGCTCGTACGAAGCAATGCTCACTTGAAGTTAATTGATGATAATGACCGACATATTTTAAAGTCAGCGACTTCTTTATTTTATGGAACTGATATAAATTAGTCTAAAAGCTATTAATTAATTTAAAAATAATATGCAATAAATTAAAACATTCAAATAAATGATGATCTTTCGCTCGCGATAGAAAACTGATAGCACTAATTTATATTTTAAAATCGCTATTTATGAAAGAACGATGAATTACAGACGACAGGCGGAATTAAAAATAAGCCGAATTTCGCCTTACGTTATTATTAAATATTTAAAAAATTGTTTGATGCATTGTATTATTCAAAATTACACGACTTATTTTGGCGGTTTTTTGGCAGTAAACAACAGATATATTACCAACAATCCATTTTTTTATGTTTATAACTTTTTAAAACTTGTACTTACAATATTCAGACAAACCACTTCTCTTCACAACCTTTGTCCATGAAACAGTACGGTCTCTACCATGTACTAAACCCTAGACCCTTCAAGGGTTGTAGTGGTATAGGAAATGAAAATACTTACAATATTACAACACTTTCTAATTACGGGTAGATATCACTCATGTTTTCATTACTTATTTGACATGAAATTGGTTTTCTTTAACGGGCCAATTTGTAGCAATGGCTAATCAGAAAAAGAATTAAAATTACTGAAGAAACTTGGCAGTCTTGCCTATTTAAATAATATATACCAACTAAGGAATATATTGTAGAGAGCTAAACAATAGTTTTGGATTCAAATCTAAAACTCTTTATTATGGTATATAAACAGTCACTTCAGGCACAGAAAAATGAAAGGGTAAGTTATTTTTGATAAGTTTCACAGAACACTTAAAAACATTTGTTTCAGAAGGATACTTCTCTCCTAGATCGTTTATGCTTTAAGATCCAATTTCAAAATAGAAACAAGTTACAATTTTTTTCATTTTACTGTTAAGTAAAAATAACTTTAACTGCCTTCCTTAATTACCATCTTTCCAGTTTATCTGCAAATTAAACACAACAGCTCATAACTGGCTTAAGAGTACTTAACGCTGTAATAAATGAAAAAGGATTAATCTTAGGAATTGAAATTTGTTTTCAGTTGCAACTCTAACACAGGTTTTATTTCTAATTGATCATGACCGTTTCTAAGGAAGTACAATTCAAATAGCATATAATGGTTGTAAAAAGTATTTGCATACCCAAAATTGATAAGATTAGTCATTGTAATAAAGTAAAAAACAAATTCGACTCCACAAAAGTAAAAAAAAAAAACGAAACAAATTAATGCATGTACAAATCAATATTTGTACACTTTGTATGAAACGGTGCAAAACCTTAGTCTGTTGACTTATTTGTCTCTCAGAGAGTTTCTAAAAGCTTAATACTAATCAATGAATCATAACACTGAATAATAGTGAGTTATATGTGAACAATAATTTTTTTTTATTTTAGAGTTAACAAAAATTAAAATTTAATTTTCCCACTGTTAAATACAATATAATTAGGTATGTGGATAGTGGAATAAATGAAAATTGAATGCAATTAGGAAATTCTAAAACAATGAACTCTAGTATCTGAAGAAACTTTTCTTTCAGGGAATGTTATTATTTTAATTAAGCTACAAGGTTTTATTGTTTATATGAGTGATTGAGATTAATCTAGGACAAATAACCTCCCTGCCCAACCATTATCCAAGAAACAGTACCGTCTCTACCCTTCAGGGGTTGTAGTGGTATAGATTTCAGGTTTTTAATCTTACAATAATCTTATTCTGTACTTACTTTATTCTTCTGACAAAGGCACACCTCCTAAAGTATAGACTTTTTTGCACAAATAACAGGTGACCCTGTTAGCAGGCCAATGTTTTTGAACAAGAAGTATTTATAAGTAAAGTCTGAAAACATCAAGACTACAGTCGTCTTACTGGTTCCGCTACATGGATGATACTTACATGAGTATAGCATACTATATATGTCATTTGGCCATATGGTATGGAAACCTTAGAAGAATTCTTTAATCAAATAAATAGCATCCATAAGAATATTAAGTTCACCATGGAAGTTGAAGCGGAAGATTCCATTCCTGGATGGGAAAGTGGAGAAAAAAAATTGTTTGGGACACTCAGTATATAGAAAACCAACCCATACTGACCGAGTGAGCATAAAAACATAGAGTGATCAGAATATTAATGAAAAGAGCCATCAGAATTTCATCAATGTTGCATTTGAAATGCAATACTTATAGAACATATCAGAAGCGTAAAGATGGATAGCAAGTCATCAGCATTGGCAGAACATAAATACTAACCATGCTTTTGAGTTTGACAAAATTAGAGTGGTTAAGAAATGTAATAACACGACAGAAAGAAACATATTAGAAGCAATTAAAATAGTGAAGCACCACAAAAATTTCAACTGAAAAGATGGGTATATAATAAGCAAATTATGGATTCAAAACATAACAGTGGTAAAGAGGAAACAATCAGAAGCCAGCCAGTCAGCCAGTCAAGGTCCACCCAGTCGGAGTCCAGTCAATCAGATCACTAGAAGAATAGGCTTTGCCTTTGGACCCAAAAAGGTGTAAATACCGAAGTACAGAAGGACATTTTCAGTCTCAGATTAAGCCCTCAGGAAGCTAGCAGTATGTCTAGCGAAACCTTGGCAAAGATTTTGTTGATAAGGTCGATACCAGAAGAAATATTTGATGAAGTTTTTAATGCTAAATTATCAACTGGTTATAAATTCTCTTATAATTTTTGTTCAGCAACATCGATTACTACAAAATTTATAATTTTACATCAATTGTAAATTTGTGTAAATTTTCAATTCAATTACAACACAAATTTACATCTTTTTAACTAATTTATCAATCAGATTATTTATGAAAATACCCAAATAATGAAGCTGCCTTATCTTCTTAAGAGCACTCCTCTACCACATTTAGTCTTAGTCTTATGCCATAGGATCCCTTCAACCTTCTTCACTAATTCATAATTAACACTACTTGCCTCATCTAGCCTAATGAAAGAAAACGATTCCTTTCCAACTTCCCCTGATATCTCATGGACCAAGAAGCACCCTCAAATTTTTCCATCTTCCACAAACAATTCGTATACTCACTTCAATCCCTTCCCCCATATTTGTCTATTAAGCAATTTTTGTAACTATCAAAAGTATAGGCAATAAAAATAGAAATAATTAGAAAAATTTAAAAATAACTTTATTTAAAATATATGTTTTACACTTCATAAGTCACATGTTTAATTCTATTGGTATCACCAAATAATTAAAATATAGTAAATTATTTAATTTATTAATTTATTTTTTGTAATTTCTTCAATAATTTGTAATTTCTTCATGCAATGATTATTATTATTATAACCAGTAATGTTATTATGGTTTTGTATTACAAACCATTTAACATTACTGAATAATAAAAAATATATGTGGGTCAATATATTTCAATATTCAACTCAATTTCATTGATGTTACAGAATAGCAACAAAAAACCAAGAATAATGCAGAATTATAAAATATGAATAAGAAAAACAAATAATAATCAAAGCGGATGTATTCAAATAATTTTGAAAATGATAGCTATCAAATGTAGAAACATTATTTTAAAATGTACTTATATGAATTTATTAAAAAGTAACAGAAAAGAACAACAACAATGATTTGGCATATAAATAATAAATTCCACATATTAAAATTAATAACTAACTTTATCTTACTATACGAAATATTTTTTTTAAATATCTAGAAAAAAATACATAAACTATCTACAATCATGTGCATACCTCCTGTGTCAAATATTTTTCACTCAGCTATTATGAAGTGTAGCAACCATGTGACATCAGAAAAAAAAAACTATCACAGAATATCAGGATAAACACAATCAAGGAATGATTCGTTACTTCACTACATAATGATTCTTTTTGTTTATGGAAATAACCAAAAATGTAGTAACTAACTGCATAATTAAAAAATAAATACACAATATTACAAGATAAAATATACTTGAAATAATAATTTATCATGTATTTATATTATAAATTTAAGTTATATTTAGCATCTTGTAATAAAATATAACTTAAGTAATAATAACTAAAAGTAAAATTGATTACATTACATGTAATAACAAATCGTATAATTGGCAATAATATTCATATTTGTGTTTTGATTATAAAAATCTTTCCTTCAAAAGGGAAAATTTTAACTATTTGCTAATTATTATCAGGCAGAACATTATAAAAAAAATATCCTCAAAGGCACATTCAGTTTTAACATATTTGATTTAGCAAATCGAATTTTATAACCAGTAACTGTAAATTCACAACCGGTTATTTCATAAACAAAAATATTCAGAAGAAAGGATATATAAAAGTTTTACGAGTGTCGTAATACTTACGATTTATACAAAAATAGATTTACATACGATAGAAGCTCGATTATCTGACCTGACAAATAATATACTTTTACAGTGATAAATGTGAATTAACAAAATCGACATAAAATATTAAATTATTTTTATCAATTTAGAAAATAAAAATGATTCTTATCATAAAATCCTGATTCAGATAAAAGAGGCCCTACAGTATATTCTATATACAAAAAATATCATTAACTATTATAAAGTAAATGTATACGTTTATATATAAATATAAAACCACATTTCCAGCATTCTTTTTTTTTTTTTTAACGTTGGGACATTAACTTCCAACGAAGAAACAGGAATGCAGCTATCCTTAATATAATGAAAATAACAATTAATGCTATGATATCCAAATTGAAGTCAGCATTCAACATATCAAGTTCTTCTAAAGTAGTAGAAGGCGATTTGAAGTGGCAGTATACCTTTTAAAAAAATATAAAATAGATTAATAAACTAACAGTCAAAGTTATAAATATTATTTAAAAAAAATAAATAAAAATTACACATTGTGAATCGTAATTAACAAGTAAATTTAATTAAATGATAAAAAGTTAGACTGCTGCCAAGGATTTCTCAAGTTCCAGATACAAATTTTTTTCAAATAATTTAATAGTGAAATAGCAGAGGTAACATTTAATTGGTTGGTCAAGTATATCTTCAAAAAGAAAGTGTAGGGAATTTATTTATTTATATATATATATATATATATATATATATATATATATATATATATATATATATATATATATATATATATATCTTTTTTTTTTTTATTTATTTGTTTCTTTTTTTGCGATTTTCTCTAAAACCAAGCAAAAACGAGCAAATCTCTAAAGGACTTTTTGTCTTAGTTTTTCAGTCCCATATAAGTTCCTGAAGTTTTGCCATTTAAATTCGGGAGACCCTGCATAATAAACTTTTTAAATGACCAAAACAAAGGTAAAACTTTTAGTTTAAATTATAAACCTTGTTTATAAAAACAAAATACAATAGACCTAAATATAATTTAGGTGAAGTTAATAAACAATTTCTTTTATGTAATATAGTATAAATCATAGTCATTAGAAACATAATTTCATTCAGTTAGTCATTTTTGACTATTATTAAGTTTAAACAATCAATAAAATTTTATACCTGATAGCACTTCAGTTTTTCTCGGCCAAATGCATAAGTAGCCAAAGTTGTTCCTTCAAATCCATATCTTATGTATGATAGGTATGTAATCCATCTGAGATAAATAGGAATTGCATCGAAGCTGACGAAGAATCCAGAAAAGAGAAGGAAAGGCACAGACATAACAGGTGCAAGGAAGACACCATTTTGAACATTCATTGCGGCACCAACAACAAGCCCAACGGATTGTGCAACAAAAGAAATCAGAAGACAGGTTGATAAGAACATGGTGAATCTCGATATTTCCGGAGGTTGCGAGGTTAGGTAATACACTATTGAAACGTAAAACACGCAAAATACAGCCTGAAAAAAAAAAAATCATATATTAATAAAGTTTAAAATAAAAACGTTATAAAAGTAAAATATATGAAATAGTAATATATAATACCTGAAATGGAATGTCAGACACTGTGATGGCCATGTAGTATGATCTCAGCGAATACCATCGATTAAAGTTCTCTTTTATTAACACTGGCATTTCAAGTGGGACTGTAAATCGCATCAATACAAGTTTTTTAAAAAAATATTTCATCTCAATGATAGCAATAAATATTAATATCAAATGCACAAAAATGATTAGGGATATTGCTAATTTTGCAGTATATACTTTACCTATCATTTACACTATTATGGAAATTTTAACACTTTACAATATTTAATGATGTATATTTTCTAATAAATATTAATGCTTTTTATAATAAACATAATCTGGATGTGGTTGAGTTTGTGAAGTTAGGAAGGCTTGGTTGGGCAGGCCATTTGACCAGAATGAATGAGCAAGAAATCCCGAGGAGGGTACTTGAGGAGACACTACATCGAACCCGAAGAGCTGGAAGGCCCAGGCTGAGGTGGGCCGATGGTGTGGCAGCTGATGCTCGAAGCCTACTTGGGATTAGGAACTGGAAGGCGGTCGCACAAGATAGAGCCGAATGGTGGCGGCTCATTGAGGAGGCCAAAACCCACCCAGGGTTGTAGCGCCAAAGAAGAAGAAGAAGAAGAAGCATAATATTAAAATGCTAAGGAAATTAAATACAACAAAATTAGTGGAATCTCTATTCATTTTTGCACAGTTTATATTAAATTATATAGGTCATAAATAAATGAAATTAATAGAAGTAGAAAATAACAAGTTAATTATAAAAATAGTTTAAAATAAGATTCTTACATGATAAAATAGTAATTGTCATAGATGTATACATAAGGAAGAGCATGTTGAAGAACAGGAAACCTAAATTACTCAAAACTTTGGCACCATCATTTCCGATATCGTAGTAGAGAGCTCCAATCAGAAAACCAACCAGAATATGAGCAAACAATCGTAAGTACATGAGTGTCTGAAAAAAGAAAATCAGGCTTTGATTAAAAACTCTTAGATTGAATATTCTGATCTCAAATGTGGATTTTGCTTTTCTAGTTTTTTTTTTTATTGATACAGAGATAGTTTATTAGGTTTCTGAATGTTTGAATGAACAATCGTTTTTTCTTTTAAATAAATAAAATATAATATTTATGAATAAATTAAAAACTGAGTGGATTATAATTGAAATGGGAAAAGTTACTTTTGATTTGGAAATGTTAAACTCTAATTGGGAACCACATTGTAGTTTTCCAGAATGCTATTACCAACCACTTGGTTTGCTCCATAAGCTACTTATTGAACAAAAAATATTTGTCTTCATGCACCTAATGACCCTGAACAGAAAATAATTTATAGGTCTAAATCGGGTGTAATTAACAAAATTTGTAGTGTCTCAATATAACATTAAAAATTTTCTTAAAATGGTATTTTAATTGCTATTGGTAGTTATTAGCCCCTAGTAAGTAATTAAATGGGAGTACTTGCCTATCCCAACAACATGGAACTTTATTTTACAACTGAGCTGATAAAGAGAACGATGGCTCATCAATTATGAAGGTATTGTTTTTACCCAAAAAATTGTATCATTTTGGTCAATTTTTAAATACTATAAGCATTTCCATTATAATTTAAAATTAATCAATATATTCAACCTTAAACCAGATCTTCATTTTTTAATTTTATGAAATATCATAAAATCTAAATAAAGAATACAAGTCTATAAAAATCATTGGAAAACTTAATTTTTAATCAGTAATGTAAAAATCGGTAAGGGCTACGGTTTATAAAACTGTAAACACCAATAATAATAACAAATTTATAATGTCCAGAAGTTTCAGCCTACCAAATTTACATGATATAATATAATATAAAAAATAAAAATTTAAAATCATTTATTTCATTTTGAAACTGTAATTTAATGAATCTGGAGCCACAAAGGGCATGAGGTGGGAACCGACAGTTGTTTTCAAATACTGGGTCATATTATACCTACCTATCAAATCTAGTATTGGTTGTTTGTTTTGAATATATTGTTATAATTATATATTGTACATAATTCAATCATCATCGATGCATTTATGAGCCATACATAACAGTTAGATATTTATCATTTGAGCTTGAGATTTTTCTTTGCATAATTTTTTTAATTATTACTATTCGAATTCTAATAAAAATAAAAATATTTAAAAATTATAACAATTAATAAAAAATAAAATAAAATAAATTAAAAAACATTAACAATTGTCTGATAAAATTAGCAGTCAGTAAATAAGTAAATGTTCAGAATGAATTGCATAAAAACTAAAAATTGTATTAAAATAAAATATCAATTACCCAATCCCTTCTTGAAAACAATAAGGTCCTCTTGAGAACTATCCAAAATTGATTTAACTCAGATGTACCATATCTCTTTTGACTTGTTGGAAGAGAATCTTCAAGGAGTGTGGAAGTTACTGCAGCTTTGTCAGCTTCACAGGTAGTCATTTCAATTGGGATTACAACACCATCTCCAGCTAAATAATGAAATCGTTTTAATAAGAAAAATAAAAAAAAATGGTAGGTTATTACAAATAATTATAGAAATAAAGATATTTCTAAAAAATAATATTCAATACTTACCAATTGCAGGAGTCTCTTTTGAGATATCATTTTGTGTATAAGAGAGAATATTGTTGCCATGATTAGGTTCCCCAGGTAATGATGGAGAGTTGTTTATTTTCTTATCAAAATCGGCATTGTTCAGTTGCTCTGTTTGAGGGAAAGGCTTACCAGCTTGGATATCACATTTTCCATTCTGAATTGCAGCAACAAGTTTTCGAACATAGTCACCATATTCACCACATGATACTTCAATGACTGTAATAATATTTTTTAAAAAAATTAGATATAGTAAACATATTTATAAATTATCATATAGAACAGAAAGAACTATTGGCTTGAAGAAAGAACTTAGTGAACAGTGCTTTAAAGTAAAATCTCACAAATAAATGATTACATGATACACAGCACTTGCTTTTATCCAACAAAGCTAAAAACGGCATGATGCTATTGACTTTATTAGCATATGATTCAGGCTTATTTATATATAATTTCATAAATAAACTAAGGTACATAAAATAAAAAACACCAGATCTTGGAAATAAAAAATTTCTCATAAAAAATTGATACACTACTGCCATGCAATATTTTATAGATATTACAAATGAATTGATTTTTTTTCAATATTTCTTCATGTAAGAAGTTTAGCTCATCTAAAATCCTCTTTGAGTCATTTCCTTTATTCCTCTCTGTCAATGCTTCTGCTTTCAATCAGTCTCAGTTTTGCTCTCTTTCTTTTTTTTTAACCTTCAGGCCCCTATTCTATTATCAAATAAAAAATTACAACTATATCAGTTTGATCAGGGACGCCAATGGGCTTCTGAAAACTCGCAAGACTGAGCTACATGGCGAAAGCTCATAGAGGAGGCAATGGTTGACACTGTAATGTAGCGTCAAAGATGGATGAATGCATTTTTGTAAAAAAAAAAAAAAATTCCTCAAAGAGAAGAAAAACATACTGTTTTCTTTAAATAAAGATTTATTTTAATACTGTTCATTCCTGAAAATTCAAACTGGCTAATTCTTTACTTATTAATTCCTTAACAAAATAAAGACCAATGAGATTAAAAATGAAATGAAATATTACATATTTTTTTGGGGCCAAATTATTTTTTACATCTAATACAATTTCATGAACATTGTTTCTTTGGTCTAGGAAAACAACTAATCAGTCACATTCTGTCTAGACAGAATAAGCTATATCTCCACAGAGCCCTGATTCGAAAACCTGGAACCTGCCAAAAGCAAATGAGTAAGACCTCCTCCATTTTTGAATGAAAAATCTTGGAGAATCTTTGGGGAAGTGTTCGTTGATAGAATTTGCAGAAGGCATCAAAAATATACTAATATTTACAGAGCCTGACACAGTCCAGATTTTAAAATTAGATAGACTGCGATGGTCAGCCCATCTAGCAGAATATGAAAGGAAGAAAATGAAGTAGCGATGAGAATGCTTATAGAGCCACTTCATTGAACTTTGAAAAGAGGATGTCTAAGCTAAGATGAATTGACTGAGTAGTGACATCCTAGGTGTCAGGAATTGGTTGAGAAGTACTTAGTTGAGGAGGCCAGGACCTGGCATTCGATTGTAGCACCACAGTAGTAGTAGTCTTTAATTTATTTAGTATAAATTTCTTCAAAAGCAACAAGGGTCAGTCTTATTTTATAAATATTTTCTAGGCTGATAGGGTGTTAATAATTAGAAGAGGTGCCATTTGTAGGGAGTAAATAACGGATTCCTAAAAATGGCAACTTTCTCAATGAAACATATTTCTAAAAAGTCAAAATACAAGCAATTACAAAGAGTATTCATTAACCAAACTTACCTTAATTAATTATATTTTCATATTAAGTTAAGTTATTAAGTGCACTAATATGATATGAAAGATACTCACTAAATGAGGCAGGGTTGTGATAAGATGGGCAGACAAGACCGAGGGTAGCCATAAAGGGTACGAGCTGTTGCGTCGAGCCTTGGTAGATACACTGCCCATCAGCGAGGGTGTAGAGGTGGTCAAACATCTCAAACAACCTGGCAGATGGCTGATGGATTGTACAGATAATGGTTCGGCCTCCGCGAGCGAGGCATTTCAGAAGAGAAATACACTGGAAACAAGAAGAGCTGTCCAAACCACTATAAAGAAAATTATAATAATTAGATTAAATGAATATTTCATAATGGTGAAGAATAGATAAACCAATAAGGTAGTGTCAGATTAAACACTTGATTTATATTATAATTAATAAACACACCCCTCGAATAAAAAATGTCAGAAAACAAAAATAATTTTTCAATTAGGCAGAAATAGAAATCAGCAGAGATGCCAAAAAATATCAAATTAAAAAAATTTATGTACTATTCAGAGTGAATAGAATATACTAGATGAAACAGAATATATTTTGAGTATATTTGAACTTGAAGATTCTTTAAAAAAAAAAAATACATTTTTTTTAACAGACTTTTTTTTTAATTATTAATATGAATAAGTGATTCTAAAAAAATTAATAAATAATTTATTGAATCACAGATAAAGAACAAGAAGATAAATAATTATCCAATAAAGACATGTACTTATAATGTACATAAAGTAGGTACAAGCATACGAAATACATACTTCCCCAATTAGAAATATGCAAACTTAAAGTAATTCTTAATGTCATTTGCTTAGGAATCATGTGACTCATAAGGAAAATCTGTCCTTCACCAATTTCGGTCATATAGGTTTGGGTATCCTATACTGAAAAAAGCCTATTTGTCAAAAGGGCTCTATTATCTGAGAAAAAACACATCATTCAATTCCATATCTCGAATTTGAAAACGATATATCAAAAGATAATTTATCTGATTACAGTAAAAAAAAAACTGAATGAAAAACTTTACAATTTTTAGACAAATCAATTGAAAGAATTTAAATTATTAACACTAGAACTACGAAGATTCACCATACATACATTTCTATCAACCGGTCAAAATGACTGGTTTGTTTGTTTAATTAAACAAAATAGTAGAATTCAAGAAATAAAACTATAAATTCATAAGATAATTTAATTTTAAGGAAAATAAAATATATTTCATTCAAATATTGTAATTACCTAACATAAAGAGTTGTATCAACATAGCATAAAGAGAAGTAGATGTTGCAACTTGCAACTATACACAGCAAGCAAGAATTTACGCATAATAAATTGAAAACGCAGAATTTTTGAATTCCGGGAATTTTCCGGAACTATAGATAGATGTATAAAAATTCTGGGAATATACAACACGTATTCATGATATTTTCATGGCCGGTTCATATATTTAGGTATAAC
Source organism: Arma custos (assembly GCA_037127475.1). NCBI lineage: Eukaryota > Metazoa > Arthropoda > Insecta > Hemiptera > Pentatomidae > Arma > Arma custos. Next base: position 68,068,921 of record CM073763.1, read on the forward strand.
ACATAGATTTATGCTGCTCCTATTCAAAGGAAAATTAGAAGCCTAAGAACGAAATAATTTATAATATTATTGTATACACAGATTTATTAAAAATCATGACATTATCGTAAAATATTAAATAAGACTTAAAGAGGAAATGTTATAAATAAATGATGCAACTGGCCATTTTGACCGGTTCGTAGTTCTAGTGTTAAATAAACTAGCCAATCAATGATATTGAAAAAAAAAACTGTTTTCAGTCTCAAAATGCAGTTAAAAAATTTTGAAGCCATAAAATTAATATTTTCGTACCAAAATCATTCAGTATCATATCTCCTTTACATATGACATTGAAGTTTTTAGACTTCATCGTCCAATTACTATTTGCTAATTATTAATTTATTTTAACGAAGTGGTTTATTAAATAATGGGCTAATTAAATATATTATAAGATATAAGGTGAAAAAATATAGTTTTTAAAAATAAAATATTTATTTAATCAGCATATTCAGTTTTAGTAGATTGTGGACTTTTTCATTTTTTTTTTTTTCCAACAAACTATTAGATATAATAATATGTGTGACACTAAACATAAAATATAATTTATATATTAAAAAAAATAAATATATATATATATATATATATATATACTTGTTTTGTTAAATATTTAAATTATGTTAAACCATAATCAGTTTTTTTTGTCCCAACAATGAGTATTATCAATTCTATTTGCCCATCACTTACTCAATGACCCCTGAACAAACATCCTTATAGATAATAACAACCATTGGCATTTTGTTTGCCCTCAGTTCAAATGACAAGTAATCTCTTATCAAGTAGCCTTTGTGCAGTAATCAATTAACAACTTCTGCCTTCAATAATGACTCTTGTAATATTTCTACATTCCTATTTATCCCGTTCAATTTATTACTTAAAAATTATTATCAGCAAGGATAAGTTTAAGTTTTTTTAATATTCAATGCTAAATCATATACCTGGTAGGCTCATCAAAAAACATAATGGGCGGGTTATTAACCAATTCCAGAGCAATAGACAGACGCTTTTTTTGCCCTCCAGATAGATTTGAGGTCATTGTTTTGACATGCTCTTGTAGACCTAAAGTCTCCAGAATTTCTTGAATCTATACAAAAAATTAAACAACAAATGCACTTTAACGTTTCATAAATAAGAAAATATTCTTTTGATACACAATTAAATACAGAGAAATAAATTTAATCAATAGAAACAGCCATCAAATCTATATTTTTCTCTCTTATAAATTAAATTTGAAAGTTCTTTAAAGCTCTTAATTTTATTATAGGGAAAATAACAATTTTTTGCTACAATGATAATTAACTAAATATAGAATATGTTAAAGTGTTGTAATGTCTTTAAAGAAACCTCTCAAATTATATTAAAAATACTACTAAAACATATACCCGATACCCTAACCCTAAACAGATATTATGACAATATATATAGCGGAAGAATTGTGAAACCAGCAATCAAATAAAAAAATTAATAATCAATATAATTAACTTCTAATTCTTTACTTCTAAGCTAAGTACAATTCCTGAAAGATAACTTTGTCATTTCTATCTACTTTATTTTCTATATCTAGGAATTTTAATTCATTGTAAATATTTAATCACTTGTATTGTAAACATACTATCCAATTTTTTTAATTAAAATTGTTTGCTTTGTCACTTTACTTCATTGTCAAGTAATTTATTTATTTAAAAATATTCCACTAAAACTAACTTCTATTACTCCTCTCTTTGGAAATTCAAATATCTATTTAAAATAATTATTTTTGTATCAAATATTCTTAATTATGGTACTATATTGTATTATAATACAATTATATTATATAATATTTATAATTATATATAAATTATATTTTTATATTTATATTATATAGTTATATATAAATATATAATTTTAATTATATATAATATTATATAATTATATTGTTTATTATGGTACAAAGTATCATAAGATTATTAAAACTTTTCTTTAATTTGAACCACATTGTAATCTAAAATTTTGGTACAACCATCTATTGGTATGTGTACTGAATAAGGACTTAATATCTAATTATTTCATCCTTTACAATTTTGGATTAATTCTTGTAATTCTAACTTTATATATGTCATAAAGATTATAATTATTTAGTACAGGGTTTCAAAATAAAGATAAATTTCACTGATGATAGGACTTAAAACTTTTTCCTAATTTCCAGGAAATTAAAATAAAATAAAGGTGTCTAATAAAATATGACACTCGGGAATTTCTTAAAAAATACCCAAAGTACAACCAAAGATGAAAAATTATTAATATGATCACGTGTGGTCCAATGGTTAGCATAACAAACTCCTATGTCTAAGATCATGGGTTCAATTGTGGGAAGTTGGCCTTTAAAGTGAGTAAAAAAATCCTTAGTTAATCCATCCTTCAGAAGGGACGTAAAATGGGGGTCCCTAACCTGTTGGGTGTCAGGTACTTGTTAAAGATCCCTATCCTAGCATCGTTCGATTAGCCATATTTGCATAAAGTGACATTAAAGGAATAAATAAACCACATAAAATTAATATGTAAGAAAAATTATGTTAGTCCAAAAATAAGCAAAATTAAAGCAAGGGAGAGATGATAATGTAAAAAAGAAATTGTATCCAATGAGTGATAATTTATTTGATTGAATTTGATAAAATGAAAAAGTATGCTTACAACTTTCTGTTTCTCCTGTTTGCTAATCTGTGTGCCCAATTTCAAAGCTGTTGCAACGTTCATGGCTTCTTCAACGGATAAGTTACCATGAAGCTGGTTGTCCTGCATAATGTAAGCTGACAATTTAGCGAACTGGGAGAGATCTCGTTCATGGCCATTTATAGTAATGGATCCCTCCATTCCAGACGTTCTTAAATAAAAAAACACAATAATATACAAATGGAACACAAAGAACATAAGAATAAATGTAAAGGAAAGCTTCATGTTCAACGAACTTTGTTGCGAAAATATGTATACAAAATTTATTAATCTTTATACTCGAAAAGATTGTAAAAAAAACAACAACATATAATCTGTAAAGACTTATTAGTTTAATTCTTATGATAGTATTTACACAGGCTCTGCCATAGATTTGTACATGCTGTTCTATACCTGGTTATTCAGAATAAATAAAACATTTTTTTGTTTTATGTTAATAAAAAATCTACCACCAAGATTTCCGACAAAAACATACAATAATGATAAAATAACAAACCACTGATCACTTTTAATATAAAAAAAAAAGATATATACTCACTTATATCCAGTAAGAATGTTCAGGAGGGTAGACTTGCCAGCACCTGACGGCCCCATGATAGCCGTCAGTTCGCCGGACTTCAACCTCCCATTCACACCTTTCAAGATGGTCTTCACATCTGGAAATAGTACAAAAATATTAATACGAAACTTTTATGAAAAAAAATAAGGAAAAAAATCATATGGATTAGTTAACTAAATGTTACAGGAGTAAATGCAATATGAACTGAAACATTAAACACTGGTCCAGGCTAACTGATAAGTCATGTTTGTATGTACACATATAATACAAATCATTGGTATTCTTTTAATATTCATATTCCTTAAATAAAATAATATTTTTTATACCATTGAGAGAAAAAAATTCTTTCTTTCGGGTGAAGAACAATTGTTATTAATATTGAAAAGTAAAAAGAGACCTTACATAAATGTTAAGACCGGGGAAGAATTGCAACGAAAAGCCCTTATGTCTCCAAACTAAAAAATTGGAGACTTACGGGCTTTTAATTGGAATTTTTCCACGGTCTTATCAATTTTTATGATCTATATACGAATAGAAGTTAAATCCAGTTAAGGTTAAAGTCAATGACCACTACAGACTAAGGCATAATGCAGAGTTGTACCAAATTTACCGGGAACCGGATGTGGTGCAATTTATACGACTCTCTAGGCTAAGATGGGGTGGGCACATCGCAAGGATGGATAGGGAAGGACCAATCAAGCGGCTATTGTTTGGGTACGTGGATGGCAGAAGAAAGAGAGGACGGCCACGACTGAGATGGGCGGATGAGGTCGAAGCCGATGCAGTGAAGGTTCTGGACACCAGAGCTTGGCAGACCCTTGCACAAGACAAAGAGGAATGGAGGCGACGTATTGATTGGCGAAGACCCCTACCGGGTTGTAGTGCCTGTGATGATGATGATGATATACGAATAGAATCTGCTTTAAATTGGATCAAAGAACGAAAGATGATGTGGTGATCTCCAGAATCGATTCATTATACCATATTCCATTCCACCATATAAATATTTCTTTAATATATTTACTTCTTGTAAGTATGTATATCTAGTTAATCCCAAAGCAAATATTAAATATTACATTCTAATTTGTATTATTTACAAAACTTGAATATCACAAATATTTAATTGGAATATATTAACCACCTAATTAAAAAATAATTATTCTTAACACTAATCCAGATTATTTTAAAATTGTTTCATTTATGAATAACAATTTAACTTTTATTTAAAAAACTATTTTCTAATTAATCTGTAATAAATAAATATTGAAGTGGATTTAAATACTTGAAAATATAACAATTTTAAATGTATACTAGTAAAGTTTTCTATTTGTCAGTTAAACTTGTTTTATGTCAGAATAGAAATAGAAATAACAATACCAAGTGTGTAATTGATTGTATTTTGCCATTAATTATAACTACAATATAAATATATGAGGTATTGAGGGAAATCATGAAAGGAATTAGAATTTTCATGGTGAACATGTCAGCACTGGAAATTCCCATCATTAAGCACTAAGCAAACAAGGAAAACTGGTATCTTGAAACAATTAAGATTGCGCAGGTATTTTACTGCAACAAATTATTTAAATTGGAACTTTTCAATACCATTAAAAACAAATTGAATTTCAACTCTTGTATTATTGAGAGAATAACCTATAACAGACCTATATCATGAACAATATAAATAATAAGGCCCAGAAAACGGTTTAAAGTATGTTTGAAATGTAAACTATAATGTATATTGAATATTTAAAAGTGTATATGTGACAAGAACAAATATCAAAAAAGCCTGGTTATAGGAAAATAACTTATTTTTAGATATCATTAGTGTATGGCTAATACAAGAACGCTTAAAGTTAAAAGAAAATCAGGAACAAAATCATAAAATCAGCTCCTTCTTGAAATATAATTTGTTACAGTTTATTTTATGAAAATCTTATTATTAGAACAGTAAACTTTTGATGAGCAAATGTTTCTATTAATGAATCTTTTCTGTTGTAGTGTATTAGTTTTTGAAATTTAGTATCTTAAGAACGATATGATTAGTTCTGATTATAAGTATAGTGAAATTCTGTTAATTACTTAATAAATACTTAAATTTTTAGTAGCTTATGGTAAATAAAAGGCTCAATATAAAATTATTTAGTAAAATAAACTTATGTGCAATTTTCAAAATATCAGTTACAAATAGTATGAATATGATTTTACATTAGGACTATAATACATTACCTAAAATTACTTTTTATTTTTACAGAATTCTTGATTTAGAATCTTTTATTTTGAGGATTTGATGGTATGGTTGATTAAATGTCTAAGTTCTAAATGATTTCAAGTAGCAATTTTCTTTTCTCGAGATATTACACTAGTAGAATTGGGAGAAACTGAGAATGATGGACACTTCCTGGTGTTAACCAAACTACTTATCAAGAATACTAAGAGTTTAGGAGTCCAGAACTTCCATCAGTGCCTTGGTGGGATTAATTTGTTTAATTGGAATGAGGCCAACTCGGCCTCATAAAGATAATAAAGGAGCAGCTACATTGAATTAGGAGCTTAGATTTATGGACACAAAACTAAAACAAAGTTTACAAAGGATCACAAATTGGTGGATTAACACCATTTTCACCAATCAATAATAAGCACTGCTTGATCTTATCTATTTAAAGAAGTGTCGTCTCCTCTTAAATTTTAACTTTGATTCATAGTAAAATATTTTATTTAATAATTTAAATATTTATAGAATAAATTATTATCGAATCCTGCCATACTCTTGTCAGGCTGTGGTTGTCAGAATAGTCATTAATATGTTATATGAAATTTATATATATATATATATATATATATATATATATATATATATATATATATATATATATATATATATATATATATATATATATATATATATATATATATATATATATATATATATATATATATATATATATATATATATATATATATATATATATATATATGAAAATTTATATATTGAAATGAATGAAGTTTATATACATATATATATATATATATATATATATATATATATATATATATATATATATGAATTTTTTTTTAAAATGACAGAGAGCTAACAAATTTTTAAGCAATTGATATGTTAAAATTAAAACAAAAATTAAATACTCTTTGGTTACATGAGATATGGCTGATTTATTAACAGGTGTTTGTACAGCTATTGACCCTCTCTCCCATGTATGGGTATACACAATACTTGTGTATTGTGTATACACAAGGACCATCTATAAACACAAGGTCTTATGGGAAAAAAATACACGATTTCTCTGTCTAAATTTAAAGGAAAATTAAAGTACTTTAACATTTAAACAAAAATTGATAGCTTAGCTCATGCTCGGATTCATAAAATAATTGAAAAATAAAAATTATATTTATTCAAATATAATAAATTCAACTATAATATTTATTAATTTAATGACAAATTTATTCAAAAATAATAAATTCTAAAATCCCAGGGAGCAGTTTATGAACTGATAAGATTATACAACTGATTGATCGTACTATCAGTATTAATTTATAAAAGTGCCTATAATTAGATAAAAAGAGGCAAATTGCAATAGCATATTTCTCAACAGCGAAGACGAGAAAATATAATTGCACAGTACAATCTAGATATGACTTATCACACAGGATAGCTTAAACAAAGAAATTTATTAATCTCCTTCAATGGCAGGGTCAAGCACATTAATAATTATTTTCATGGACCAACACAATATTCATAAATTTAGTGTTGTTAGGAATTAAGAGAAACAAAATACTACAACTCTTAAATATAGGCACACTCTTAATTGTCATAATCTGAATAAGCGTAGGTGGTTTTTTTTTTAATCATTAATAAATAATTCAGAGAATCGAATTTACAGACTAATTTTTTTAATATCAAATTGCTATGACTTTTTTTTTCTTCTGATAACAATAATTTTTTGCAAACTTTTTGGATTAGTAAGCTAGCTCACAATAAATAATAGGTATTTATAAAAGTTTAATTACATCTGTTTTTAAAATTACAAAATTTAATGCTAAAAGCAGGATAGATTTTCAATAATAGAAGGGAAAAAGGGATACTTTAAAAGCTTATGATCATTTGATTAAATCACCATTTCAGAGTGAAAATAGTTCAATCTTGAAATATTTTTTCCTTTTATAAGAATGATTGGGAAGCAGAGTGGCTCAGTCCTAGAGAGCTGAGTTGCCATGTCGAGGTCCTTGGTTCAAATCCCGCTCACTGGCAGACTTTTATTTAATCTGTTCAAGGCCGGATATGGATCCTAGGGGATCAACAACCCTCCTAGGGTGTACCCAGCATCTATAAAATGAGTAACCAAAATAAGGGGGGGGGGGATTTGGAGGTTGAGCGTGATCTAGGACAAATCACCTGCCTGCACAATCGTCCCAGAAACAGTGCAGTCTCTACCATGCACTGAACCATGGACCCTTCAGTCGTACAGGTATAAGGATAAGAATGTACAAACCAAATTTCGACTAAATCTTGGTAGAATACATTTGTAAATAAAAACCTATTTATAAAAAAAATATGCTATATCCGAAGATCCGAAGGTACATGTCCTTCCTGCCATCTCCTACTATCGAATGTGAAAATCGGTACTTGGGAGGGGAATTAAAAAAAAACAGTTTCAAGGTTCAATAAAAATTAGTGCCTATAGTCAAACCAATGACATTCGTTATTCTAGGCAGATGCCTCTATATGCGTTGAATTTTATATCAATTACCAATCTTAAAGCAGCTGCTATAATTCGAAAACTAAAACTGTGTTTTTTTCACATTCAATACTTTGTAATGGTAGGGACGATGTCACGGATTTGCGTATGAAAAACAATTCTAAAATCCATTCAACTCCACTTTGAGGGTCATTCACTTATGCGAATTTAAAACTTCGTTAATGACAATTCCTCAACAAGCAACTTGGATTTTAAATTATCATTTTAGAAACATTTGAAAGCAATCTATAAATCACTTCTAACGACTCTTAATCACAGTCTACTCGAAAGGGAATATCAAATATTTTCTAAGCGATGAATTGTCAAGAGGAGTGTTGGTTCGATACATTGATCTACGTTAAATACTTAATACACTATTTAATCTACGATAACAGACATTATTAAAGCCTTTGTAAACAAGGGGTATACTCTTTATATATCCTATAGGAAATCAATAAATTATTTACATGCTATAGAATATTTATTCTTTTTTTTCTGTCAGATTTATGCTAACGCTAGCGTATACGTCAGCATGGCGACGTTGGACTAATGCCTCTCGGATTCATAATTCATCGGCATCATTACACATTCATGGCACGGGGTTATCATTCGAGGAAAATGATTACCTCACGGCGATGGAAATGCTTTATCTAAGCGAGGTGCAAAGGTAGAGTGAAACACATCATCAGGAGCTGTCGTGATCTGTTTTAAAGTAATTGTCTTGCAAAAGAATGGATAAAGTGTTTGATCAAGGAGACATAATTATGGCTGAGGAGGGGACCAAGAAATAAAACAGACACTAATTAAATATGGAATTCATTGATAAAGTGCCAACGTTTCTGCTTATGTTGTAAGTCCGAAACGAAGCTTGTTTTTTTATGTTATTAAGCTTTATTTTTTATGTTATTAAGCTTGTTTTCTCTAACATGAAGCTTGTTTTTATTAAAGATAGGGAAATGATGGCAAATAAAATAATAAATGTAGAGGAATTTCATGACACAGCATGTTAAACTTACAATAGCACATCTAATAAAAACATAGAAGTTGTACAAGAAAATGTTATATGTAATGAATGATAAGGAGTAGGGCAATAGTAAAATAAAGTTTAAAAATGTAAAATATAACAAAACAATGTCTGATTATCATAATATAAAATATTTAAAGTGAAACTTTTTCTATCGCCCCAAAATTTTTCGTTCATCTATCGCATGTCGCATTACAGTGTAGTATCTATGGTAACATCTTAGTTATTGCTTTATTCTCGAAGTGTTGAAATGCGATAATCGAAGTCACTATATCGATCCTCCCAAAAAAAATTAAAGTATCAAACTATTAATATGCACAGTTATGTAAAACAATACATCTCCGTTTTCTCTAAACACTGCTTCCTTGATATTCTGCAGTTTTGTTTAGAATATAGAAAGTGATAGCATGCTTGCAACAGAGTTCGAAAACAAAAACAAATAATACGGGGGTCATGAGATTATTACATATTTTATCGAACGAGTGTTTCAAAACACATATCGAGTCATTGCATCATCTGTTTAATTGTTCTGATAATAATCACTGATTACACATTTTTTTAAGATAATATTAATTCAAAACCTGCCTGCAGGTGAATATTGTGTCGCTGTAACTTTGATTTATTTCGTGAGAGGGGGATTGATAAGATGGTACGTCATCAGTTATCACAAGCGTCTATAATCACCAAATACTTTGATAACAAAATTATTTTTCGCAGATAACAATCACTGATTTGGATGATTTGAACCAAAAAGAATTTTGAATTAGTAAAGTTTTCGTACTGTGTTTCAAGGTAAACAATCCTGTAAACTATATATTTCGACGTAAACTTGAAAAACAACTAAACGGCATTCTTCTTGAAAAATAATAAAGATTTCAATTCCATAATGACACGATTTAGAAACTGAGAGACAGGTACCACGATATGGAAAGTTCCACCTACCAGTTTGAAAAATTAATCTCAAAATAATGAAGATGAAGAAACCTGTATTGAGTCCGCAGAGACAAATGGAAAGTTGTCTTTAGATTAGAAACTTTTGAGTTCCGGCAGAACTCTTCAAATTAGTCATGATCAACTCTGTTTAACTGAAAAATAACCTTTGCTTTTCCTCTACGGATCTTGGAGAAACAGCCTTTTTCATTAAGAAATCCATCACTTGAATATCCTTCAGTTGTACATGTGGGCACTGATACTACGATGATAAATTATTTTACAAAGATAAATAATACACAAAGAACTGTTTCTTGGCAAGAATACTTAGTTCGCAGGTGCTTTCCAATTAATCAAAGCCTTCTCAGCATTACTGCAGTACATGGTTCCTAATATTATTAAGATTAAGGTCTTACATTGAAAACGACATACCCCTAAAACAACCAAGAATTAATGAATAGAAGTGGCATAGCAAATGATGAGTGCACCCTAATACGAACATTTTTTCTTCTACCCCTTCCTCTTAATAGAAAAGTAATCAACTTCATGCTTTCCCTATCATACGATTTTATGATTCATAAAACATTTTATGAAGTATTCTAGCTTCTTTGAATATCATGAGCTTTTGTTTAAAACAACATTTATATCGTACTTATAAATAAATAACTTTTATTTGAATGGAAATGCTTTCCTGTTAACTTATTTTTCCACTGAAGCCTCCACAACATAATATTTATGCCTCAATGAGTGGCATCGGTTGCATTGCCCTTAAATATATCACTATTTCATAGCTGAGCGAGTATACAGCTACACACTTTTTACAAACAAAATGACTTCCTGTCCTCCAGCATCCATATATAATATCCCACTGATTCATGTAGAAAAGATGCGATACTTAAGAGTTTACAAAAGTTTAACCCATTCGAGACCGTTTGCGCACCGTTTATGCAATTAATTTCCGAGGCTATAAGACGGTGGCCTGCACACCGTGTGTGCAATAACAGTAATGTGCAATTATCAGTTATTCTGAGTAAAGTAGTCATCGTAATAAGATTTTTCTTGAACTAATGAAATCTGTAAAGTACAGGAAAACAAAATTTGGCATTGGTTTTACTGTGTTATTCAACTTTTTTTTTACTTTTTTTACTGTGTTATTCAACTTTTTACTACTTTTTAAAAAATTTCTTTGCATTATATTCCGTCCTTTATTATTGAAAGCAAAATAACGATTTTATATTATCTAACTATTTTTGAAATAAATGTTTATACATTTTTCAATGATGTATTTTCTTACATGTGTTCAATCCGCTCCTCGCAATACAACTTTTCCGAGGAGCGAGCTGCATACCCGGTGTGGAATGATCTTATTTATGTGAATTCCGTTATCATGAATTGGATGATTTCCATGGTAAACATGTATTTTATTAAAAATGAACAATAAAAAAAAGAAAAAACATTTTCGCCCGTGGGGCCGAAAGCACCCGTCTGGATGTTCGAAAAAAAATCGCCGTCTCGAATGAGCTAACTTATAATCCTTATAGCGCACTGAAGAGACAAGAACTTGCTCACCGTTTCAGGATACTTCAACACTTACAACACAAACGCTTCAAATTCCCAATTAGTTACAAAAGACTCATATACATGACTATTATAAGACATATTTGCACTTACAGGTTCCATTTTTTGCAGATTTGGCCCGAATCAGATATCAATCCTTTCTAGACAAACTGTATTCCCACTCAAACCCACTTGTCTCAAATCTAGCTATCTCTTCAATACCCGATAATCCTCCGAGGCGTTTGAAAAGATGGTCTCGTTACCTTTTAAGTTGAATTTGTTATTTCAGTACTACCAGAGGGTAGTTTCTCTACTTGCCTATATCTTATAACATACCATCCATTCTATTAACTTCTTGTACTATAAAAATATAGTTTAAACCTCAATAAATACATTTAAAAAAATATATATACAGAAGATTAAACAGTTAAAAATATAGTAGACAATAATAAAATGATAATTTTAGGCTAAAGATTCCATATATAATAGCAAGTTGCAAAAACAGCGATAAAAGTGTTGGTCAGCTCATTAAGAAAATGGATCTACGTCAAACCGTCTTGTACAAATAGAATAGTCACTAATATTGTCCAGATGAGCAGAAAAATATAAATCACAATCCGATAGAGTTGTTTTTAATAAAAGATTTTGTTAATTTTCAGATCAGTGCAAGTTGACTAGGATAAGCCGTTTTTTAATTTTTAAAATAACATTGATCGTTATTCTTAGTCATTTTTTTTTTTTTTTATTGGTTTTGTTATTTTACAGAGATTATATAATGTTCAATCATGTGCTTTATTAACAGTTAGTCAGTAATCTGTATTCATAACTTGAAGCAGAGGGAATCGGGAATATAATGTTCATTACAGTACAATTACAAATGAATAAAGTAGTGGAGCAATTAAATAAGTTTCTGGATGAATTTCGTTCCCAATAACCCTACTACAGGTTTATGCAAGCATGGTAGTATTAAATTTTTTTTTTTAATATCTTATTAAGACATACAGAATATTGATGCATTAAATATATTTTTCATGTTTACAAACGATGCTTATATACAAAAATTCACACATAAATCTTTTTCTATATTTATAACCAATCTCCAAATACCCAAATCAGAAAATTGCTTCACATTTCTTTACTAGTTGTTTTTCTAGTATTCTTGGGTTTCTTCTTAATACCTTAACCCTAACTCGGCGACCCATTGGATACGATTCAGATTCATTTCAATATCGGAATATTAGCATTGAATGGAAACAATACTACCGAGGTATTAATGTTTATGAAGTATATTTTTCTTTTTGGGGTCAACTAGAAACATTATTGAGACTGAAAAAACTACTATTTTCGTTTTGGGTTATAATTTGATAGTGGTTTGCTACAATTTTGGGTAAAAAAATATAAATAAAATAAACCATAATCTAAGAGATATTATAAGATAAAAGATCAAATAGGATATTCGACTGATGAATCCGAAAATCTAGAGGTTTGCAAACCAAGAGAAAGTTGTATTTGCACAGGAGAAACGGCTTTAGGGGATGGTTAAGGAAAAGCTAGAAGATCTTCGACTTCCTCCAGCTGTCGAACCCTACAAGAGTTCTGGAAGACGACATAGAAACTAAATGCTTACTCCCTGAAATAGCGAATGCAGTAACAAGAGAATAACCTAAAGAAACAGGAAGAGGTTTCGGTCTGAAGGAACATGTTGCGAAAGTGGGGAATTAGTCTCAGTGAAAGTGCATGGATATCTGACAGCCAATCTTATCAGTCTTTCCTGCAACTGCAATATGTAATAGCACCATCGAAACCTATTCCTCGACAAGCATTCAAACATTACAGGGCTATAGTTAGTATTTCTAGTTGTTACAATGTAAATTACATCATTTGGAAAACCTCTGTTCAGTTAGTCTTTCCCATTCTAATGAAGTGAGATGGAGAAGCTCCGAATGGTCAATTATTTAGTTTTACTTGAAAGACTGTAGTTTTGGTTATACACTTCATAGAATAAATACTATTTGCCATAACACAAAATAATTCACAAAAAAAAAATCCTTTATAACAAATCTTCTTTCTCTTAAACACTACCTTTTGATAGCATGTATCCCTATTTTTTTTTTAAGCTCACTTACATTAAAATTTGTAATATTCTCAATATTCTTGGTATCTCTAAGAGTAAATCATAACAAATATTTTCTATTAATCAACTAGGAAAGTTCATAAGATACTGTAGTGGACTTTAGACACGTCTGGTTTGAATGGTGAAGGTTGTTTCGCTTTTTTGGTATGATTCTTTTGATTTAAATATAATTAATAAAACAAGAGGGTTCTAACAGAAAATAAAAAAACACATTTTCAGAACAAAGAGATTACATAATTCCAAGATTGCTAACTGATTTATGAATTTTCTATTTGGCTTATATCAAGATTCAAAACAGGATCAGGATCAGCAACGAGAAAACTTGAAAATGCACTCGAAACCGGATTATGACAGGCAAGGACAATTTATAAATTTCATATTTATGTAGATAGATAGATAGAGAGAGAAAGAGGGAGTGTGTGTGTGTGTGTGTGTGTGTGTGAGAGAGAGAGAGAGAGAGAGAGAGAGAGAGAGAGAGAGAGAGAGAGAGAGAGAGAGAGAGAGAGAGAGTAGTAATAGTCCATAAAAATTCTGGAGCAAATCTCTACAGCACAAGTGAATCTGAAAGAAGTTTCGTGACACGCTGTTTTGCTAATATTGCAATTAGACATCCGAAGGACACACAGTTGCTAATCTATTTTCAATGATACATTGATATATATGCCATATGTCATCATAACCGGTTAGTGATAATAATAATTACTTTTCGATGCTTTCGTCATCATCCCAATGGCGGCATTGTCTATCCGTCCTTGCAAACTAAAGAAACCCTACATACAACAAGGAACAAAGGATTTGTTTTGCACTGCTATCTGTATATCGCCAAGTGACCTGTTTAAATCATCGCCCTTTGCGCATGAATAAGATATTTTATTTATAAATGAAACTGTTACGAGCTCAAAAATCACATAAACAATCAATTATTAATTTATGTTGAAGAAATTGGTCCGGGTATAGGTCACTGAATGAAATTCTCAAGTAATTTCAGAAGATATTTATTGATAGCCAACGTTTCGACCTACGCTGTAGGTCTTCTTCAGGGCTATATGCAAAATACAGACAATTTAAGAAAACGGTACGAATATTAAAACATTTTAAATATAGATAAACTAAAAGAAGGTGAATACAGGCAAAAAAAATTGATAAAGATGTACAGTAAGGTAATTATGCAGGTTAAAATGTAGAAAATAATAATAAAACATGAAGAAAATAATAACAAAACAGAAAGTGTTGACAGTTAAAAAATTAAGGTATTACATATAAAAAATAAAAACTGAATATACAATAGGAATGTGAAATGATATGGGTAAATTAGAAAGTGATAAGAATTATGCACTAAAATTATAGGTAATAAAAAGAAGAAATAAAAATTGTAAAATTATAAAAATCTAGAAACGAATTATATAAAATAAAATAAAATTGAAAATAAAAATTATTTTAGAAAATACAGTATTAATATTGATAGGTAGAAAATACTTTATACTAGTGTAAAGAATATTAATTGCATAAGAGAATGTAAGAAGACAGTTTATAAAAGTGTAAAATATCAATTGTATTAAAGTAGGTATGTTTTAAGTTAAGTAAGTGATAATACTATCAGGCTATATTGGACTAAAATACATATAAAAACAAAACAAAAAAAAAAAAAAACGGCAAGGATATGGTATTAATGATATTATGATATTTATGATATTATGATATATATTGATGAATATTTAGGGTGGTATATAGATAACTAAACAAATATTTATTAATTTACATATATTTTATATATACATATATTTTATATATTTACATATATTATATATATATTACATATATACAAATAATTATTAATTTACATATAAAGGGGGTATTACATATAAAGTAGATATAAATCAGAGGTAAATTTTGCATTCTAAAGACAACACATAGTTCATATAATCTTCCTTTCCATGGCCCTATCCCACACAGGTAGGGTTGCCAGGCGTCCGGATAAAGCAGGACTAAGGGAGGCTTTTTGATTGCGTATCCGGCCAAAATAAACGGTGTCCGGCTTGTGTTATTTTTTTATTTAATTTTTTTTCATTAGAATTTAACAAGATTTATGGTAATAATCAAAAAAGATTGATTTTACATAATAAAATTTTGTCGTACCTATTAATATTGAGAAAAAAATCCTGAATAATGTAAGGTGTCCGGCTTTTTTACCCAAACGTCCGGCCAAACTGGCTGGTCTGTTCGGCTAATAGGTTTAGCGACCTGGCAACCCTACACACAGGAAAAGAGGAAACATCGTCCACAGTTTTTCGCGTTAACCGAAATTAAAGATTATTTATTTCTAATTTTATTTTTCGTATTCGTCCACACCACATCATTTCTACCGTCCGTCAAAAGCCTTGATCGTTGACCAGTGTTCCTTCTTATGTTTCAGGTATTTCTTCTTTCTTTCCTCCGTTCATATCTGTCCCGTCCTTAGCTTTGGTTTTCCCTAAAAACCTTTATTTAGTTTCGTTTTAAGAAGGTTGCATTCTTCAATATCTTTACCACTAATCTCCATCTTCTGTAAGTCTTTTTCTAGTTCTTCGAACCAGGCTGGATTGTTCTTCTCTTCTTTAAAATAGGTAAAAATCCGGTTCTTCAATCATGTGGATTTCATTCTCAGTAACAATAAAATTTGTATATTTTGGGGAAAAATATTGAAATTATGTATTTATCTTAATATAATTATTTTTATAGATGTATAGACATATAGCTTTTTTAAATTTATGCATAATTACAGTAACGATGCAGACAAATTGTTTTAAATGATTCAAATGACATATAGTGGTCGAAACATTTTAAAGAATTAAACACTTTAAGAATACTAGATGACTGGATGATGTTTTTTTTCCCAAAATATAAAAATCTAAAGATTTATCGTCCAGTTTAAATTTATTTAAAAATTTAAAAAAAGTAACATTAAAATTAGATTTTCCTCATAACATCGGATATCAAGACTATTTCATTTGTTCTAATAAAACTTTAATATTGAATTGTTCCACGGTCTTAACTAATAACACTTTATTTAAGATTTTTTTTAACCTCTGTTGGGCTACAAGTATCACACTTGTCCAAAACTGCAGGTGAAAAATGGATCAACCACTTTAACCATTGTGCCCAGGCCAACATCAAATCGAAGATGTCAGTCAGTAAGAAGTGTTAGGACTATACATTAAACATGGATCCTGATTATCGTTAGCAAAATTAAATTTCGGATAGCGATATAAATATTGTTTTGACTTGTTACATTTTTTCCAATCCAATCTTCCTCATTTATACTTCAATCTTTTTTCAACTTCCAAACATCAATCTTTCGATTTTTCCAAATTCCAATTCATTTTTTTTTTTTTACTTGTACAACAATATTTTTCCTTCTTAAGTTTAATATCCTACTTTTCAAAAAAGGATAGTCAGATTCCTTATTTAAAAAAAACAAAACTTGTTATTTTTTATTTCTAACATTTTCAAAAATGGTTAAACAGTGGGATTAATAAGTTAGGAAATTTCTGTACTTCTAATTAAAAAATGAAATGAAACTTTGTCGACCGTTATTTTAATTTAAATTTGTAAAAAAAAAAAAAAAACTGTTTCGGGAAACCAGAAATTTTTATTGACCTTAGTAGGACTTCCCCTACCAATAAAACTGGCTATCCTTGATTGATCATATTCGTATGTCATGTTGATAATTTAGTTTTATATTTAATTAAATATTAATATATATGGATATAAAGTATTAAATAATAAACAAAGACTTAGAGAACCCGAAAAAATAGTGTCTAATGCTGATATGACGCCAAAAATGCTTGTCTATAAACTTTCTTCTTCCATCATTTCAATTCAAACAAAATCCTCATATTCAACTCAAACATGTCTTTATCTTATAATATATTGTATCATATCTAATATTTACAGAAAACAGTTCATGTAATACAGTAATGTAAAATTCTTTGGTAGGCCCCTTTTTTTTCAATACAAATAATCCAAGCTATAATTTATTTTCAGGAACTCAATACCATTTTTCTTCGTATGCAGTCACCTATTGCAATCATAAAGAAATATTGAAAGCAACTTTTTGAAAAGCAGGTGGGAACTAAATAACTTTACACCTGCAAAATAACAAGCTGGGATTAGTTTCCTCCTGACTTGGTAGGAAAAAAAGGCTTAATTTGGTCAACTACGTTTTACTAGCCACCATAGGCTTGGAATGACGAATCCCCACAGTGTGACATCCAGAGCCTACAGGTAGTTATTCAAATGTTTTCAGTGTATGATGAGCTTCCAAGGAACAGTTGTTTACGAGAGTATGTTGTTCACCTTGATAAACAGTTTTTTTCATTAGTTTTCATTGCTTAGCCTTCTACAAAATTCGCACCTCAACCAACCCTCCCCGTCTTAACTATTGAAATATATAAATGCAACTATTGCAAAAAATATTGACAAAATGATATTTTAAATAAAAAAACTTCGATGAAAATATTGCTAGAAAAATATTAAAACAAGTCATGAAGAAAGTGAAAAAGTTTTATTTTAGTCCAATCACTCTTCTTATTTTGATGTTTTTCAAAGTTATACGATATAGATAAATCAGCGTGTAAAGGTTTATAGTGTAATTTATCATTTAATTTAGGAGTATATTAATCACAGGAACACACGAGTGTTTATTACTGAATTAAAGAAAAAAACGAACATATATTATTATTATTATAGTTGACTGGATGATAAAATGGAGAACGGAGATAGTTGGGGGGGGGGTGCAGTAAAAAAAAACACTAAATACGTACTAGACTTAAATTTGGTACGTGCCGACGTTTCGACCTACAGTGTAGGTCATCTACAGGGCGATTTGGAGAGAGAAGCTGTTGGGTGTACCGGCTAACTAACAAACAATATTGTTACTAAGCCATCCGATTCATCTCGTATTCAATCCATACAATCCAAAATCCTTCGTAAAATCCTCAATGCTCCTTATTATGTCACAAACAAACTCATCCATCATGATCTTAACATCCCATATGTTGTTGATTTGGCCCAAACTAGATACCTATCCTTCCATGAAAAGCTCCATACACACTTGAATCCGCTAGTATCTCAACTTGCTTCCCATAATATTCCTGATAACCCTCCGAAGAGTCTGAAAAGACGATCGAGACCTTCTACTATAGAACTATATTGGAGTGCTATCAATGGATAGTTTCTCCACAAGTTTTTTTTTTTCATGTCCTTTGTTCATAGAGCAGATTTACTTGATGTAATATAATTACATTTGCAAATATCAATAAATTTTTCTAAAATATATATATATATTTTTCTGCATTAACCGTCCAATCTATGAAGTTTATTTTGCCAGTTCCAAAGTAGGAAAAACATCCCGAGATCATCTTGCCAGATGTTTCACTGTTTTTATAGAACAGGATTCGTCCAAATCTTTCATTTGGCCGACGTCTTACGTACGACGGAGCACCGTCAGAACTCTAGATATTGAATTTACTCTCATCTGAAAACATCACTTTCCTCCAATCATCAGATGTACAATTTTTTAAATTCTGCGCCCAATTTAGGCGAGATTGTTCCATTTGTTTGTTAAGAAATGACTTCTTGGCTGGTTTTCTTGCTCATAAACCTTTTTCTCTTAATCTTCTGCCAACTGTTTCTCGACTTACTTCTGCTAAATTACTATCTGCTAGATCTCTAGATATTTCTTTTGCAGTTTCGAAGCGATTTTTACATAATAATATACATTGAGATACATACACACCCGGATAAAACGTACTAATTATCATTCTAATGATTGAGTATAGTAATTAAAATGTGTTATAAATTCCCGAGGCATGTTTATAGCTAATTATACAGAAATTATTCTATTATTTATTTGTTGAAGTAAATTGCGGATTTAATTTCTGCAAATGAAGAGAGGTGATTTAACAACACTTTTACTGCTTACTTGACCCATTTTGTTAAAACTGCATTCCATTTTGATTTTCACACACCCAGTAATCAAATTGATGATTTAAAAAAATGTTTGTTTAAAGTAATAAATTTAATAAATTTGTTTGTTCTAGAGCTTTCTTATTTACATTCAGCCTTGATCTAACTGCTGTTTACATATTTATAGACTTTCTAGTCGTGTCTAAATAGCGAATAATTTATGATATTTTTTTCAGCATAGTTGAACTCTTTCCATTTATTTATTTTCCTCCTCGCTTAGTTTTGATGTAATTTAAATTTTTTTATATAATGCATTCATTATAAATTTTAATGATTAGTTTTTTCTATACCTAAGAAATCATTATATCCCAAGGCCATTTATCCGAACTGTTTCTTCATGAATATTTGGATTTCGAAGAAAATCTGGGATTTTTGTGATAGTATTTCAGATACAGAAGTAGTTAAAATTGTCTGCTTGCTACATTCTAGTGATTATAATGTTAGACTATGAAAACATTTAATTTTTCTCTCATTTTTTTCGGTTGGCGCTTACGTAGATCTAAGTACTACCGATGTGGTAATCCTGCAGACATTTATTGCTTGCAAGAGCAAAGCAAAGGCAGGCTATAGGATGCCCTTAGCTCCATAATCCTTAGGGATGATTCACCAGTGATAAAACGCATAATTTTTATAATTTATAATTATAGAATCATATAATCAATATTTGTGGATATATAATTCGATGAATTGAAATAAAAAAACATTAAAAGTCAGATTTTTTTGTGTATCAATTACTATTACGTAAAGTGAAATAAATCTGCTTAATTATTCTTCTAAGTGTCAGAAGTTTCTTATGGAAATATTACAAGAATCATATGAATATAACACAATATTACAGGTTTTGCATCTATTCCAGATTTATTTGCTAATATTCCAGATTTCAGCAATGTATATAAGAAATATATACATGAATATAACTATAAATATATTTTAGTTATTCATCTCTTTGTGAATTACACCGAATTATTATTATAGATTAAAAAAAAGGAATCTGAGTTATAAAAGATAGACTGATTTTTCCATAAAAATATAACCAGCCTCATATTTAGTTATATCAGATTCGTATGAAGCAATGCATCATAAGATTTTATTTTAATTCGTATAATGAACTACAGCCCATCAAGATGTCAACGGTGACTTTTTCAGAAACATTTTTAGGTTTTGAAATTATTAAAAATTTATTAGATTAAGAAATTAAATATAATTCAGTACCTAAAAGCAATTAGAGATAATTCAGAAAGAATTAAGTATGAAAATATATTTATAGCCATATTATATAGTATATACTTACAATTCATGTAATATTGCAATCAAAAACTTATAACAATGAGAAGAATAATCACGAAGATTTACTATACTAAATGCAATAATTAGTAATAAAAAAATCTTATAAGAGACATTCAAAAGGAGCTCCTAAACGATTTTAAATTGTCCAACAACTTAAAACAATAGTGGGAAACAACCTATATCAGTTAAATGTTTTTTTTATATATATTTCGATTCATCCATTTAAAAAATATTCACATTCGTTTATAATAATTTTTTTTCTTTGCCGCCGACTGCTGCTTCGACTGCTGAGGCCATTTGCGACGACTGCTCTTCTTAAATTTCTTGGATTAACTTCGTGTGTTTTAAGTACATCAGAGGACCCTTGTAGTTTATTATTATCTTTAAACGATTGGCACGTTTCAATGTCCAAATTTATTCTTTCTATTAGATGCTTCTTGCATTCAAATAGATGCTCCACCGGAATTTCTATATTATCACAGCTTTGGCAGGTTGATACAGCTCTAAAAGTAGATGGAGATGTGTCAGCTTTGTATGTCCGAATAGTTTTGTAGTCAGTATTTTCCTATTTCCACTAGATGTCTTTCTCACCCCTCACTCAACGGACTATGAAATGATCACTAACGAATCAGCAATATTGTCGATATGTTTATTTCTAGAAGTACTTTTCGATTTTTTTTTTTCCCAATTAAATAAAAGTACACATGGCATGGCTGTGAATAAAAAATCCCATCGTTGATACATAAGTGTCCTAATTATGTTGCAGTTAAGATGATTGGAGCTATATAAGCTAGAGAACGATTATCTTTGACTTCTGGCCCCCAAACGGCAAGGGCAATTCTTATCAGCGATTCAAAGCAATTTCTATGCCAGCTTTGTTTCCGTCCAATCTCTTATTCAAGAGAGACTAACCAATCAAATATTAAACCACATGATGCTTCACAGTTATGTCTAAATGGAGAATTATGGATTGGCTTTTATGAGATATTCTCTTATTTTATTTATTATTTTTTTAATGAATAATAGACCAAGAAAAAAATATCATGTGAGTTTGAGTATAAATAAAAAAAATTGGAACATCCATTCCTTCAAAGTAAATTTCGTTAGGAAAAAACATTCATTTCTGAGCAATAATTTATTTAATAATATGTATTTAAATTGTTTATTCCTTATTGCAAGAGCTCTTAAAATAATACTATGACAAGTGCTAATTTGAAAATCTTCTTAAAAGATTATATAACAATAAATAGTTCTATATCACATAAATGGTCGTAAAAGAA
Source organism: Arma custos (assembly GCA_037127475.1). Taxonomy (NCBI): domain Eukaryota; kingdom Metazoa; phylum Arthropoda; class Insecta; order Hemiptera; family Pentatomidae; genus Arma; species Arma custos. The sequence goes on from CM073763.1 coordinate 68,091,197, forward strand.
CTATACTTCATTATTCATGGATTCGTGCTTTTACATTTTTAAATTTTAAATTAATCAATTGTGCATATATTTTTTCATTAATTATTACTATGTTTCATATATAATAATAAAAATTTATAGATAACAATTTAATCAGGATTAATTCACAATAGAAAAAAATAAGAAAATTAAACTAAATAAATTAAATAAAATAATTAACCTGTATGTATTTATGTTAAACTCATAACATAAATATCCTAATAGAAAATTTTTAGGCTGAAAAAACAAAGCAGTTAAAATAGTGGAAAATAACTAACTAGTCAACAGTTTTGAGTTTTTCAATTTCTTATAATATTTTATACCTCTTTTTGGGTTTTTCCTTATTTTTATCGATATATGCTAACCACCTTTAAATTATGCATATCTATAAAATTATCTGTTGTTATTATTAGGATCAAGCACAAATGAAGATATAAAAATATGTTTTAAGCTGGTACTTATTCCGTATTTATAATAGACATTTTAAATAATAACAATATTAAGTCCTCATACAAGACTGAAAAGACAAGAAACTGCTCGACGTTTTCGCCTACTTCGGCATTTACTGGACAAACGCTCTATTTGGACATACGGAGTTGAGCTTTGGGGCTCTACTAAATCATCCAATTCATCTCGTATCCAAAATCCTTCGTGAAATCCTAAATGCTCCTTATTATGACACAAACAAACTCATCCATCATGATCTTAACATCCCATATGTTGCTGATTTGGCCCAAACTAGATAGCTATCTTTCCATGTAAAGCTCCAAACACACTTGAATCCACTAGTATATGAACTTGCTTCCCATAATATTCCTGATAACCCTCCGAGGCGTCTGAAAAGACGATCGAGACCTTCTACTATAGAACTTTATTGGAGTGCTATCAATGGGTAGTTTCTCCACAAGTGTTTTTTTTTTTCATGTCCTTTGTTCATATAGCAGATTTACTTGATGTTATATAATTACAGTTGTAAATATCAATAAATTAAATTTAAAAAAAAAATTATAAGCATGCAAGTCGTGATTAATTTATTTACTTAGTTCATTTTTGTATTAATTAATGTGCTGCTAGTAGCAATCTTCTACGCGCAAGGTTTAATAACATTATAATGTCAATTTACAACACTTCTCTACATTAAGTGTGTGCAAATCAAGAGATAATGCGTTATTTAAAAATGTAAAATCATACATTTTCTTGGCTTTATTATTTTATTTTTTATTATCAACAGTCAATATAAGAAAAAAAAAACTTTTTTTGTAAGTACTTACAGAAGTGTTATCGCTTAATGCTACATGAATGAAGGAAACTTACCTGAAAAAAAGAAAATAAGTATTAAAAATATATTCTAAAAAAAAAGTTAAAAAATTATATAAAAAACATTCACATATAAAAAAAATAAGAAATTACATAATAAAATAAATTTGATTATTATTTGATCGACTTTTTTTAGACCCATCAAAGATTATAAAAGCATAAATTGATATTTAGCATAAGATCATGTGCGGAAATCTTGAAATCTAAAATCGGAAATCTTGAAGTACATTTTATAAATATTTAAGTATAAAAAAGGTACTCTATATCACATAGGAAGGGAAGTAGCTAAAGAACTGGTTACGAAACTGGATCTTGGAAATCATTAGCCAAGAAAAGCATTTCAATCGAGGTTCCAAAAAAAAAAAAATGCTACATACATATTTCCTTTTTAAGATTGATTAAAAGTTGGAAATTACAGCTTAATATAATATTTGAAACAGTACTACAGTAGTGATGAAAAAGTGTATAAGAAATATTATCAGGAGCAACGGATATTATTTATAATAATTACACAGATATTTTCCTTGCATACCTCTTAAGTTAAAGTCTGAATAAACGAAAAATATTGCCTAACGAAATAGATTTTTGTATTCTGTAAACCAAATCAATCACGTAAAGAAAAAATTAACAACACATATGTATATATACACATAGACGTGACAGGGACTGCTTCAGGCTACTAATAGAAAACGCAACCTATGAAGAAGACAAGCCTTGACCAAAGAGAGTGTGCACAGATCATCTGAGACGAGCGGTTGGAAAGTGAAGGATGAAGTACTGGGAAGAGAGGAAGAAAAAGAAACACCTTAAGTCTTGAGTTATGTGCGGTCCATAGATAGACAAATTCATAAATAAAAATGTATACATATAATTATTTATTCAATATAAAATGTTAACTATAAGCAAAAGCGTTTTTGTTTATTTGAACTATTTTCTTTGTTTCTCATTGTATTAACCCAAGAAGCAGCTACTATTTGTATAGTGTTACATGCGTTCCTGATTTCTATGATTACATTACTATTATCATTTAAGTATGCATACAGAATGTAACGTGCAATGTAAACACCTGAAAAAAGTACCACAACAACCCGCGAAGCGAGTTGGGATCATTACATAGGAGAGAATGTACAGTCCCTAAGCCAACTGTTGTTCAGGAAGGTGGTATGGCGAAAAACACATTAAACTGCCAGGTTCTTCAAATTCATATTAAAAGGTATTCCCGCTTTAAAATTATATATACTTGTATTCCAATTGAAATACAATTTTTCTGGGTTATTAATAATGGCTAAGAGGATCTATTAGATCCTACGGGATCCACCTATGGCTGTCGATAGATTAAATAATTTATCTGAGCCCGAAAACCCACAGTACAGTGACTCAGCGCTCTACATACGGAGTTATCCCTTATACAGATAGATCATTTTTAACTGAATATAATTCAGGGACTTTCTGGTCGTTACCTTATAGTAGTTTTATTATTTATTAGAGGAATAAAATGGTCCGGTTGGAAGTTGAAAAAAAAATTCTCTTAAGCAGGAGGAACTGTTTATTGGAAAGCTAACGTTTTATTATTAAAGATTTGTCTATTTGTCAAGATATTGTTTATTGTACAAAATATTAATTAAAGGACACTTTTTATGGCGGAATCGATGCTACTACCGGCTCGGCCTTCTAGAAGCTACATCCTGCAAGTCAGTCCTTAAAAAAATAATGAGTGCAGCTCAATGCCAACCACTAATGTTTTCTGGTTCCTTTGATTGGGTACCATTACTTTGATTTATTCCAATTGAAATACAATTTACATCTATAATTAGAACAACAGAACAATAAAAAATAAGAGTTTAGTTGTTATAAATATTTGAGAAACATTATATATTAATCACATATTAAAAAAATGGACTCTACACTCTCCGTAGGGACAAGGCCTAAGTAGTTAATAGTTAGTGATAAGGTCACTCTTGATTACATAGCTATCAACTTCGGTGTAGGTTCTCTTTTAGGATCAGCTAAACTCCTTGAAGTATTACTGATTTGATCCAACATAGGATATCTAGGACGAATTAAATCTCTTAATTAATGGGCACTCTAAAAAAAGATCACATAGCGCCGATTTTCCTCAACGATGATGAATTTATTTTTACAACTTCCTTAGGTAAAGCGTATATCATGATGTCCCAAATGTCACTTAAAAAATTGCGCTTGCTCATGTTTCTTACAGGAGTTTATTGCAGCCGGTATTCGAAGATGGATGGTCGATATATATTCAATACACCAACCTCTGTTCATTTAGAGAAACAATATCGACCCTCAACCGATGTCCTAAACGGGACGCGTGACCTACTCCATGACAATCAGCTTAGGTGCAGGAAATCGAATGGCAGCTATATCATGATGAGTGTTCATATATGTATATCTATATTAATCGTCTTAATGACTGCGGTCTCTAAATATAATCCTAGAAAACCCGAATGAAATCACCACCCAAAATGGCCTCCATTTACTATTTGCAAGAATTCACAGAGTTTCATCCACACTTTGCGTATCGACTTTGACTTAACGACAGATTCATCCAACGAAAGAAACTCCTTTATATTCTAAATAATTCTTATATGGACACACAAAAACAGGTCGGTTGGCTGAAAGCCGTAGCTTTACATAAGTAATTTAAAATTAAAATCGCGGTATTCGACGTTTTATTCATCGAACAAACATTGGATTGAAATTTTGAAAGGGTATATGAGAAACCTGTATTTCTAAAACAGAATTCACAGCTAGAGTACTCAGTAGCGCCAAAAAGGAAAGTAGAATAAGCATTTGTGGTGGATATCAAATGTTGGAGGGCAGGGAATTTGAAGTATCCAAGGGTTTCTTGATGCAATGTTGTTTTATAGTTTTAAAAAATACAAGTTATTTTCAAACATTTTTAACAATTGTCGATTTTCGTCTCCAAAACAAGGTCATTAGTAAATTCCAAGCTTTTTAATAATAACTCTAAAATGTTTATCCTTAGCGACAAATCATTCAATACAATTAAAGCGTACCGAGTTAAGATGTTTTCAAGACATTTCATTGAATGTATGGAAAAAATCTTGCACTTAATCTTTTTGATTTTTGTATCTTAGAGAAAATATGAATAAAACAAAAATAATAACACGAGTTGACATTGGTAGAACTTCAGGCAGCTAAAAACGCAAAATTTCATCAGGTGTTTATCTGTTTTTTCCGCCGATAATTTCTACACGGTCCATTCTAACGAAAACAAACATGATATAATAAATTTAAATGAGAACACCATAATAATACCGTTAACGAGTAAATTCAAAACTATCATAAAATAAAACATAAAACTGTGATTATTTTTGAAATACTGAGGTGGAGTACTTATATAATGTGCCTGTAGATTCTTGGCATGTACTTTAAGACATGTAATTGTATGTGTAATGCGTCAAAGTCGGCTGATTACTGAATTTTTAAACTAAGTCATCTCGGAATACTTACTGGAGACATTATTTTGAATTGCAAAAATAATTGGTATTTTAGGTACATTGTATGTATTGCCCCTTCGGTACAAAAAAAAACAAACAACTTTTTGACATTCTCCTTTTTCGCATATTCTTGAAAACTATTAAAAATAGGCCCATTTTTCATTTATTTATCTCTACACAATTATGTTCCAAAGGAAGTTGTGTAGTTTGGTCAAATGGTATCTGTTTCCGAAACCAATTGTAGCACTCACTTTCTCTCGACCGCAGTTGGATGACCACTTCCCTCGTAGCAACGCAAGGTATCAGGTAGTCTGGTTAATTGGATATATTCAAAACTGTATGAAGTATAATAAAATATTCCTTATAATTTTAAAAAATGGGAAATCCACCTAACTAGTGTACTTTTTTTTTGTCACCTCTCTTTTTTCCCATGCAAGAAACAAAATTACAAAAGAAGGGACAGATGTGAAGGATAAAATAAACGAGCCTGCCATTTATATGGTAACCTCAGTCGAGCTGAAAAGGATCCCGGGCGTTCTCAGGCACTCTGAATATATTGTCTTGAGTGACATGACGAAACCGGCCTTCAAGAGTACCAACCTCACCTCTTAACTTTTAGCGAAACTTCAAAAATTTAACCGAGGTGTTCAATTAGGGCTTGAAATACCATACTTAAAAAAAAACTTTTAATAAACTTTGATTTCATATTTATTAAGTTAAAGTTTGTATTGTGATTGAACAGGCCTACAATTGATTTGCCATAGTGTTTGGAGAACATTTTTTTTTTTATGTAAGGAAGAAATAATTGGGGGTGCAGTCAATGAAAACACCATAATAAGTGCATACTTATTCATTGTGTGCCGACGTTTCGATCTACAATGTAGGCCATCTTCAGGGCTATGAGAGAGAAACAAGCATAACAGTATTTTATGTATCATAGTATTTTTAAGTTCTTGAAAAATTCATGGAAATAATTTGAATATTTATTTTTTTTTTAAATATACCGCTACAGCACATAAAGGGGATTGTAGTAATTTTTCCTAGATATCGCTCAACCGCCAGACCATTCCTCCGATTAAGGGTACCTATAAAGAGGCTTGGTGAGCCCCGGGAGAGTCTCCAGAGCGCACATGTTCCATCTCCGGCTATAGGTTAAACAAATTATCTGCTACAGCCGGTTTTGATCCCAAGACGTTCTGCACGGCGATTCTACCACTGAGCTACCCGGCTTCCTTTATATAATATATCATAATGACAAAAATATATTATAATGACAAAAATATATTACAATACAACGCTTCTCTTCAGAATAAAACAAAGTTTACAAAAATAAAATAAATAAAAATTAATAAAAATATAATAAACATTAACATATTAAAATAATGTTTACAAAAGTAAAATAACTTTGAACATTACCAATTAAACTGATATTACAGTCTGTTTTAAATAGATACAAACATCATAATATTTTTCAGTTCTTGAAAAATTCATGGAAATAATTTGAATATTTATTATTTTTTTTTAATGTTTTTAAATATAGGATATTTTTACGAAAGAAGAACTTAGAAGGTTTAGGATTACTGATGAGGAATGCCTAGACAGAGAGAGATTTAGGAAAAAAAAAATCAGGGTCCTTGTGGAAGAGAGAACGAAACATGGGCATGGCACAGATAGGTGGAGGAGAAGAAAAATACACAAAAAATATGATATCAGCGTTGTCCTTTGTTGGACAGTTAAAAAAATCAATTAAACAAGCATTGTAATATAAAAGTTAACTATAAAACCGCTTGTGTTTTAATTCAGAGGGACATACAATTTTTGTAAACTATTTAATTTTTTCCATAGATTCACTGGCTTAAGGATCTTCAGAAGTGTTCTTATTATGAAAATTTAAATAGTTAAATGAGAAGAACCATCCAAAAAGAATGATTACTTAAAAATAACAACTTCGCCAACAGAGCAGACAAACTCTAGTTCCTAAAGAAATAGTTTTAAGTATTCGGTTCGTAAAAGATGAGATACTCAAAAGAGCTATTCGACAAAAACAAATATATCCCCTAACCTTAATACAGCCTTCCCTATACTGACATGTACATCCAGCTTTATATAAATAATAAATAAATTTTAAAAAAGTGGACAGATCAATAACAAATATTATATTATATATTCACATCTGACGTGTAATACTCGTATTATAAAGATGTTTTAATAGACACGCTTAGATGTTATCATAGAAATTTACATAAAAAACATAATTATCATAAACTTTTTTTAATTAAACATAAACTTTATTCATCTATTATTTTAAAACTAAAAAAGAAATAACACAAAAATAATTAAACTTCAATAACAATTCTAGTAGTGAGTCATGATAACCTGACCTAGTAACCTACCCACATTTTCTAATCACTTCATTAATTTCATATTATTTTATTAAATATCACATAATGATAATACAAATTAAATAAAAATTTAAAGAATTATTCTTGTTAATTTATAAATTTATAATTTCATAAGGATTTTAAACAATAGAAAAAATTACATTAACTCTCTTCTTATCTCATAGTTCAAAGTCTCAAATCATTCCTTAAAACTTGGAGTTGACCCTTGGGGTTAAGTATTCCCTAGATGATGAAAATTTTACTGATTATTAATATCGCAATGCATTTTAGAGGTATCTATGCTTTATTTCGCTAATTTTTGGGACAAAGAATTTTAAAATATAAATTTACTACAAAAATTAACAATTTTTATATGGAGCAGAGCTTTGGGGTTCACATACACAAGACAACACAGTACAAAATTCTCAGAAAAATTATTAAGGCACCATGGTATATTTCGAATCACACTATACACAAAGACATGAACATTCCCGCTATAAAATCATATATTCATAACAAATACACAACATTCCACTCATCGATACAATATCACTCAAACTCGCTCGTTCTTCCGCTTTCCTACTCCCTGTTACCTGGACTTGATAAGAAAAGATTAAAAAGATATTGGCCTAGAGATTTACTCTACTATTGATATTTTTTTTTTCTTTTTTGTATTCCAAAACTCGATGATCATGTAGAAAAGCGAAGAGAACGACACTTCGATCAAATTTGCTGGATGCCCAATTGCGCAGGTGCAAATGCAAATTAAATAATAAATAAATAAAATAAATTTATTTTAAAAAAGTGGACAGAATTTAAATTAATAATTAAATATGCCATCCTTCAGTTTTTGAAATTATTTATTAAGAGGTAAAACCACAGAACTTTATAGCTTTACTGTAACATAAATTTATTTTCAAGATATATTGTCGCTTGCATGTCTTGTTAACAAGCTATCAACCCAATTACAGAGGCTATATGTAGGTTAAGGTTTGGTGTAACCTGTTCAAGATTAAAGTTTTATTATAATTAGATATGTGTTCCAGACGACCTTCGCCCGCGTATTCACTGATAATCTTGGTATGTTGAATTCGAGATTTTTGTAATTGTTTTTACTATTTATTTTAGTATTTTATGATTATTTAATTAGACTTATGATGTGATATATAGCAGTAAAAAAATGTTAGCCAAATAGTTTATAGTATCCTAGTCGCTTCTATATAATAGATGTGAAAAAAGGGTTGAGTGAACAGTCAAGATGATAGAATTTCATATTTAATCGAAAGTTAAAAAAGCACCAATATCCAAGGATAAACATATTCAAAAAGCCAAATCTATATTAAATAATAATTGTATTGTAGACGGGATGGTCAAAATTACATGAAACCAGAAAATCTGAAATGTTGGCGATTAAATGAATGAAACATTGGCCAGATATGAAACAGGTAGGTCAGTACTTGTCATGAATTGATGAAGATTTGATAATTAAAATATAAACACTATTCCCTAATTGAAAACATTAAAATAAAATTTAATTTAAGAAAAAATACCAAGATACTATTTATCCAAAATATTATTACTTTATATAGCCAATAGTTTCAGATAGATTGTCGCTATTACTATTTTAATGAATTTCATTGTATGATATATTATTGTAGCATACTTACATAATTATAATACTTAAAGGATATGATTCAACATTTTATTGTATGAAACATTTGGGGGTTACCTAACACAATGAAACTTCCCTTACCGGATACTTTTCTATGATAAACTAATGATAGTTTTATTTAGGTCACAGACAAACATGTTAAAGCTTTATGTAAATGCATTTTAAAATGTCCACTTCCAAAGTGGAGACATTTTTATTGTCATCGGTACTTTATCTACAACGACGGATATAGACTATCAGAATATATATATATATATATATATAATTAAATAAAAAAATAAAAATTTGCATGAAAAATCCTACAAGCATATAATTTCGTTACTAAAATTAAAAATAAAATAAAAGTATTTTGTTGTTAAGAAAACATAAAACAGATTCAAGCGGAATGTACTGCATAATTTAAAGACAGACATATGAATTAAAACGTAAGCATAACGTGCTTTATCAACGTATGTTTGGAGTTATTTAAGCAATTAGAACCTAATTATTTCGTCTAATAACTGTAAAAAATATTTCGTTACATATTTAGAAGCTATACTCCGCATTAAAAGTGAAAAAAGGTTTTGTTCATTCCAACTATTCACTAATTTACATAATATTAACCTTTGTTGTTTATATATTCACCTTTCATTTTCTCGAAAAAACAATTATTATTGTTAAATCGAATTAAACAATTAGCGGATGCTGAAAGCACTATATGGCATTCAGTGTAGGCTTAATATTGAAACGAACTTATAGGGACAAAGAAATCTCTGTTGAATTCAAGAAGTCTTTATTTTGAATTGAAATTGTGGAAGTTAAAAAAAATGACGAAAAAATATATTTATATTCAAATTTCTAGGCACGAATAAAATCTCCATTCTATCTTGTTTACTTTTAATTTTCTCCTTTATTGTTTTTTTAAATTTCATATAGTTTATTTTCAATTTTTTTTTTTTTTTAAATAGTTTAGAGAATAAAGGGACATGAGATGCAGCCTGAGAAACTCCATCTTCTATCTTCAAGGTTCCTTTCACTTTCACCACTTGTTTTCTATAACCATTACTAAGAGTTTCTCTTATACAGAGAACGCTCCCTTAAAAAATATATAAAACAAAAAATAATGCATCAAAAGAATGTTATAACATGTGTCAATATATAAAAATACAAAACATCAAAGATCATAAATAAAAGAAAAAATCACATCATACAAAAACAGGCCTTTATTTTTTTCATTCAGAATTTAAATCATTAATAATTATGCATACTTAATTCTAATAATGGTGCAGAGATAATGCAAATGGCCCTCTGTTTTATTTCGTAATTGTTATTTATTTTTTTAATCCCTAATTTGCATGCTTTATTACAATGGAACGTCGAAAAAGAACGGTTTTATTAAGGAATCAAGCATTCTCTCCATCTATTGTTAGAAAATATGTCACTTTCTTTTAAAACATGGGTTTGATAAAATACTTTGCTATACTCGATTGAGAATAAACGTCAGATTATGGAGGAATAGAATGAAACGATATATTGATTAATATGATTAATTCTTATTATTATTATTAATTATTTAATTATATTATACGTTTTATAAATTGTATTTAAATTTAGGACTTAGAAGATATATAAATAAAAGCATACTGTTCACTTTCAAACTAACCGACAGCCACTGAGTCTATCAATTAAGGTTTATAACGAATCTGTAATTGGCGGGTCATACGGTCACCGTTAGGTTCTAGTAGCTCATGACATGCCAACGATCGGACGTAAAAAGGTTTACAATTTTATTATTTATTATTATTAAATTTAAATTTATATTTAAATACTTATGTTTTAATTTAAATTCATACAATCAACTAAGAACTTAGAAGATTGGTAAAATTTGATAAATCTTTTTTTCTAATTTTATTAGGCCTATATATATCTTATCAGAATACCGACTGAAATCGTTCATATTGAGGTCAAGTTACCATTAAGAGAGGGACGGATTATTACGTCGTCATGCCAACAATCCAGTAGGTTAATCAACAATTTCGAAAAAAAAAAAACAATCACTGGATTGGAGAAGATTGAGGCGTACTGGATCAATACCGGATAGCTCTGAAATATAAAAAATTGACTTTTTCTTATTTCTCTTTAGTTTAGGCAAGTTATTATGTCTAACATGACACTTTTCGCGATGTTAGTCAGAATCCTGTAGTTAGGTAGCATAAAGCATCGTTTAGCTAAAATAGGGAAAATGTGAAAAAGTCAACTTTTGAAATTTGCAGTAATTGATTCTTGATCTTGATCGCCTCAACGTGAAATCAGTCATCATCATCTTGAAATCACTTATTTGAAGAGAATAATTCGCAAACTAAGATCCCTTTCCTAAGAAATGAATACTTAATTTCAAACGAATTAGTTATAGATTATGAGTTATGAGTTATTAAACATGACGGTTTATTGTCAGCTCAGTATATCGAATTTGCTTGAAAGCCAATGTTTTTTACGTTTTTACTATGTTCACTTCTAAGAGCAAACCAATGGTCTTATATATGACAATTGTCTAAAGAAGTATAAAAATTTACTAATATACAGTACAAATCGATAATTAATATCGTATATATAATCATAAAACCAATATAATATACAGTCATAAAACCAAAAATCTGTTCAAATAAGATGTGAGTTACTAGCAAGATGTACGTTACTAGTAATAACTAATTAAGTTCGTACACTTGTTTTAAGCATATGAAAAAATTAGAGAAGAAATAAATCTTGCAAAATCATTAGAAATTAGACGTGATTGAACTTAAACCACACATTTATTAATACTATTAATAAATTTTACTATCAGATTTAATAAGAAGAAAATGAAAATTATTAACGACTCTAGAGACATTAACAATTTCAGATTATAAGGTTATAAGGAAAAAATTGTAATGCTTCATAAAACAATACTAAATACTGAATGGTCTTGACTTTTAAAAAACTATACTCTAAATATTTTCAAATGATACTTCTTACAATTCTTAGCTTTATTTGCTAAGAATAAAGTTGATATACTTTACTATTAGCATCTTTCGCCTTGAGGTCTGTATTGAACAAGTACAAACAACAAAATCAGTTACATTAAAGTAGATGTGCACAATTCATCTGCTTGACGATATGTAGGAAAGATGTAAATATCGAGACATATTTTATCGAAAGTTTATTAGTTTATCGTATAAAATAATATGCGATATAAATTATATCGATTATATAAAGTATATCGAAATATTAGTTAGATACATCAATGAAATATTTCTATGAAAGCAGAAGAAAAAAAAAATGGATTTATATTTAGTGAAGGAAATGGAAATAGAACCTAACAAACCTGTCGGAAAAAAAATCTTTGTATTTCTGTTAAAACATACATATTTTTCAAGGAAGAAATAGTTGGGGGTGCAGTCAATGAAAACATCAAAATAAGGATAACTTATTTATTATGTGCCGACGTTTCGGCCTACAATGTAGGCCATCTTCAGGGCTAAGAGAAACAAAACAGAAATATATAAAAACGTAGCAGCAACAAGAATATATAAAGTGGTACAGGAGTGGAAATAAATTAGATTATTGAAATAAAATTAGATATGATGAAATAGTGAATAGAAGATATAAGATAAATAAGAATGCCTATAAGACAGGTTACAGAATAATAAACGTAAAAAGTGATGGATAAAAATAGAATGTAGATGATGAACAGAAATTCTAATAGTGACAGATAAAATAATACAATAATAAGAATATAAAATAGGAAAAATACATGTCAAAAAGGGGATAAAATGTAAACAATAATATAAAGGGAAAGAAAAATGAGGAGGTAAACGGAAAGATACAAAATAAGAAGATAAAATATAGAAAAAGGGGGGAATAAAGTGTAATAATACAAGCATAAATAGAAAGAAAGGCTGGATAAATTTCAAAAATTAAACATTGAAAAAAAGGGGTATATATCTATGAACTATGAAGAATGAAAAGAGAAGGAAAAAAAGTGAGGAAAGTTAATAAGTAACTTAATATAAGTTAATATGTTATAAGTTATAACATAATATAATTTATAAGTTATAAGTTAATATGTTATAAGTTAATATGTAAGTTAATATGTAACTGTATACAATTAGAAAGAAGTGGCATAAATGCAAAATAAGATGAGAATTTAATATAAACATATAGAAAGTAGGTGAAGAAATACAGTAGATGAAAAATATGAGGCTAAATAAGAATGAACTCTATACTATTAACATATGATGGATGCCAAAAGTAGGTGTGAGAACAGGTGCGAAGAAAGGTGAATGTGAAAAGGAAGGAGATAAGATAAAAGTGTACTAACCGAATAAAACAACTTGCAGGTTAGGCCGCTCAGAGACAAGTAAGCAAAAAACCGTTACACCGGGCAGGCGGAGGCGATAAAGGCGAACTCTGACGGCCAAAAAATAATGACACAGGAGGGGGAAGGAGAAAGGTAGAATCGGTGGATGTAAGAGGCCGTAAATAATGTAAAAGGCGTGAAAATTAAAAATTAAAAATTAAATAAAATTAGAAAGGAAAATTGCAGATGTAGTGGATATAAGTGACCGTAAAAAATGTAAATTGAGAGAAAATTAAAAATTAAAAGTGGTATTATATCTATGAACTATGAAGAATGAAAAGAAAAAGAAAATAAGTGAGGAAAGTTAAATTGTAACTGTATACAATTAGAAAGAAGTGGCATAAATGCCAAAATAAGATGAGAATATAATATAGGCGATCTAATATAATATAGGCGATCTCGAGAAAAATAAAAAGTAAAAGTCAAATGGTCAAAATGTAATTAAAAAAAGGCTTAATAAATTAAGAATGTAAGGTTATTTTAGTAAATTAAAAATATGGGCGTAGGTTAGGGATAGGTGATGGGAGTGGGTCTTGGCATTAACGGTAGAGGAATCTAAATTGATGTGAATGGTTTCTGAGAGGATGCGTTTATTATAATTAGGAACGGAGGCTAGGATCGACGTGTTTTCGAAGTCAAAAATGTGGTTAAAGGATAGGGCGTGTTCAGAGAGTTTAGAAGCGGTTGGGTTGTGGGAGGAAATGGAGTATTTGTGTTGGGTAATGCGGTCTTTAAGTAGATTTTTGGTTTCGCCGATGTAGGAAGAGTTGCAGTTGGGAGTAGAACAAGGAATGCGATAGACGACCTGAGAACGATGTTTTAGTGGAATGGGATCTTTAACACGGGTATAAATATTGGAGAGTAGGTTGTGGGATTTAAAGGCGATGCGTAAATTGGGGATAGCGGAACTTAGAGATTTTTGAATGTTATTAGAGAGGGAGGGTATATATGGCAAGGATCTGTATATAGGGATAGAAGGCGGATGTGGAGAACGGGTGCGGGTGGGTGGGTTATAATGGTGATGGATGAGTTTATTGATAACATGGGGAGGAAAATTGTTTTTTAATAGGATTGCTTTGATGCGTTGGGTGTTGGTGTTATGGAAGCAAGCGTCGGAGAGGGATAGGCCACGGTGGATGATATTTTTGGCGACATTGATTATTTGGTGGTGCGGATGTTGGGAGTAATAATTGAGGAGTCTGCCAGAATAGGTGGGTTTCGTATACCAATCAGTGGATAAGGTGTGATCGGGATTTCTAATGATACGGAGGTCAAGGAAAGGTAGGGATTTGTTATGTTCAAGTTCAACAGTGAAATGTAGGCGGGGATGGTATGCATTGAAGGATGATAATAAACCTGGAATGATGTTAGGATTTAGGATAAGGAGGAGGTCGTCCACATATTTTTTAATGAAAATGACATCGTCACGGAACTGGGGTAGGATGGAGCTAAAATCTACCCAAAAGGTGATGAAAACTGGGTACTTAACATCTCTTCCACCAACATCCCCACCCATGTCAACAACATTCTTTCCCTAGGACCAAACTTTTCTGCACCCTCCTCCTCCTTCAAAAAAATTATACCTGACCTATTGACAGACTTAGAATATATCCATAATGACCCCCTCCTCAACCATTCACTTGTTCAACCTGATCTTTCACGAGTCGCTGTAGCTAATATCATTTCCAACTTCCTTCAGCACCCCCATTCCACCCCTTCTAATTTCTCCCCGCAATTTTTCAAAGACCTTGCGTCCACACGCTCGTTTCTTCAATCTCATGACGACTTAATTGTCACCAAAGCTGACAAAGGTAACTCTACTGTAATTATGGACCTTTCTGATTATAACCTCAAAATTAATTCCCTTCTTTCGGATACTTCCACCTACAAACCCATTCCTCGTGATCCTACTACATCTCTCCAAAAACAATTCAACCTCCACCTAAAAAGCCTTGTCAATTCTAAATTAATTACCTATCCTGTTTACAGAAACCTCATTTCCTATAATTCCTTAGCCCCCCGCTTTTATGGTCTTCCCAAAATCCACAAACCCAACAACCCCCTCCGTCCTATTACAGCTAACGTCAATTCACCATCTACAAAACTTAGCAATTTCTTACTTTCTTCCTTACAAGTCCTCAGCCGTAACAACCCATATGATATCCAAAACTCCTTTCATCTACGTGATCTTTTAACATCCCTCACCATTCCTGATCATTACATCCTCACTTCCTTCGATGTCGAAAGTCTTTTTACCAACATACCCTTAGATAAAGCCCTTGTCATTATAGATAACAACTGGTCACTCATAGAACCCCATACCTCTCTCAACCGGTCCTCATATCTCCAATCCCTTAAACTCTGCTGCGAATCCGGCTATCTCACTTTCCATGGACAGTTCTTTAACCAAATTTCTGGACTGGCCATGGGAAATCCCCTCGCTCCTGACCTCTCCAATATTGTCCTAAATGACCTTCTAGACTCCATCCTACCCCAGTTCCGTGACGATGTCATTTTCATTAAAAAATATGTGGACGACCTCCTCCTTATCCTAAATCCTAACATCATTCCAGGTTTATTATCATCCTTCAATGCATACCATCCCCGCCTACATTTCACTGTTGAACTTGAACATAACAAATCCCTACCTTTCCTTGACCTCCGTATCATTAGAAATCCCGATCACACCTTATCCACTGATTGGTATACGAAACCCACCTATTCTGGCAGACTCCTCAATTATTACTCCCAACATCCGCACCACCAAATAATCAATGTCGCCAAAAATATCATCCACCGTGGCCTATCCCTCTCCGACGCTTGCTTCCATAACACCAACACCCAACGCATCAAAGCAATCCTATTAAAAAACAATTTTCCTCCCCATGTTATCAATAAACTCATCCATCACCATTATAACCCACCCACCCGCACCCGTTCTCCACATCCGCCTTCTATCCCTATATACAGATCCTTGCCATATATACCCTCCCTCTCTAATAACATTCAAAAATCTCTAAGTTCCGCTATCCCCAATTTACGCATCGCCTTTAAATCCCACAACCTACTCTCCAATATTTATACCCGTGTTAAAGATCCCATTCCACTAAAACATCGTTCTCAGGTCGTCTATCGCATTCCTTGTTCTACTCCCAACTGCAACTCTTCCTACATCGGCGAAACCAAAAATCTACTTAAAGACCGCATTACCCAACACAAATACTCCATTTCCTCCCACAACCCAACCGCTTCTAAACTCTCTGAACACGCCCTATCCTTTAACCACATTTTTGACTTCGAAAACACGTCGATCCTAGCCTCCGTTCCTAATTATAATAAACGCATCCTCTCAGAAACCATTCACATCAATTTAGATTCCTCTACCGTTAATGCCAAGACCCACTCCCATCACCTATCCCTAACCTACGCCCATATTTTTAATTTACTAAAATAACCTTACATTCTTAATTTATTAAGCCTTTTTTTAATTACATTTTGACCATTTGACTTTTACTTTTTATTTTTCTCGAGATCGCCTATATTATATTAGATCGCCTATATTATATTCTCATCTTATTTTGGCATTTATGCCACTTCTTTCTAATTGTATACAGTTACAATTTAACTTTCCTCACTTATTTTCTTTTTCTTTTCATTCTTCATAGTTCATAGATATAATACCACTTTTAATTTTTAATTTTCTCTCAATTTACATTTTTTACGGTCACTTATATCCACTACATCTGCAATTTTCCTTTCTAATTTTATTTAATTTTTAATTTTTAATTTTCACGCCTTTTACATTATTTACGGCCTCTTACATCCACCGATTCTACCTTTCTCCTTCCCCCTCCTGTGTCATTATTTTTTGGCCGTCAGAGTTCGCCTTTATCGCCTCCGCCTGCCCGGTGTAACGGTTTTTTGCTTACTTGTCTCTGAGCGGCCTAACCTGCAAGTTGTTTTATTCGGTTAGTACACTTTTATCTTATCTCCTTCCTTTTCACATTCACCTTTCTTCGCACCTGTTCTCACACCTACTTTTGGCATCCATCATATGTTAATAGTATAGAGTTCATTCTTATTTAGCCTCATATTTTTCATCTACTGTATTTCTTCACCTACTTTCTATATGTTTATATTAAATTCTCATCTTATTTTGCATTTATGCCACTTCTTTCTAATTGTATACAGTTACATATTAACTTACATATTAACTTATAACATATTAACTTATAACTTATAAATTATATTATGTTATAACTTATAACATATTAACTTATATTAAGTTACTTATTAACTTTCCTCACTTTTTTTCCTTCTCTTTTCATTCTTCATAGTTCATAGATATATACCCCTTTTTTTCAATGTTTAATTTTTGAAATTTATCCAGCCTTTCTTTCTATTTATGCTTGTATTATTACACTTTATTCCCCCCTTTTTCTATATTTTATCTTCTTATTTTGTATCTTTCCGTTTACCTCCTCATTTTTCTTTCCCTTTATATTATTGTTTACATTTTATCCCCTTTTTGACATGTATTTTTCCTATTTTATATTCTTATTATTGTATTATTTTATCTGTCACTATTAGAATTTCTGTTCATCATCTACATTCTATTTTTATCCATCACTTTTTACGTTTATTATTCTGTAACCTGTCTTATAGGCATTCTTATTTATCTTATATCTTCTATTCACTATTTCATCATATCTAATTTTATTTCAATAATCTAATTTATTTCCACTCCTGTACCACTTTATATATTCTTGTTGCTGCTACGTTTTTATATATTTCTGTTTTGTTTCTCTTAGCCCTGAAGATGGCCTACATTGTAGGCCGAAACGTCGGCACATAATAAATAAGTTATCCTTATTTTGATGTTTTCATTGACTGCACCCCCAACTATTTCTTCCTTGAATTAGAAGATACAGTCGACCAACTCTTCTCTAACATACATATTTTTCCAATATCTCAAAATCCTTTAAAAAGAGAATGGTAAATAATTTAAAATACTTGGGATCTGATATTTAAAATATTTATGTATATATTATATATATTTCTGTATGGCAATATGGCTGGTGGATGGAATGGCAGCAGATGCTTAACCACTTGTCCCAGGAAACAGATGCGGCATGAGATAGACCACACTGACGTTGAAGATAGACTAAGTCAGCGTTGGATATCCGCGAAATTAAGCAAGTTTCGGGGGAAAAGTTATAAATTGAAGGCATTACACATTATAGCAGGCAGGCCTTATCGATTTATCGATGTTAAAACGATAATGGTCAAACAGAAATAGGAAAGTCATTGGCCGAAATATATCCCTCATAGTGCCAGGTGCTTTAAAAGGCGTCATTTATCTTTATTATTCTGCCATGTTCATGCTGGAAATAAATCAAGTTAGCATAATACAGCCATTTTTTTCCTTTACACTAATCGTCAACTATCAATTCGTAACATTGATTCAAAGGCTTAAAGCAAGAAGCATTTCAGATTACTGCGTAAAAACAATATTATTTAGTGCATATTTATCGGTAACAAATATCAGCTTATACGGATACATAACCGGTTAAGAGCTTATTAAAATGCAGAATTATTAATTAGGAATAAACTTGTCCCTAGATATCAAAAAAATGTATGGAGTGGAAGAGGAAGATAAAGGGGGGACGTTCGTGAACGACAACAGGCCTTGAACCTCCTTGTTTTGAAAAACTATCGATATTAGTTTCATTGAGTTCGGAAAAATATTTCTGTCAGAGCAAGGCATTACGTTTATTATAGTATATCTTGCAGCATGTGCGTTCAAGGACATGCATACTGGCATGAGTGCATTAAGTCGATTCTGAAAAGACGCATAAGAATTTAGAACGCAATATTTCTTCAGTGTATATATATCCAATCATAAAACAGGATTTTTCTAAATTATTCTGTAAAACTTTAACCAAATGAAATGAATGATAATTGAATAAGTTGCGGTTGTGAAAATAAAATATAATAATAAACCCGCGATTTATCTGTAAAAAATAAAGCATATTAACAATATGATATAGATAAATAATAAAATCTCTTATTCGACTGCCATTTTGAATCAAAATGGCGGATGATACATAAAACCTGAAATTTCTTTATATAATATAATTCTGAAATCATTAACTCTTTATTTTTATTCAATCACAAAAGATTATTAATAAATTTAATTAATAATCCATATAAATATTAACTACTTTGAAAAAGATTACCTAAAATATCCATCAATAAAAACTGGTATGGCAAATGCCATTATGTAATAAATATGTTATAGGATTTAATCGGTTTATTCATTATTGATTACATTTTTTTTTTTTATATTTTCATATATCTTATTTTACTTTTTACTCTTTCTAAGGTATATCCCTGTTCAATTTAAGCTTCCTATTTACTCTAATCTAATACATTTTATTTAAAGGTTTTCTTATTTTACAATGACAATAGTTTAAAAAAGGTTTATACACGTTAAGGTATTATCATTCACAGTAAAACTACTGCTTCAATGAGGTTAGAGCGTAAGGAAAACTCGCAAATTTTTATTCATAAAATTTAAAAATAGAATAATCAAAATAGGGTCAAATGTTAACATCCATAAGCTACAACATACGAATACAATGAATCTCCTAATATTTTTAATTTTATATATACATATATATATATATATATATATATATATATATATATATATATAAACAACTGTACAATTTATGCCCTAAGAATAAATAACACAGTGGAGCTAAAGATTAAAATCGAATAAAAAATTAAACGAGAGGACAGAAGACTTGGAAAAAACTATGAGGAAAAGACGACTAAACATCTACGGCACGTGGTCAGGATGAATCACAGAAGGTCGAACAAGCAGATATTTGGTGATATATACAACCTGAAAAGCCTGAGTGGTTATGCTAAGCAGATGAAAGAAGAACTTAAAAAACTTGGAATTATTGATGATGACTGCCTGGACAGAGAGATGTTTAGAGATGTTCCGACTTAAAAACATCAGGTTCTTCTGGAGGAGAAAATGAAGTATTCGGAGAGAATAAAGGATTATTGGAGGAGAAGAAAGAATAAACGAAAAACGTGATATTTGCGTGGTTCTTTGTTGGCCAGTTCGCAAAAAAACAAAAAAATAACTGAGAAAAAATGTTTAAATGATAAGTATTAAGCCATCTAGAATGAGTAGTTAAACCTTATGTAATAACCTTCCAAGTAAGCCCTACATAAGTTTTGATTAGCATATCGAATTTCGTTCATCAAACCATGAGGTTGCACATTGTTATGTCCCCCACCACAATTGTTTCTGAGTCAGCCATTATCAGAGCATTTAAAAGTCAAATTTTCCTAACACAAAGATGGCTTCAACACATTTTCCTTATGTCTCAATAATTACTTTTTCATAACGGATGAAAACATTGTTAAGAAGAAATGGGATTCAAAGTAAAACCAAATCTGTCTAATATACTATGTATTTTGTTTTAGAACAGAGAATATTTATTTTGAATGTGACTACCTTTTGTTTTTCTACTGTTTTTTCTAAAATAAGCCACATGTCACGTATTATAAAAATAGGTAATACATACCTAAAGACTTAAACAAAATTTATGATTTTGAAAATAAAAACATAGTTTAATATTTAACTTTGATGAGATTAGGTGTTTGCTAATCTTGAATACTTGCTTGCAGTAGCACAATGAAAAGCTGAGTCATGTTCTTCTCATAGCTAGATTGTGTATGCGTCAACGAAGCAGACCAAATCGTTAAAAATCTCGCGATGTTAACTAATTAATTTTAATATTTTTAATTTTATTAATTAACATCTTCTAGGCAAAAAATTGGGGATATTCTCCACGGTCTTTATTAATTCATAAAACAAACGTATAACGAAGCTTTTGATAAACCTCACACTGCATGAGCTGTAGAGAGCTTGATGATGAAGCTTTTTATACTATATAAGTTTAGTTTAATTTGGCTGTTGACAAGATTTTGAACACAGAAAAATAGTAATAAAATTTTTTTATATACTGTATGAATAGTTATTGTATTTTAAATTGGCTTTTTCAGCATTCATAGGCATAAAGTCGAAACAAATACTAAAATTTATAATCATAGAACCACGTTGTAATAACATAAAATTTGTCATCATTCAAAATTTATAAAATATATAAAATAGAGCCAAAAGCGTAATGTTTAGAGCCTGTTTGGGCTGTTGATCGTTGGGATATATTGCACCTTTTTCTTCGAGATGTGATTCACATAACCCTTTTTGTTTTTGTGTCTTGATAATGCCTGAATAGGCGAAACGTCGACTGGTAAGTGGGTGTATTACTAGATTTGAAACATAAGGCTTTGTAGTGTGGTTTTTCCCAATTGCATTATAATTTATAAAATATATTTTATAATTTATTTTATTAGAAACTAGCGACCCGCCCCAGCTTTGCACGGGCAATAAAGCATATTATGCATTATGTAGATATTATAAACATAGAAACAAAACTAAATATTTCTTTAAAAATTAATTTATTTTTATGCGCGTTAATTATTTGCGATAACCCATAAGATACTCATTTAAATTATATGACATAAAATATTCTAATAATGCCCATAAAATGCTTAAGGTAACTAAAGTAATATAAGCTGATAAGAATTAACACTATACTCGTCAAAATAGCTTTACAAATAACGCATTGTAAATTTTTTAGAAAATAAAATAGGTAAAATATGCTATCCTTAAAAAATAGATATATATTATTTCTGATTTTTTGTAGATCTATAAAAAAGGAATGTCAAAGGGATCAGGCAGCATCTTCTATGAAACCTCCCTGGAGGTTATACTTTTTCTTACACTTCAAACAATTATTGTTATATTCCAAATAATTTACACAAAACCTTGACAAATTATATACCAAAACCATTCTCGCGTATCACTCTATCTATTGGTGAAAACCGAATGAAAATCCGTGCAGTAGGTATTGAGTTTACCACGAACAGACAGAAAGACGCAGCTGAGGGCTTTGTTTTATATGTATAGATAGATAGATAAGATATATTAGGCAGCGTCTTCTGTGAAACCTCCACGCGGCTATACTTTTTCCAACATTTCTGACTATTTTCGTTATATTCAAAAAATTTACACAAAATCTCGATAAATTATATACCTAAACCTTCCTGGTGAATCACTCTATCTATTGGTGAAAACCGCATGAAATTCCGTGCAGTAGTTATTGAGTTTACCGCGAACAGACGTGGTCGAGGACTTTGTTTAATGATTGTTTACATAGATGTATCCTATTATACGTTTATTATTATTTTGTTGTTTAATTAAAAAAGTAATAGATTTTTTTCCTGATGATTGGTCAATTATTGAGCAAGTGAATAAAAAATAAATTGTACGTGACTATTTTTGCTGTTTTACTACTTTTTTATTTCATTACCTGAAAAGTTGTTAATTTTTATGTATGAGGTATTTATTAATGTGAATCGATTGATGATTTGAAGTATTGTCATATAAAAAACAATAAATATTGAACTTTCTTGAATGATGTATCTGTTACACTTTTCAGGACTAGTTTTATTGAGTAGACTTAGGTCTGTTTGTATGGTGTCTTTTATATCCTAAAGGAACCTGGATTAGTGTTAATAAAGATAGTGAATTAGTATTTACTGGTTACTTATTTAGGCAGCTTCAGGCTGAAAATATAACCAGAAACCACTAAAGTTTTGTGCATAAATAGTGGGCGTAGAAACATGAAAGATTATTTGAAAATAATATGTTTTATCTTGTTTTTAATATTGTTTATTTAAACTAAATGCTTGCTTTTACATTCTTTATGTGCATATGAGTATCGCCTATACTTTCATACCTTAAATGATATTTTATCATTGAAAATATACCATCAATTTCGAACCGGTAAAATCCAGGCATTTGGAAAAGCATACCTAAGTTAATTACTGGGAGGAAATAACCAGTATCCTTGGGAAAGGAAAAAAAACAAAATAACAAAAAGTTAATTTTGCAATTACTAGATAATTTTCTTTGACGAGACATGAGGGGGTTTTAGGAGTCTATTAACTAGGAAGGTCGAAGTATGCTAAAGACTTTAATGTCCATATCGCTAATAGTCTCAGTCATCTTGATAATAGGCTTGCAGGATAATTATCCTTAATCTTCGAGGATTATTAAAATACAATATCACTAACTGTAAAAAATTAAACAAAATAATCAGAGAATAAGGTCGGGAAAAAATTGACCAAAATAGGATTTCAAAACGAAATAGAGGACCAATGCAAAAAAACTAATTATTCATTCATGCAATATCCTTCCAAGTGAAGGAACTGCTAGAATTTAGAGATAGCTTCAAGCTATTTTTAGTTATATTAGATTAATTCATCAATAAATATATTAATATGTATATTCTACTGATGCAAAAAGAGTTCCAATCCAAGACTTAAGTCTAAAATTTTCTACTAGGCAACAGCACCTCCAATTAAGAGTAGCAATAAGTATGAAAATATTTTTAACATTTTAACAATAATAATAAAAGGAATTTGGAGTCTGTAATCTTTGAGATAAAAATACAATCGAAAAAATTCCTATTTTTGAAAAATCCAAGCCATCTTTGCAGGAAATAACTGAAAACTAAATGCAAAGTATGCTTTTGGGACATAGAATGTATTGAACATGTTATTCCTGAACGATATAATTGTGTTTCATTTCTTTTATTACTGCAGGTGAAAATAATGAGACCTAACAAATAAAACTCTCAGTTTTTATAACTACCAAATACAATCAAGTAATGCTTTTCGCCCCAAAATACGTCGGTGAAGTACTACTGCATATCCTAGTATTAAAATCTTACAGAAAACGTTTATATGACGAAAACAGAGCTGCATAATGATTGTTTTTTTCTTTGAAGAATTCCGTTTTTTGTATGGCCACATTGTGTACCTAATGTACTGTATCACTAATTCACGATTTTTTAATCATTTCGTTCTGACTACATTTTTTATTTTCAACATTTTATTCTATAGTAGTTTCTTATACGTTTAATAATACACACAAAGAGCACTAACTCGAAATATTTATAATCATAAGTTATAAAAAAAATTAACATTATTTTTTTAATTTATAAGGCAATTTTGATGTAAGTAAAAATAATACCTGCAACATACCCTGAGGGTTTTTTTTTTCTTTTCATTTGATCATCTATTAGCGATGGACATAGAAGTTATTATAATTGGTAGGATTCTTGTTGACGTTAACAAAAATTATAATCAATAAAAATATATAAAACTATAAACTTCTAGGAAGCGGCGATCGTACCTACTTAAAAGCCAAATGTATTCATGACCTGCAAGTATTGTATAGACATGGAATACTAAGTATCAGGCAAGAAGAGGTATTCAAGTATTTCCTTACTCCAATAAAAAATGTCCAAAAAATAATCATTTTCATTCAACATTTAGCTTCTTCCAATCCGCTTTTGCATTAATTGGATAAAATTATGATCTATTTGAATAAATAAATGAAACTTTTCAATAATTTTAAAATATAATTAAATATGCAATGGAATAAAATAGGCATACAAATTTATAAAGTTCACGGTATTTATAATTTTAAAAACGTTTAAATAGAAATATTTCCGCCACAAAATGTCTACAAAATAGATAATATTTTAGGTAAATCGTCATAAATAAATACTAGGATCAATAATTCCATTCATTTGTCAATGCAAATAACAATTAAGCTTCACTAAGTAACGAAGAAACGAATTTAAATAGTTCAAATGTATGAAAGCTTGGCTCTTCTGAACAAATAAAAAAATGTGATAAGGTGTCCTTCACCTTCGAGGTACAGAAATGAATTAAATAATTCATTCCTTATAAATGATATCATAAATTAATATTACCATAAATGAATTTGTTGACGTTTAGTAGATGAGGGTCGAAATGGAAATAAACATGATCATTTTTTTGCTTTATTTTTACTTTTATTAACTGTTAGTTTATTAATTCATTTTAATGGAAATTTATGTATTTGAATAGTGCCATTTTTTTCGATCAATTATTTTTTAAATACATGATTATAATAACCTACTCCCACCTTTCAACTAATATGAAAATTTTAAAATAAAATCAATTGTTTTCCAAAGATTTAAAGGTTTTTTTGGAAGTTTTCGTTTGTCTTTCAAACGAACGAATGAATGTAATGAATTCAAATGAAATCATTAAAATATAAATACATTATTAACCGTTGAGGAAAAAATATATTTTTTTTAACAATTGAAAAGAAAAAGTATCAAGGTTAAAATTAAAAATGTGTGAAAATTGTTTAAAGGATTTTTTTGCTTTAAGATTTTATAAAAACTAGGCTAATTACTGTAACGAACGCAACCCATCTCAGAAGTTTTGTAATAAGTTACTACACTCCAACCCCAATTTGTTGTATAACATACCCTCTCTCCCTTCGAAAATCTTTTTTTTTTTTTAATAATTTTAAATAAAACATTTAAACAGCATGAAATCGTAGATTATTGAGTTCTAGAACTAAACGTTGAGTCCTTGCTATTCAGTTATTAAGGTGTAAGGTAAGCAAATGACTCTGCAAGGATATTCAGTGGAGGAGAATATTAAGCAATAATGAAGCATACCTTATGTCGTTATTAACATTAATCACTGTAACAAACTGTACATTTTTACCACCATCGAAAATTGTATCGCCCTCAAATCAGGGGCATTGGAGACTGAGTTGGCTAGCACTCATTAATTCGTTTAGGGTAATTTCTATTATTTTATCATGTTCTAGATTAGCGTTCACTAGAACAACATGGACAAGGCTATATTTACTAGGGATCTTTAAATGATAAGATATGAATCAAGGAGGATAGCTACAAGAAAAAGAAATTAATTTCAATCCCAAGGTCACGACGACTTGAGGCTAATAGCAACCGCTGATGTCGCAACCTTGGTTTAGGAGATTTTAATTAAGTAAGCCTCAGGTGTTTATGATCATTATTATTTATTGATGTAGCAGTTGTTTTGGAATTCTTTGTCCATCTCCATTCGTAAAACCTTATCTTCAACATCTCAACAGGAGCTCACTCAGCCTCTATAAAATGGGTTCCCTAATTATGGGAGGATATAAAATTAATCTCTTTTTTTTTTGACTCTGTTGGATGCCGCCAGAAAACTTAGGTTAGAGGTGAATAAAGGAAAAACTAAGTACATGGCCACAGGAGAGGACCCACAACCTGGCGAAACCATAAATTTTGGCCCCTTCAACTTTGAGAAGTGGCCCAGTTCACGTATTTAGGGTCAGTGGTCACACAAGATAATGCACCTGAGGATGAAGTGTATTATTATTATTATTATTAAGAGAATAATATTGATGGCCAACAAGTGTTATTTTGTCCTCCGCAAAGAGTTTACCTCCCGCTTTCTATCACGGCAGACCAAGCTCCATCTGTACAAGACATTGATCCGCCCAGTCCTGTTGTATGGATCTGAAACATGGACGACAGGTAAAAGAATCGAAAAGGACCTTTTAGTTTTTGAAAGGAAAATCCTTCTCCACCTCAACGGGTACTGGAGAAGGCGAATGAACAACGAAATATTTGGCAATATTTAATGAAGAGGATGTTGTTCTGACAATGAAGCTTGCGAGATTGCGATGGTATGGACACGTGGCTAGGATGGAGGACGAGGCAGTACCTAAGAGGGTCTTGACTGAACCTCTCCATGGCAAAAGGAGAAGAGGGAGACCGAAGCTGAGATGGTCGAATGGTGTGGCGAGAGATGCCAGAGATGTCCTGGGAGTGGGGAACTGGATGGCAGCTGCGCAGAACAGAGAAGACTGGAGGAGGCTGGTGGAGGAGGCCAAGACTCGTAACCGAGTTGTAGTGCCGAGCTAATAATAATAAAATTAATCTCTAATGGGGAGAAACATAGCGGTTGCGAGTGAACTAGGACAAACCAACTCCCTGCAAAGCCGTTGTACAAGAAACAATACAGGTAGAGCCTTGCCACTTGCTGAACCCAAGACTCTTCATGAGTTATGATGGTGGAGGTTATTATAAATGTAGGAGAGTTATAGTTGTGACTATGTCAGTTTTGTTTGTTGCTTAATCATTCTTTATCATGCTAAATAGTATTCAGCAAGATTAGTAGAGTTATATTTTAGAAATATTCTCATGCTTGACTTTTATTTTATAAAAATCATGACAAAAAATACTAACACTTGTGGTCTTACACATTATTTGTTATAGTAATATGTATAGATACCCAATCATTAATTTTATTTTCCGTTCATTAGAAAATACCTTTGAAATACCACATTCTCTTCAACATAAACTGGTGAGTTAAATGGATAAGTAAATTTGATCTTAATATTTTCTTTAATGGTAAGAGCATAGAAACCTTAAAATACCCTCAGGTAATAAAAGGCCCATTTAACACGGAGTGTATATTTTAAAAAATTTTATTCGTAAATAAAAAAGAATAAGTAAAAAACAAGAACAAAAACGTAATAATCTTGAAAATATAAATAATTGGAATAATTTATAACTGAGTATCATACAAATTTATTTTGACCATGGTATTGAAAGTTGTATCTAATATCTAGATGTTACAAAGAACAATCAGTTTGTACTTCGCTTTAGTTATAAAATCATTTATCTAATTTCGATAAATATTCCTTCACAATGAGGAAACCCAAAAATCATATCAAGTGGATATAGCTTTATAAGTATACAAATATTGTGGGTATCTGTTCCGCAGGTTGTCTTTTCGAGTTGACTTACAAGTTTTAACAGTCTATTCCTTTAACTTTAAATATTATCCAAAAATACAACTTCTCATGAGCCCTATTATGGAAAAGAAAATGTAATTATGGAAATTATGTGTAAATTTCGGTAATGATTTCATCAAGAAAAGAGCGTTTCAAACAAGTATATATTATTTATACTTATAAATGTTTATGTAATTAAAAAAACATTAAAACTTGTTGTAACTCAACTCGAGGTGACAACCTGCGAAACAGATACCAAACTTCAAGAATTTAAACCAAGGGGACCAAAGGAAATGCTATTGATTCAAAACTAGAGAGACTATGTAATCTGAAAATCAGATAAGTTGCAATGATATTCAATCTCATGTTTCAACAATAAGAGATCACAACTGATGAATAAGGTCCCACCATTAGCCTTGACATTACCAGTATTTTTAGTTTAGATCAATATTTCAACAATAGAACATGGCAGGAATGGAACATAAATATATAAAAATACAATAAGAAAACTTCTAAGGAATTATATAAGAAATAAATAAAATGTTTACTAATGCACTAGCCATAGAGCAAAATATGGAGGGACTGAGAAAGTTTTTGTAAAAAACAAAAATGTAGAAGAGAAAACACTATTTCACTGGCTACCAAATTCTTCAAGTTATTTTATCATCATTTTTGTAATTTAATATTATTATTATTGTTTTTTATTCTCAAGGAACAAACGACTGATCTACAAAACCAGACTAAGACCTATTTGGACATATATAGAAAAACATGGGATTCAGCAAAAGTACGTCCATACACACAAGACACAAACACCATCCAAAATTCTGAGAATAACTTTGAATGCTCCTTGGTTTATTCCAAATCACACTACAACGACATGAACATTTCCACAATAAAATCATATATTCACAACATTCAACTCTTCAAAAAATCCTCTTGTTATTTCTGTTTCCTACTCTCTGTTACCTGGACTGGCTGTGAAAAGATTAAAAAGACAATAGCCTAGAGACCTCAGAAACTATTAAAATAAGTTAAAAAGTTTCATAATCCTGCAAATCGAGGATAAAAAAAAGAAGCACTGAGGTCGAATTAGCAGGATACTGAGCAGGTGTAAATGTAACGTAAAAGAATAATAATAAATAAAAACTAATATTTATTATTCATTTTCATAATTTTATCATGAATTTCATAAATTATAATTAGATTCTTATAGATTATTAAATGATTCTTCAACCGATTCCTAGTTCAGTGTCACCATTAATGTTATTCTTAGTGCAACTTTTTTCACAAATGAACTTTCTTTCTTCTATTTCTAAATCTGTAACTCTAAGCATTTGAAACATGGTTATTTTAGAAATCAGAACAGAAATTAGAAATCTTAACTATAATAGACAGAAATCACACCGAAAAGGGTTTTTATTTGGACAGGAAAATATCTGCTTTGGTCTGCAAATGATTTTGCCCTTTGAACGAAGAGACTATAAAATAATACAATAATGTTGATGAAAGCCAATAAAGTAAATTCAAATAAGACGAAAATTATGGCTATTTGAAGAATTGTATTAATTTTGGTGATAAAGATATAGGGAAGAATAAGTTTGAAAAATTCTCTTATTTATGCCATTTGTCCCGAAATTTTGAAATAAGTTTTTATAAAAATATAATTTTTCCTACTGGCCTAGAAGGGTACGCAATCTGGCCACTAACTAACTTTAGAAGAATTTCTAAAGTTATGCGAATAACACGTATTGCATAGTATTTTTTTCTACAGAGTCGACTGGAGAAAATAAGGGATTACACAACGTTGAGTTGCAGAGCCTGCACCAGATGGAAATAATTGAAGTGATATCATTGTGAAGATAAAGAAAAGGTTTTTAAAGCTGTTTGGCTTATTAAAGAACGAATCCCTAAAAAGTTAATAAGCTTTATCAGAATAAGAGTTTTAAAACGAAATGTGTGCACGTATAATCTTGCCATTTTTTTACGGTGCCCGTAAGGTGAGTTAGCCTTTAATCACACTGTCGAATATTTGAGGGCCTCGATTACCTTAAATAAAATTACAGAATATGGGATCCTCTCATTTCAAGAATGTTTCTAGGTTCCGTCATACTTCAGCTTTCTCGCCAGACATCACAAGCAGTCTCAGTACCGGCCTTTACATAATAGTGATATTACTTTTAAGAAGAAATTTAACCAAGACCATAAAACAAAAAAGTATATATAGCCCGATTAAATAATATAATGAAAATCATGGAATGATTAAAAAGAATTAAGGCAGCTACAATTTTTAACAATCAATAAAACATGCTCATTCATACTTTGTTACTGGTAAGTGTGATCGCAGGCATGAAAGTAAATCAGAAAAAACAACAACACGATAAACGAAACTCGAGTTTTGATTTACACAGGATCAAATATCCCAGGAGGTTAAGAGATCTTTTTGGTGGTCTGTTTAATTTCATTCCAAGGTTAATCATTCCGTGGGAGCATTTGACACTTGAACATTTTTTTGTTCGGTATCGTAACTTGAACGTCATTATAACGTTTTATTATATTATATTTTCCATTAAGAAAAAAATAAAGCAATTAATGCGCGATTAAAAAAAGATTGATACTAAAATTATTCAAAACAGCTATGAGCTTTACATATAAACTTCTTCAAGAAAAGCACTATTCCAAAGTTCTTGTTAAAAATTATTATAATAGTATCGAACTTTTCATACATTTGTACGATTTTATAATAATATTTTATTTTAAATAATAATTATTATTTTTGCTAACCGACCACACAGATGTCATATTTTCAACGTTTTCTTTATTCCTTTACCTCCAACAATCCTTCATTCCCTGTGAATGTTCCTTTCTTCTCACCTCCATCCATTCCCCAGACCCATGCTTCGTACTCTCTTCCCCACGAACCCTAATGTTTTTGATACGGCTCCTAAATCTGTCTCTATCCAGGCAGTAACTCCAAGTATTTTTAGTTTTATTTAGTTTTTATGCTATATAAATTAAAAAACATTTTCCCTTTAACACATTTCTTATATATTTTAGGTAGAAGCTGGGGAAGTTGACTGGAAGAGCTGCAAGAGTTGGTTGTACATATTTTTAACTTTTTAAGCGAAATGCCGCACATTAATAATACTATTCGAGGTTAAATTGTACATGTTATTGAGAAAGGAAAAATAAAAAAAATCAACATATGTATTATAATAATATTAGATATTGCTATATAAATATTATTCATATTATACGAATGGAGTACTTCTCAATGTATATAGTCTGCATTCCTATTTCCTTACTGACCGTTTTAAATAACAGCAATCATTTTTCAAAACTTAATTGGCCAATTTACTAAAACCATAAAAAAAAAGAAAAAAAAAGATCACTGAGACCTTCAAACAAAGCGTATTTTACATCCTTACATGAAGGCTGCCGAACAGCAAGTCATGTAATGTTTTTTCCTTCATCGATTTGTTCCACAATACCTTTTATTTAAAATAAAACAGCTTATTATAGTTATATTTAACTATACTTGAACTTAATAGCGTAATTAATAATATTATCAATAAATTCCTTACATCGATAAAAATAAGATAGATAATGTTGCGTTTTAAGCGTAAACACGTATAGCGCAATAGATTGAAAAATATATGAAAAGTGTTTTTGTAATTAGCTGCAACAAACATCATCAGACCTCATTTGCAGGTATTTCTTGAATAGCTAACTTTTCTACAAAAAATACGAGAGAAACAAACAAAAATTGATAGGGAAACAGGTAAACAATTAAGGGCATATACGATACCATTTTATTACTTCTAGCAGTGTAATATTAAAATAAAATTACTCAAAAGGGAAATGATAGAGATCATTGGCCTTTCGATTAAAAAAAAAAAACTTGACGAAGCAAAAATGCCTTCCAGGAACTAAATTTAGTTCCTGCCTTGGAAGGTTACCTAGCGAGGTTAAGGTTTTAGGAATTTACCATTTTTTTACATTTTTTTACCGTTTTAGGAAAGTTAACTGCTGATAAATGACTATTTTTTATTTTATAATAATTAGTCGAGTTTAATTTATAATTAAAATAATATTAAATACTCTTTTAGGTTTCCACGGCCACTATTATTACAAAATACTTTGTTGATTTCTTCTGGTTTAGAAAGTGTTGATAAATTTTTCGCCAACGTTTCGCCAGCCATGCAGCTGACTTCTTCATGGATGAAATGAGATTGATTAAGAATAGTAATAGTATACTCTAATTTTTTAGAGAACTCCCGTACTAATCAAATTAAGCAAAATATATTGCATATAGCTAATATACCATGAAAATTAAAATAAAATATAGCATATACTTAAAAATATTTTAAAAAATGTTATAAAATGTAAAACGTTTCTCATATGGAAATGTAAATGATTAAGTTGGCAAAATTAAAAAAAAAATTTAGATCCTATTATAGTTTTATTTAAAGTCAAAAATATTTATATCTTATTAATTGTTTTAATTTTTAAATATTTTCGACTGGGAGGCGACCCCTGGTAGCTTAATTGGTTAGAGCGCTGCCACGGAGAGGCGGACGACCCGGGTTCGAATCCCGGCCAGGGCAAATCTTTTCTCTTCAAAATAAAAATATTTAAAAATTAAAACAATTAATAAGATATTATAAATATTTTTGACTTTAAATACAACTATAACAGAATCTAAATTTTTTTTTTTATTTTAAGGTCGCCAACTTAATCATTTACATTTCCATATGAGAAACGTTTTACATTTTATAACATTTTTTAGTATATGCTTTATTTTATTTTAATTTTTCGTGGTATATTAGCTATATGCAATATATTTTGCTTAATTTGATTAGTACGGGAGTTCTCTACAAAAAAAAGAAAAATTAGAGTATACTATTACTATTCTTAAATATGTCCTCAGAAACAATGTGATTGATTTTAAACATTATAGAATTCAGAATATTTTTATATTAAATATACTAATTATATGCAATATACTAATTGTATATAATGAGATAATTAATAGTTAATAAGCACGGAAATAAAAGCGATTCCTGATTTGCTAACCGGTCTATTTCCAGTTTTGCAGATACTATCGGAATTGAATTTTCCTAGTTTTTATTACATTTTTCAGCCTAAAAAACAAAGAAAAAAAATCTAGAAGGCTAGCTATCATTTACAAGGAGAGAGGGTAACTAGGAGTATGTGACGAGAACAGAGCGTAACGCGGAACTGATAACAGGCTTCTCGTCGGAGGTCACGCTCAAGTCTTCATCAGGAATCTAATCTAAGTTTCCTTAGATACATGATGTATTGTGTCATGTATATCAAAATAAATACCTAATAATTAGTAATGTCTAACAAATGAATAGCATACAACATAGCGTTTTCGTAAATCATAATTTGAAATAAAGTTACTAACACATTTTTGTCAAATATAATCCAGAAAAAAACAGTACCACCACAGCCTATGAAAGATCTTGCGTTCAGTACGTGGTAGATACTGCTTTATGGACAACGGTTGTGGACGCTGGTGATTTGTCTTAGACCGCGCAGATTTCCTTACTATTTTGGATACCCACTTTATAGAGATTGGGTGAGCCCCAGAAGGGTCCTAAATCATCACCGGCTGCTGACAGACTAAATAATGTGTTAGTTATGTATGTGCTGCCAAGCAGCGGGATTTCAACATAGGACTTTCGGCCCACCGACTCAGCGCATGTAATAGGGTGAATAAAAAAATTACCGTTTTATCAAATTCCTGAGTTCAAAAGTCTGTAAATATTTTAATACTTCTTTTAAGTCATTTTTTTATTTTTGTTTCTATTAATTCCTCCCAAATCCACATTTCCGACGAGTTCTGGTTAAGTATTAATTCAAACAAAACTAAATATAGTATATAAATGCCAAGATTATAGAACTAATCAACTTTTAGAATACATATCACACTCAACCACTAGGTTTTCCCTCAATTCAGGGTACCTACGTTTTAGAGGCTGGATGAGTCCCAGGAGGGTCTGTAGATCCGTATAGCTGTTATAAGATTAAATAATTTACCTGCCATAGCCGGATTTGAACCAAAATAACTCAACACTAAACTAAGCTACCGAGCTAAAATAATAATACAAAGGCTGACCGAAATAAATATAAATAAAAAGATAACCTATATACAGACAAATATGTAGAAAATTTCAATAAATAAAATTGCTGTTTTTCAATACTCAATCTTTGCTTGTTATTATCATCAGAAAATAATTGTCACTACAGCTTAGGTGAAAACATGCCGATAAATACAGTTCAAGTACATTTCATTATAAAACCAAATTATAGATACATAATAAAAGATCAAATTATAATTAATCGAAGCAAGTGTATTTTAACAAGTATTTAAGAACGTGGATTAATTTATATTACTTGTTTATATTAGCAGCATTATAAAAAAACGATCGAAAAATGCATTTAAAAAATAATTACAGCAAAATACACCGAATTATATATTTATCGGTCTACAATTATATTTCAATGGCGGGGTTATCATTAACTAAAACTTATAATTATTTGCGGAGCCGATTTTGCAAGACATCTTTCGCAACTAAAATGACTTTTCAAAGTTAAAGCAATTATTGCCTGTGAAAAGAGAAATCAGTAATTATCAATCACTAGCCAGTTAAAAAATAATAGTAACTAATTATAATAAAATAATTAACCTTCATAACAATACAATAGTAATTATTTAGATATTTGCTTCATTGTCCTATGGTAATTAGACTTATTAAATAGACAGTGATATATCTGACTCAAGTAAGATAAAGGGCCATTGTCCAAAACTGAGTGGTGTGAACATAAAAGGGTATTATTAATCGAAGAGAAAAGTGAAAATACATGATAAAATATACTTTTTGAAAAGTGAAAAATTGAAAAAAAGAGCTAATGTTAATTAGCCTTATATAACTATATTATATCATGTGATATATTTATAACAAACATCCTCTCCTTCCTTTAACGCATGTTCAATACATTCGAATGAATTTAAAGAAGCTGTTTGTATTTTGAACAAGTTTAAATTTGGATGTAAATTTAACGTCACTTCTGAGGTATATAATAACAGTCATACTAATATGTATATAAATAAAAAAAAATACATATATGAATATACACACATTTTATTGTTAAAAGCGAGGTAAACAGTATTAGTACATACGTTTTAGTAATTCTTCATACAAAAAGCTTCATGAAAAACTTACCTGAAACAAAAAAAATATGAAAATGAATAGTCTTAAATGTAATTGAAAATAGATAAATGTAATAAACATACTCAGTTATAATATAAATGTATAACGTATGGACTATGATTGAATGAGATTCTGATTAACATTTATAATGAACCTTATGTAAGCAATATATGTTTATATATATTTATGCTTGATGTTAAAGTTGCGCACATAACTATAATTTTTAAAAAATCACACCACGCTTAGATAAAACTATTAAAATGCATATAGCTAATCCAACTTCTGATGTTTAGAATAACACATAAATAAGTACATTAATTATTTATTAATATAATTTTTCTATAAATATAATCCAAAAGCATTATTTTTATTACAACAATAACAATAACGCTCAGCTTAATTGTTGTTATTTTATATATTTATTCTATTGTTTCTTATTTACCTTAACATACCCTTTGGTTAATATTTATTGTCATGTGCTTGTATAAATATTGTATCTTTCTTATAATTTAGCCCTTTGACAAGATATATATTCATTAAATTTTGTACACTTCTGCTATTCTTAAGATACCTGGTCGCAGGATAAAATTATTTCTCTATTCTATTCTGCTGAGATATATATTAATTACTTTAATTATTATTAGTAAATCCAGAAATAGTCAACCGAATCTAAGACTTCGCATTAAGATTCAAGTAAAAGAGGTTGCAGAAGAGAAGAGAGGATTTAAAGGCTAAAAAACGCAATAAACTCCTAAACCGTTGACGAATACTCGTTACGGCGCTTTTAGAAACTTCGTGGCGCAACATAGTCAATTACCAGCTTTCCTTTCGAATCCTAAGGATGGAAAAATATTTACTTAACCCTTAAAGGATTTTTTTTTTTTGCTTTTATCAATAAATAACATTCCATGAGTATTACTATCAATTCGGTAATATTTAATTTCACAAATACCTTCATATTTATGAAAAAAAATGTATAGTATGAGGGATCATGTTTTTATTCTAAACTGAAGCTGAAATTCCAGGAGCTTTACATCATAGATTGCTATACCTAAACGATCTGTCCTAAAACTCAATAGTTTTAAAAATATAATGAAAAAAAATTAAAAAAAGGTATCTTACTGTCTGCCGGAATTTTCAATCTCCTGAAAATTATAGAATACTGAATGCTTTGAATTTAAGAAGTAGCGAGATAAATCTAATCATTTATCTATTTAATTTTTTTTTTTTATGTTTGTAAATGATCTGATTGTTTAAGTATAAAAAGAAACTTAAAAAATTACTCTTATCATAAAATTCAATCACAATTGACACAATCTGGACCCCATTCAGCCGCTAACAGATTAAATAAAAGTCTGCCAGCGAGGAGGATTGGAACACAAGACCTACGGCATGGAAAATCAGCTCTCTACCACTCAGCCACTCCGCCCCATGAGCCACTATATCAATCGATAAGTAAAGAATATTTCAACAAATTTTAATAGTTTAAAGATATGGAAAATCGGCTCTCCAGAACAAATACAAAAATTTCACATGGTGCCCTTTACCTCCGGGAGACAGAAATAAAATAATAAATCCTAAAAAGAGAAATTCTTGAAGGTTTTATTAACAAGCCTCCTTTCACAAACATGACTTTTTCGAGTACTAAATCCTGGCTCAACCTTCCTTGTATCAAGGTCGCAATTTCAAAACGTAACAACTATTTGGTTACTTTTTCATAACGGATAAATTAGTAGTTATTATAAAATTAGTTTGAGATCGTCTGAGTCATGATCAAGATAGGACAAATCAGCCTTAGTCCAAGAAATAGCAGTCTCTTAACACGTTACTGAACCTGCATGGGTTGTAGTGGTACAGGTAATATAAGATTAATAATTATTTATGTCTTACTGAATTATCAGTATTGCTCAATGTTTCAAAAATTTGCGGGATATAAAATTATTCTAAAATTTAAATCGCAGATTCCAGCTAAATGAATTGTTTATAAAGATTTAATTCGTCTTTTGATCAATAATTACTGCCTCTATAAAAACGTTATTCAACTTCTATATTTAATTGCAAAACGTAATTGATAATATAGCTCCTTCAAAAGAACAACGACAAATAAAAAAATAGCATTTTTGAGTTGAGCTTTCAGGAGCAATTGTAATCGGTTCAATTGTAATTCAGGAACGAAATATCAATAAAATCATATTTTGAGTTGTATCATATTTGAGTTTGAAGTTTTATGGGAATAATGACATAAGTTAAAATCAAGAAAGTTTCAAGCTATTATCAATTTTCTAATGATTAATAAAAGAATTTCAATACTATCATTACAATAAATAGGAATGCTTAGCTTCACCAAAACCTAAATTTTTATTTTTTTAACTCACATGGAACTTTCAAATACCTCTATTGAAAAGTTTTTTGAGTTATGACATTGCCAATATCCTCTTTTGAAGGAGCGGTATTGTATTAAAAAAATCAATCCTTTCGGATTGGGAGTAGCAGAATTTTGACAAGATATGTTTTAATAAACTGTAAGTTGTTATTATTAATATCATCATAAGCGTGATTGCTAAGAGAAATAGAAAATCGCAGTCGAAGATAAAGCGTATTTATTAGTTAAAAATCAAGTAAAAGAAATCTTGGCATCCCAACTATTTTTAAGACTGAATGACTACGTTTTTAAATAGATCTATATTTAATCTATCTTCGCAGGTAGCGTTGTTGAATATGACGGAGGTCTAAACTGGAATTTGTGAAGCAGTCAAAAGAAAAATTAAGCTAATAAAAACATTAAAGGAACTAAAAACTGTTTTGACTAATGTTTTAAATCTTCACACTCTAATATTAAATAATTGCTTTATTCAATATTTAAAAGATAATTCAGCATGGGCATAATTATACAACTATGCAAAATGAAACGAATATATAATTATTTTTTGGTGTAATAACAATTATTGTTGTTATTATTATTGCAGCATGAAGGATACAAAGCCATCGCCAGAGGATTTTAGATATCAGCAACTCTGGAAGGTGGCCTTGGTGAGAAAAAAAATCTAATGGTGAAACGTCAGCACACCTTGCCTTCACTAAAACCCGACATGTTACTATATTGAAATAATGAGATCGTACTGATGCAAAATACATATCTGCTACATCAGTCAAAAAAGTTGCTATCTAGGCATAAACATTTTTAAAAATTGAATATAATACAGAAATATTTTACAAAAGTGAGCCTTGTAAAACCCCTTAAAATAATATTTAACATTAGAATTGGAAAATCTCCCTTCTGCATACATCATATATGACAGATACCAGATGAAATATATGGGCACACATCGCTCTCCTTCAAATGAATAATGCCATAACTCGAAAAAACTAATTTTCTATAAAGGTATTTGAAAGTTCCCTGTGAGTTGAAAAAATAATAAATTGGAAATTGGTAAAGAAAAGCATTCCTATAGTGTAAGGAAGGAGATAGTTGGGGTGCAGTCTAATTAAACACCAAATACGTGAATACTTATCTACTATATAAAGCGTGCCGACGTTTCGACCTACTTCGTACTTAGGTCACCTTCAGGGCTATGAAAGAAAAACAGACAAAACAAAATAACTATAAAAGTAGTTTACAGTAATACAATAATATACTGTAGAGTAATAGAAAAGTTGAACAAAATAGTGAAGGAATTATATGAATAAAAATTATACAGAATAAATGTACAGAAAGGTGATAATGCAAACAAAATATAACGAATTCCTATTCCGATGATGGTTTTGAAATTATTTCATTAATCATTAGAAAATTTATAAAAGCTTGAAACTTTCTTGATTTTAACTAATGTCATTCCCATAAAACTTCAAGTTCAAACTCATGACATGACTTTATTTTTTTTAAATGTTGCAAAATGGAATATCAGAATGCCTGAATTATTAAGGCTTATCAAAATTCAAAAACAGTTCTGCATAATTATTATGCTTCCCAAATGATAATAAAATTGCACTTGATTATTGAAAAAAAAATAGAGAAAAGTAATTTTTGTTTAAATAAAATTCTCTACAACTTAAAACCAAAATTTTTAAATAAAATCATGTTTTAGAAACAGGAAAATCTATTTAAATTGAGAGTTTGTGAAAATGTTTATGAATTTTTATTTTGTCTTGATGACCCAAATATTAATTATTATTAATTAATTAATCATTAATGAAAAATAAATGCAGAGTCTAAACTTCATACCACAATAAGTGAAATATGTTTAACTCGTTCTACTTAGATATTTTATATATTTCAGCGAATTGTTTTATCAAGATGGGGAACGGGGTACCGTAATGCGTAGTGTGCTGAGTTGCTATGCTGAAGGTCCCGAGTTCAAATCCGATTTAGTAGATAAATTATTTAATATATAAACAGCCATGGATAGACCTTTTGGGATCTACAGACCTCCTGGGGATCACCCAGCCTCTATTAAGTAGGTATCATAAATTGGGTAGTAAAACCTGACTGCTGTGCGTGAACTCGGGTAAATAACCTCGTTGCACAACCGTTGTAGTAAAGACAGTAGTCTTTAATTATAATAAATAATTGTATATCTACAAAATACTTCCAATTAACGATGAAATTGCCACAAAGAATTCTGGCACTGGAGGGAGACACACACACTTATCCACACATAGAGATTAATTAAAATTAGACGAATTAAGAGGGTCAGTCGACCTCACAGTTCACATCCGCCATACTCACTTCTCAGCTAGTAATTTAGCAAGCACATTTCAATAAAAAAATCTGAATTTTCTTTCATAAATTGATAAACAACAGACAAATAAATAAATCAGCTCTTCAGAAACTGGAGCAATTAAATATATAAACTGAGTTCTCACATATGTATTTTATCAATATGTAAAGTAACAATGACAGGTGGGAAAAAACTCACTATAGATGGTTTAATGGTTATATAAAGTTACTACATAAACTAATGAAAAAGAAATTAAAACATTATAATGACTCGTCAATGAGGTGAAAAATAAGTGAAATTTAGAGAGAAATGTTGAAAACTGGAAAGAAATATAAATGTCCGGGCCTCAAAGGTTTTTCAAACGTTCAAAGGTTCAAAGGCAACATGTCCACTAGATACTTAATAGTTTAGGTAGATTGTCATAAATAAATACTATAATCAATACTTCCAATCACTTATCAGTGCTAATAACAATCTGAATAATGTTCTTTAAGCTGTTTCTATAAGTAACGAAGAAACTAATTTTAATAGTTCAAACTTATGGAAAATTGGCTTTCCTGAAAAAAATACAAAAATGTGTCCTTTACCTCCGGGGTACAGATTAATGATATATTGAACAATATTTAATTATGTAAATATAAAAGTAGAAAGAGGGGATTGCATTTATTTTATATAACATTATTTTGAACTACATGACGAGTTTCCATATCGATCCATACATAAATACATATATGGTTCTACATCCGACGTAGGGACAAGGCCTCCCGCAACATCAACCGCCAGTCATCTCTGTTAGTTGCTGCTACTCTCTAGTTACGGAAATAATGATTCTTAGCAAGAAATATATTTCATATATACATACAGTCCCTGGCCATATTAATGTGACTACCAAGAAAGATTATTTTCTTTTTGTTTTTTCCTATTTTTTTTATATACTTTCGCGTGTCTTAATAAATTGCTGTGTTAAGTAATGGCAACACTGTTATAAGTTTTTTAAAGTATTTTTTTTTTAGTAATGGCAGCATTGGTTTTAGTACAGACTTTTTGTTTTAGGAGTGACAGCGTGCATAATTTGTGTTTGAAATTTTTGTGGATTTATTGTTTCTTTTTCATTAAATACAAGTCGGATTCGGTAAGTTTATTATTTGTATCATATATTTTACCTGTTTTGATAGTTTTTTTTCATCAATATGTAAAATAGGGTGATACCACAAAATATTTTCAAAAAATAAAGATTTATTTTCGAAACTATTTATTTCAATTTCATATTATTATCAGATAACTAACTTAACCATAAAACTAATATTTAAACTCGATTTACATCATTACGCATACAAAAAAGATAATGCAAACATGTAACAAGAACGAATCTATCCGGTGGTCACATTAATATGGCCAGGGACTGTATATATATATATATATATATATATATATATATATATATATATATATATATATATATATATTTTTGGTTCTTTTTTAATTATTTAAATATATATTTTTTTTTTAATTTTGAAGAGAAAAGATTATGTCTTGGCCGGGATTCGAACCCGAGTCGCCCGCGTTTCTAGCGCGGTGCGCTAACCATAATAATATATAATATAATATATATATTATATTATATATTATATATAATATATAATTATAATTATATATATATTTATATTTATATTTATATTTAATTTATATTATATAATATATAATAATATATTTAATTTATATTATATATATATATATATATATTTATATATATATATATATATATATATATATATATATATATATATATATATATATATATAATTATTATTCATAGCAATTCAAAATATTTTCTTAAGGAATTTTAATATGGATAATGGAGATCTCTTATTGGAGGATGGCTCTACATCGATCATGGCTGAAAGAATAAATAATCTATGACAGCTGGATGTGAACTCAGACTTAGAGAAAACTTATTATACATAAAAAAGACAAATACATCTTGTCAATATAACAAAAATATAAGGAGGATTTGGAGGAGATCTATCCTAACTTTATGATTCGTAATATGTTTCCGACACAAAATAAATAACAATGATTATAGATAGAAAATAAATGGGAAAGACTAAAAAAATATATTTTATTTTATAGATGGATGATGGTGAGGAGGGAAACCTAGTCAAAAATACCACACATGAATCAGGCGACCTTTGAATGATTGACGTCTATCTAGCTTCCTCCCTTTCAAGGGTAAAGATTAAAAACCACGATCAGTCGACTAGGTTACAATCATTCATCAGTGAGGTCCACAATAATATAATATAATAAAACTAGCGACCCGGCTTTGCACGGATAGTAAGACATATTATGCCTACATGTTTTGTATGTCTAATTAATTTTATTATGTAGATATTATAAACATAAAAATAAAACAAAATATTTCTTTATACACGAATTTATTTTCATGCGCGTTAAATTTTTGCGATAACCCATAAGGTACTCATTTAAATTATATTGTGTAAAATATTCTAATTAGTAGGTTTTTTTTAGATCTATAAAAGAGGAATATTGCACCATCCATTGTTCAGTTATATGACAAAGGCATTAGGCAGCGTCAATGAAACCCCCACGGCGGCTATAATTTTTCCGATATTGAAGACAATGATCATTAGGTATATTCAAACCCATTTACACAAAACCTCGACAAATTATATACCTAAACCTTTCTGGTTAATCCCTTTATCTATTGGTTAAAACCACGTGAAAATCCGTGCCGTAGTTATTCAGTTTACGGCGAACATACACAGACGCGTCCGAGGACTTTCTTTTATAATATGTACAGATAGATAGTAGGGATTAGGCAGCTTCATCCATGAAACCTCCCTGGAGGCTATACTATTTCCTACACTTCCAACAGTTATCGATATATTCCAATCAATTTACACAAAACCTTGACACATTATTAACTTAAACCTTTCTCATTAATCGCTCTATCTATTGGTGAAAACCGCATGAAAATCCGTGCAGTAGTTATTGAGATTACCGCGAACAGACGCGCCCGAGGACTTTGTTTTATAATATGTATAAATAATAATAATATACTAAATAAACCAGTCTAGAAGTGACTAATTTTCAACACAATATTTAAGAAACATAGATCAGAACTCCAACCGCCTGATTGATACACTATTTTAGTGAGTGTTGCGGAGAACTAGGGGCATTCTGTCTTGTTAAACAACCATTACAAATATGGCATATCCCGCATAGTTTTTGAATAATTAACACATACAATCAGAATTTAATCCGTGTTCTGTAGCATATTTACTTTTACGCACACACAAATCTTTTATACAAAAAAAATCTTTACCACTGCAATCAATAAAAGATCTTGACTTCAGTACTAGGAAAGGATTGTACAGATTCCGTTGTTGGGCGAGATGACGCACAATCGCTCGGTTTTCCTCCGATTCAATAGTACCCACTTTATAAATACTATGTCAGACCCAGGTCGGTGTTCATTGCCTACTTGGTTGATCCAAAGCTGATAACTGAATAAAAATCATTTGCAGCAACTGTTTTTTTTTCTCGAACTATTAATCCGTAGAGACTAACAAAGACTATTATAATATTTTTACTGAAATTCCGAGATAAAAAAAAAAAAAAAATAGTAACTTGAATTATTTTTAAAACTACACCAACAAAAGGCTGCTAATGAAACATCTTTTTCAGCTGTATATATTTGGTGATACGACACGCAAAAGCAAAGGAAGGAGTGTAAAATGCATTTTATTATAAGCTTAAATTATCTTGTTTTTAAAAACGGGTTAATATTTTTAAATTAAGATAGGAAAAAAAATATGTATGCACGTAAGTATCAGTAATCGTAAACATGTTAAGGTGCACCTCTTTTGACAACTCTAAGAAAACCAATTGAGGTGGTCTATTTTTTTTTCGAGTCCAACAACTTTTCCTGATGTTCAAATTAATGGTCATTCAACGGATGAAGACATGTTATAAGATTCACAATCAGATTCCAGAACTTTCTATCTTCGTGAAGAGTATTACTCACCGGCAAACCTGCTATGTAATAAAGTGGCAGTCTTACACTTGGTCGCAATCTAGAATACTTCTTCAACAAATATTACGCAAATATTTAGATGCCTTAAGCTCAATTCAGTTGAGACCCAGCAAGAACTCAATCCTAGAAGAGAGCTTTTTTTTTAATTTGTTGCATAAGTTGGCTAAGCCCATCCCATTCCTGCTGATCCAAACCCAATCCTGCACAACCTTTCACCGATGCCTTTTCGAAACACTCAACGAATGTTCAGAACCAAACACAGGGTAGATGACGAAAAATATATGAACTTTATTTATTGCTTTTAATTTTCGGAGTTCTTCCTCTATATATAGTTATTGTATTTGGTCGTCAGTGAAATTATCGTTTGCTTTAACTAACAATGAATAAATACAATGCTAAGATTATCAGTTAGACTCGAATTCAGATAGTAAGTTAAGATTGCTCTAAGAGATTAATGGATGAGGAAAAACTAGAGGGAAAAATATCAAGCTTTCCTTGAATCGAATAAGATCTTCCGTATATTCATGTTTTTCACTTTATCGATACTGGATTGATGGATTTACCTTTATTTCAAATAATAAATTCAAATTTTGATAACAAAAACAGAAATCCGCGAATATATATTAACAAATTTATATATATATATATATATATATATATATATATATATATATATATATATATATATATTTCATAATTGCGACTTATTTATATTATATTGTTTCTCTCAGGAAAGGATAGAAGATCATTTCAATTACAATTCAAA
The DNA here is from genome assembly GCA_037127475.1 of Arma custos. Lineage (NCBI taxonomy): Eukaryota > Metazoa > Arthropoda > Insecta > Hemiptera > Pentatomidae > Arma > Arma custos. Next base: position 68,136,036 of record CM073763.1, read on the forward strand.
ACACATTAAACAAGCTTTGGTTGGCCAACATGCTTCACATCTTCCTGTCAACAACACATCGGGTCTGCCACAATAAATTACCCCAAAAACCTGTTACAAACAAAGGATAATCGAAAGAGGTTTAAACGCGTTGTATTCGTGTTAAATTTTAAAATATAAATTAAATTAAAGCAAAAATCAGCGAAGACTTGAACTTGAGGCAGTCCAGGACAGAACCGGTTTTTTCATATCAGAGAATCTTGCCAAGGCTCTCAATCTCAAGATGGCTGAAATAGTTCAACACAACAATTCATTTAACTCGGTTAATTGGGTTGTTTATTTCAAGTAATTAATCAACCTCATCTAATTTTTGTTAGATTAATTAAATTGTATTAATTCCCTCCCCCTTGTATACATCGCAAATTGCGAGAACATGGGGATATGGTATCGGTGAAGAGAATGGATTTGTCTGACCGAGGTACGGGCCAGGATAGCTCAAGTGGCAGAGTCAAGTCAAGTCGCTACTTTTATTTAATTCTCAAACAAAATTGAAAAACATCGATACACATCTGTTAATACCGTGGAAAAATTCCAACGAAAAGCCCTTTGTCTCCAAACTAAAACAGAAATAGAAATTATCTGTCCAATATTTCATCCATTCAGGCATCCTCAGAGTAGATAGAGAAAAAACAAAAGAACAAAAAACAAAACAGACCATGAATAATGCACCCAAGAAGCATCCCACCACCTCCAAGGCTCAAATGCAACTTTGAAATGAGTTCTATCTACCCTGAGGATGCCAGAATGGGCGAAATATTGGACAGATAATTTCTATTTCTGTTTTAGTTTGGAGACTAAGGGCTTTTCGTTGGAATTTTTCCACGGTCTTCACATTTATGTAAGGTCTCTTTTTATTTTTCAATATTTATCGATACACTTCTTTCATCAAAATCCGTTGCCCCTGAGAAAGATCTATTACAACCGTTTTAATTTTTCGTAAGGAATGGAGGCATTCAAGTCAGGGTTCATATCAGATTTTTGTTGTTGATAAGAAATCACTTATTTATGTTGACAAACGATACATTTTCATTTGTTTCATTTGTACAGTTGTAGCTATGAGCAGCAGAATCAACTATGCTGTCGCTCTTAGTTTTCTATGCTAACGCTTATTTTTCTGTATCTAAGCTGTCATGTTTAATGTGTAATATTTATCATGAATTTATTAAATATGCTAAATCTTAAATTAAGAAAATAAAATAAAGTATCATAAAAACAAGCCCTTATCAACATGACAATAGTGTTTGATGAGAACAAATAAATCATCGGTACTTTCGGAGTATCAAAGCAATTATATACAAGAATAATAATAATATACAAGAATAATAATTATATATAATAATTACTTTTACTTTTTTTTCATAAATTAATATATTTAATCACTAGTTCTATTAACCATCGTGGAATGTTTTAATTTATTATTTTTGTTTTTCTGGTTTCCAAATGTTTTTATTTCTTTTTCTTGCTTATTTTTTTAATGTTTTATTTTTATTTATTATGATGTTATTAGAATCAATTATTTTTCGTTAAATTATACCTATAATTTAAAATTATAAATTTTCTTTAATACTCCGTTTGAGCCACTTTTTTTAATTGTATATTATCCTTCAGGGGCATCTGTCCCGGAATAAATAAAGATATTCTTATTAATTAATCAGTTTTTATTATTATTATTTTAATACTTAATTTTTGTTACAAAACAGAATTAGTGTTATTTCCAATTTTATATGTAAATTGTTTGAATCCTTGTTTTGTTTTATACATTCACACATTAATTTCTTATGCGGGCTAAAGACCTTATTACGGATTGACAAAAGTTAGAGGTATTAAAAAAATATATAAGTATATATATATATATATATATATATATATATATATATATATATATATATATATATATATATATATATAAACGTGTGAATATGGTTATTTAACTATATAAATGCTTTAAATGGCTCAACAGACCATAATATCGTTTTCTCACGATAATTTTTTTTTTTTATAACATCTACATTCTTAATGTTGGAAATATCATTATATAATTACATTAATTAAACATCTTCAACTATTTAATTACGCAAATTGTCACTAATAGTATACTTTATCATTAGAATAGAAGTCAGGAAAACATGAGAAAGAAGAATATTTAATTTGATCATTTAAAGCCCTTTTTTAACAATATTTAATTTTATATTTAAAGTTATTAATATATATAATATTCAAATATATATATAGTATTTAATTATACTTACTCTTACAATATTTACGGTGTTGGTAACATCTAACTATTACCTCAGGAAGTTAAGGCAACTTCCAGGTTATTGCACAAACCTTTAAAGTGGATTTCAGAATTTTTACTCGACGTATGTGAATAATTCACTGTGAAACAGAATGATTTCTTGTGAACTCTTAATCTCCGTGGGACAAGTTTAAGATTATATTAACACTGTTGTTTTTCGAACACTTTACACTTATCGTGGATAATTAATTAAAGAAAAAGTTTTTTTTACTGAACGTGTTTATGAAGCGAAATCCAAAAAAATACATAAACAATAAACTTCATAAAACTGCTTTTAATAACCAATAAATATTTCTCATATGTCATATTAAGGTAAATTATATCAAATAAAAAAGTCTAACCCATTGGAGACCGATTGCACACCGTGTGATTTCCGAGGCTGTAAGGTGATTCCTCATATGTAAGGTTACGGCATGTGATAACTCACTGTTGTAACCTTCAGTGTTTGTTTAGACTTTTGATAAAAACACATGTGCTAAAGTTTGTTAGTTAAATTAATTTTGTTACAAGTGTTTAATTACTAGTTTGAAAGAACGTGTAATTTAATTCCTTTATAAATAAAGAATAAAATCACGTCAAAACAATCTTACAAATTAAATTACAAGATTTCAACTAGTAAAAAAAAAAAATGGATTTTCTTCATGTTCAAGTGGTTAAGAAAGTTGAGAAAGAATTTGTGATTCAATGTATATCCATTGATAGGAATACTTGGTATTTAGTGCCAGAAGAATTTAGAGATGTAAGTATCCACATTTCTCTATTAAATAAAAAACCCATAAAAAATGCAATGTTTGCTATTAAGAACCAAACAGGTTATAGAACAGTTTCTGTAAAAATCGATGAAAATATAAAAAAAGAATACTTCGATGAAGCTGCTAATGTTTGTTTTAGAGAGTTTCCCTTAGAAGAATGTGACCCAATAACAAATTCCTCGGTTGCTAAAGCTGAACAAATAGAGTTAGAAAATCGGATTAGACAATTAGAAACCCAATTATATTTAAATTTAAAACAAGAGGAAATAAAACTTCATCAAATCGAAAAAAAATTTGTTATAGAAAAATTTGAAAGGAATAAATCAGATCCTAAAGAATGGTTAACTAAATTTGAAGAAGAGTGTAGCCGCTTCAAGGTAAATTCCGATAGTGGTAAGATTCAAGCTTTGCGTTTTTTTGTCATGGGCCCAGCAAAAGATTGGTTTGAAATAAATCTAAAGAAAATAGGTGTAAATGGTCACTGGAGTACTTGGAAAGAGTCATTCTTGAACGTTTTTGTAGATAAAGGCTGGCATTTTGTTAGGAAAGCTTTTAACTACAAATACTTGGGTGGGTCTTTAATCAATTACGCGCTTATAAAGGAGAGGTTATGCCTAGAAGTAGAACCTAAGGGTACTGAATTATCCCGTATCAACCTCATAGTTTTTGGATTGCCAAAAGAAGCTCAAGAAGAACTTGATAGAGAGAAAATTAACACTGTTGAAGACTTATATGCGGAACTCCGAAAACTAGAGTTCCAAAGAAGAAGGAAAATCCGTCAAGTCCTAGATCTAAAATAATTTCTGGCCCGAAAACTTTTCAGAGAGATGAATTTCACTCAAAGAACAAAGTTCAAAGGACAGCATGTTCAATTTGTGCAGCTATTGGTTTTCCGAATCGATACCATCTCGTATCGGAATGCCGCAATCGAAGTAAAGTTTCAGAAAAACTAAAATCAAACTTAACTGAAGGATCTTCTGAGATTGACGACTTAGAAATATTACAAACAGACCTGGATGACAAACATTTAAACTGAAGAACCGGGCGAAATTAGATCCGTTGATAAAGATTAATGTAATCATATGTGATAAGGTTAAAACTAAGGCTATTTATGATAGTGGCTCCAACGTTACATTAATTTCTCAACGAATTGCTGACTTGCTAAAGTTGAAATTAATTGAAAAAAAAAGTGTATTGAAAACTATCAGCGGATTAAATTTCACTTCAGCCCGGGCTAAAATTTTACTTCGTATTGGACATATTACAGACTACATAACAACTTATGTTGTCAAGAATGAAAACTTTTCTTATGACATCTTATTGGGGATTGATGCCATAAAAAAGTTTCAATTGATTCAAAATGAAAACTTAAGAATATTACAACGAACAGATAACAACAATGTGATAGATTTACATGAAAACCGATCCAATAGTGATCGAGAGGATAATTTTATTCGATCTAAATTAGATCAGATGGAAAAAATTCAAATAGATGATAATCAAGTTTCAATTGATAATAATGATCCCAACGATAATACTCAATTAAATTTTAATGAAAGTTTAAAAGAAGAAGAGTTCGACGTCAATTTACATCATATTGAAAATGAGGAGCGAAAACAGCAGATTGCAAAGCTAATAGAAAAGCATAAACACATATTTGCAAAGGATAAATTTGATATTGGGAAAGTGAAATCAAAAGAAGCAGAGATAAAATTATTATCTAATGAATATGTTACTTGTCGACCGTATAAATGCTCAATTCCAGACGATGAAGAAATACGAAGTCAGATTAAGGCATTATTGCAAGCAAAAATTATTGAAGAATCTGATTCTCCGTTCGCTTCCCCTGTAACCCTCGCGTTCAAGAAAGAGGAGAACAAGAAATCACGCTTGTGTATCGATTTTCGCAAATTAAATAAATTGGTAGTTCCAGAAGTTTTTCCATTTCCTACGATACAGGACGTAATCGACAAAGTTGTAAATTGTAAATACTTTACGGTTTTAGATATTAATTCAGCATTTTGGTGTATTACACTAAAAGAAGAGGACAGAGAAAAAACTTCGTTTATAACAAAATATGGAAAGTTCATGTTCAAAGTCCTTCCATTTGGTCTGAAAAATGCTCCGGCCACGTTCCAGAGAATCTTATCAAACATTATCCGAAGAAATGATTTGGAAAAATTCTGCATCAATTATATCGATGATATTTTGATTTTCTCTCAAACCTGGGAAGATCATCTTGAACATATCGAAAAATTTTTGCAGGTGACCGACGCTGAAGGATTCAAACTAAAACTAGTCAAGTGTTTGTTTGCAGCTAAATCTGTTAAATATCTGGGTCATACAATTTCAAAGAACAGAGTCTCACCAGCTGAAGGTAATTTAGTATCAATAAAAAACCTACAAAGTCCATCGGATAAAACTGGAGTAGGAAGTGTTTTAGGGTCAATAAACTTTTATTTAAGATATATAGAAAATAGTTCTCAAAAACTGGAACCATTACATCGGTTATTAAGAAAGGACGTGAAGTTTGAATGGTCCGGTGATTGTGAAAAAGCTTTCAATATGATCAAAGATTATTTATGTACGGCCCCAATACTGTCAATTTACGACTATAATAAGCCCGTCTTTATAGAAACAGACGCCAGTTTTAAAGGGATAGGCGCTACTCTAAAACAGCCACAAGAAGATGGAATACTGCATCCTGTAGCTTATTATTCAAGGAAACTATCGGAAAGGGAAAAACGTTTAAACATCATTCATTTGGAATGCAAGGCGATCAAAGACGCTATAAAATTTTGGCAATATTATTTAATAGGACGCCACTTTACAGTATGCAGCGATCATAAGCCATTAGAAAACTTGAAGACAAAGGCCAGATCAGATGAAATTCTTGGCGATTTAATTTTTTATTTATCACAATTTAATTTCAACATTATTTATAAAAAAGGCAAAGAAAATATTCTAGCCGACTTACTATCAAGAAATCCGGTTTTGGAATATTTCAATAATGAAGATGCAATCAGGATCGTGAACTTGATCGATCTACCTCAGATATTAAAAGACCAAGCTGAACACTTTCCGGAGTTAAAAGTAGCAAAACGGACTGACTATAAGCAAGGAATGATCCTTAAAAGATTAAAAGGCAAACTGAGAATATTTGTTTCTCCAAAATTAGGAAATGAAATCATCCAGCTGGTTCATGATCATTACGGTCACATTGGTCCAGCACAGATGATCGCCACGATTCGACCGCATTATTATTTCAAGGGTTTCGACAAAGCAATCCATAACTTCTGTAAAAGTTGCCAGATATGTGTTAGAAATAAAGCCCGTCGCAGTCGAGCTATCGGCCTTCTCTCACAACTGGGTCCTGCCACTGACCCGTTCCAAATAATGTCACTTGATACTGTTGGAGGGTTTTCAGGGAATCGGTCACCAAAGAAATACATGCACATTTTGGTGGATCATTTCACCAGATATGCATGGATCTCAACGAGTAAGGGTCAAAGCGCTCACGACTTAATTAATCTGATTAATCCGATTGCTAAAAATTATAATATTTCGGTCCTATTAGCCGACCAATATGCTTCCATAAATTCAACCCATTTTAAAAACTATTTGGAAAAAAAAGGAATACAGATTGTTTTTTGTTGCATTGATCATCCAGAATCAAATGGGCTTAACGAAAGATTAAATCAAACGCTAGTGAATCGTTTACGATGCAAAATAAACAGTGAGACAAATAAAGCCTGGCCGATTCTCGCAAAGGAATGTGTCAATGAGTATAATGATACAATTCATAGCTCAACACGATTCGCACCATCATACTTACTTCTTGGGAAGAAACAGTCTATATCTCCTCTTATCGAAGACAATACATCTTCCTTAGAAGAGGATCGAAAATTAGCTTTTCAAAATTCTTTAAGGAACTTTCAAATAAATAAGGCGAGAATAGACAAGAATAGGAGACATCATGATTTCAAGATTGGCGATTTGGTTTACATCGAGAACGGAAACAAATTAAATCGCAACAAACTTGACCCCGTACGAATTGGACCTTTTCCAATCGTCCGAAAGATTTCACCAACATTTTATGAAGTCGCAAGTGGAAAGAAAAAGAAGATTTCCAATTTCTTTCATTCCAGCAAGCTGCTTCCTTTTTCTCCGTGTGAATCGTCTTCAGAGGTGGAGGTGTAAGGTTACGGCATGTGATAACTCACTGTTGTAACCTTCAGTGTTTGTTTAGACTTTTGATAAAAACACATGTGCTAAAGTTTGTTAGTTAAATTAATTTTGTTACAAGTGTTTAATTACTAGTTTGAAAGAACGTGTAATTTAATTCCTTTATAAATAAAGAATAAAATCACGTCAAAACAATCTTACATATATATATATATATATATATATATATATATATATATATATATATATATATATATATAAACGTGTGAATATGGTTATTTAACTATATAAATGCTTTAAATGGCTCAACAGACCATAATATCGTTTTCTCACGATAATTTTTTTTTTTATAACATCTACATTCTTAATGTTGGAAATATCATTATATAATTACATTAATTAAACATCTTCAACTATTTAATTACGCAAATTGTCACTAATAGTATACTTTATCATTAGAATAGAAGTCAGGAAAACATGAGAAAGAAGAATATTTAATTTGATCATTTAAAGCCCTTTTTTAACAATATTTAATTTTATATTTAAAGTTATTAATATATATAATATTCAAATATATATATAGTATTTAATTATACTTACTCTTACAATATTTACGGTGTTGGTAACATCTAACTATTACCTCAGGAAGTTAAGGCAACTTCCAGGTTATTGCACAAACCTTTAAAGTGGATTTCAGAATTTTTACTCGACGTATGTGAATAATTCACTGTGAAACAGAATGATTTCTTGTGAACTCTTAACCTCCGTGGGACAAGTTTAAGATTATATTAACACTGTTGTTTTTCGAACACTTTACACTTATCGTGGATAATTAATTAAAGAAAAAGTTTTTTTTACTGAACGTGTTTATGAAGCGAAATCCAAAAAAATACATAAACAATAAACTTCATAAAACTGCTTTTAATAACCAATAAATATTTCTCATATGTCATATTAAGGTAAATTATATCAAATAAAAAAGTCTAACCCATTGGAGACCGATTGCACACCGTGTGATTTCCGAGGCTATAAGATGGCCTGCACAGTGTCTGAGCAATAACAGTAGTGTGCAATTATCAGTTATTCTGAGTAAACTAGTCGTCAAAATAAGATTTTTCTTGAACTAATGAAATCTGTAAAGTACAGGAAAACAAAATTTGGCATTGGTTTTACTGTGTACCAAAAAATCTAAAAATTATCTGAAGCCTACATACCCCGAGTGCAATGATCTTATTTGTGTGAATTCACTGACGAATTCGGTGATTTCCATAGTAAACATGTTTTTTTTTTAAATTAAAAATGAACAATATAAAGAAAAAAAAATTGCGCTCCTGGGGACCGTATACGAAAAAAATTGTCGTCTCGAATGGGTTAAGCTGTTGGCTAAGTCCTGCTGAACTATTTGAATGAAGATAATATCTATCTGACAGTATTAAGTAGCATTAAATTCGGATTGAAAATGTTTCACGATCGCATGGCTTATATATTTATTACAATATATTTTCTTTAACTTAATTTCTACTGTTTAATTTATGTAATATAAGTAATATTAGTTGTCACCAAAATTGACAACGACGAAGTACCTTCCAAAAACTATGTACGTTATCTCGGACTATACTTGGACAAAAGACTTACATGGAACGTGCATACAAAATTAAAAAGACAAGAACTGACAAGACGCTTCTAACAACTGTCGCATCTTCTGGACTATAGATCTTCTCTCGAATTAAGGAACAAACGAATTATCTATAACAGTATGCTAAAACCTATTTGGACATACGGAGCAGAACTTTGGGGTTCAGCAAAACAAGTCCACATACACAAGATACAAACAACACAGTCCAAAATTCTCAGAAAAACTGTTAATGCACCATGGTATGTATATTTCGAATCACACCACGCACAACGACATGAACATTCCCCATATAAAATCATATATTCATAAAAAATACATAACATTCCACTCATCAACAAATCACCCAAATCCACTCGTTTTTCCGCTTTCCTACTCCCAGCTAACTGGACTTGATAATAAAAGATTAAAAAGACATTGGCCAAGAGACCACTCAACTATTGATATTTTTATTACAAAGCTTGATGACCATGTAAAAAATTAAAGAGAATAACACTTAGATCAAATTTGCAGAATCCGCAATTTCGGAGATGCAAATGAAAATTAAATAATAAACAATAAAGTTATGCAATTAGGATATTCAGAAAATACATTGATATTTATGTTATGTTGTTTAGGAATCAGACTTTCAATACAAGCTTATGCATTATTTATGAAATAATGACAATGGATATCTCATATTCGTGTAAGGTTAACACAGAAGAAGTTTAGTGTCATTTATTGTTTTTCTATTGACATGGTTCGCTTAGATGGATTAGTTAGATCACCTTAATCAAGATATAACTATAGACTTAACCAGGAACATACTTATATTTTATTCAGGGGGGGATTTGATAAGGATGCATGTTATCACTAACGAGTAAAAGCACCAAATACCCAATTTAGATTAGTCAATTCATTTATTTTTCCATAATTGTAAGTTAATTGAGAAAGTATATTATAAGATATAAAAACCCTCATTTTGGAGGTTTAAATATTACATTTGGTATCAGTTCGGCAGGTTATCGGTTCAAGTTGAGTTACAAGTTATAACTTTTCATTCGTTTCCTTTATAATATTGTTCAAAAATACAAATTACCTGACCTTTAGTATGGAAAAAGAATGTAATTATGGGAAATGTGTAATGAGAAATAAATATATTTTTTTTACAACGATATGCAAGGTCTCCTGATTGGTAAATCCCGAAATCTACATATTTCCAATAATTGTATTCTTTTTTCCACACTAAAGCTCAAGATTTAAATGGAAATGGTTGACTGGATAATTTTAAGTGGTGTAAAATGGTCAGGGGTTGCCGTCACTGGTAGCACAAAATAAGTCATTCTTATTTAGTGTAGTCGTCCCACTACTTTTAAAGCTCAGGATAATTTGTATTTTTGACAATATTCAACAGGAAACGATGAACAGTTAAAGCTCAACTCGAAGCGACAACCTGCGGAACTGATACAGCAAAAATTATAGCTGCTTTTTATTCATGTGGTACGTACAATGACTATATTCGCTATTAAAATAACGATTAGGAGAGGAAGACTCTGGTTTTCCTTCTTTTCCTTTCTCGGTTTAAGAAATAAGGGTTTCATACAAGGTATGATTTATCTTTTCCCTTTAATTGTTTAATATCTTGTCAGGATTCGTACTTTTTATTTACTTATTATTAATTTTTTATTGTTTTCTGTCACATTTTATACGCTTTATGGTTTGTACTATGTAGCCTTCTAGCCCATATATATTATGTTGTTTTTTTTTGTTCATGTTTGTTATTCTAAAGGGACTTAGTTCCAGAATAAAGTTTTATATAACTTTTCTATTCTATATTTTAAGGTAAAGACCTCATTTTGGAGGTTATAATACTATGTTTTTTTCGTAAATTTTACGTGGATATGTATCTGGTTGTACGCTACTGGCTCTATATATGTGATAAGTTAAAATTGAATGTACTCACTGTTCTTAGATCCCTCCTTGACTGAGTAGGTGAGGTCGGAGAAGGCGATATCCACCGGTGGCCTCTTTGGCAGGTGGGTGAGCACCTTGGGCTGGCATGGTGTGATGGTCACCTTGACGGAACCCCTGTTGGATAGAAGACCATCATCAGTCTTTTCCACCTTCATCCTGGCTACTGACTGTGGCTACCTGGAGCCGTGGCGGGGGTAGAGTGCCCCTACCAGCGGCTTCAGGTGCTGCCACCCAACGGCCTGTCAAGGAGCAACAGGTCCCGCGCGGAGTCGGTAGCAGGGTGCAAGGATAGAACGATACAGAGAAGAAAAAAATAGATATTATATAGAAACAATTTGGTATCTGTTCCGCAGGTTGTCGCTTCGAGTTACAACAATCTTTAACAGTTGATTCGTTTCCTACTTAATATTTTCCAAAAATACAAGTTATCGCGACCTTTGGTATGGATAAGAGAATGTAATTATAGGAAATGTGTATACTTCGGTAATCATTTCATCTAGAAATTAAAGTTTCAACTAACATTTATAAGTATAGATGATATATGTTTGTATAAAAATTCCTTTCTTGGTGAAATGATTATCTAAATATATACATTTTTCATAATTACATTCTTTTTTCCATAATAAAGCTCACGATAATTTGTATTTTTGGAAAATATTAAAATGGAAACAAATGAAAAGTTAAAAATTGTGACTCAACTCGAAGCGACAACTTGGGGAATAATTACCAAAAGACTAATTAACACCTTAAATATGAAAATTAAATTATATGTGAATCATTTAAAATATATATATGAATCCAAAAAAAAGAGGCCTTAAGTGTCGTCGAAGCATTAAGATCTTATTGCCAAGTTAGTTAGGGGGAAAACTATAGACATCGCCAGGAGATTCATAAAAATATTAATACACCTCAATCAGAGAAAAAAATAAAAACTCAACAACAAAATATAAAACTCTCCAATTAGAGACAACAACCTCACTCCAAGGCGTTATGTACATTAAATTTAGGTGAAAGTCATAGACCAGAAAAAATACTATTTACTGTAAACTATAAATTTACATCAAGGAAGATCAAATCCAATCCCACACCTCACTTCAACAGTCCAAACATTCTCATCTTAGAGAAACGGCAAGCTCACTCCAACCCGTTCAACAAAAAAAACACTGTCGTATATCTCAAGTAGGTCTGATAATGCCTGAATTGACGAAACTTTGATTGGTTAGTTGTTGTTTTTTTTCAATTTTTAGAGACTTAAGAACTCTGTTTTATGAGTTTTTCCAATTGCATTGTAACTGATATTGTGTATCATTTTTGTATTTTTCGCTCATTTTTATAGCTACAAAAAACTAAGATACAGTTTTGCTTCCCTAAATATCTCTTGAATCAAGTCCATTACATACAATAACGTTGATGGATTTCTCATACTTTTTAATCACAGATAAAATGAAATCCCAAAAGTGCCTAAGCATGAAAAACAAAACAAAAAATCAATCAAATATAGATGTATGCATATATTAAAATACTTTTCCTGTTCCGCTTAACCTTTTCGGGTTATACTGGTTTTCAATCCAAATGAGAATAAACAATTATTCAGGATGAACTAGAAAAAAAACTTCAAGAACAAAATTAATGATCCGATTCTACGCAGAAAATCGACTATAATTTCTTTGATTTAAGCTTAATATTTCTTATACCCGAATTTGTTTTATTTGTAAATTTGTATGTATTTTTTTATTTAAATGTCTAATTCTCAGTTAATTTATTAATGGTATATAGTATATAAGGAAGAAATAGTTGGGGGTGCAGTCAATAAAAACACCTTAATAAGTGTAACTTATTTATTGACTGCACCCCCAACTATTTCTTCCTTATATTAGAAGTTACAATCAACCAATTCTTCTCTAACAAGATATATAGTATAGTTTTATGCACTCCATATTTTGTCAAATAACACTTTGTGTGTGCCTCTTTTTTATTACTTTTTTTTATTAATTGTTTACTTCAAATCATAAAACTCTAATTGTTTACAGATAAAATAAATTTTGTATAAGACCATATTTCCAGCTGTCATTTCTAACTCTTCACGCCAAACATTAATCATCCACATCAATGTGTCTACATTTTTTATGCATCTTAATACTTTTACATCCCTAATATTATATTACAATGGTTGTTTTGTTTATTTACCATTCCAAGCGTAAATTACCGTTCAAAGCGTGTATATTCCAAAGCTAGCAGAACCACAGGTCAATATCCATACCGAATAATAACGTTGTCATGATCATTTGATCCAATATCAAATGAAGTTAGCCTTTTGTTGTGTTTTATGTATTTTTGCATCAAGATATACAATTTTAAAAAATAAAAACTTCAACCCCACTTAATCGACAAAACCTTCTTCTACTGACTTTCCTAATGAAGGTATATTGAATACTTCACTCACTTTATTCAGACAACTACCATCAATAATGCTGATCCTATCTGGTGTGCCTCAGGGATCAATACTCGAACAGCTATTGTGCCTTATAAACAAACACGACAGTCACGAAATATCGACGAACGCTGACTACACTGCCATAATCAAAAATCATTAAAATATATCACAGGCCTCAATAAACTTATAACATAACTATAAAAAGTAGAACGGCTGATGTGGAAGATCGGGCTGAACTAATAGAAGTCACAGCGCATTACTTACTCTTGGATAAGAAAAGTGCCCCCCCCCCCACACATTAGTATTGTTTCTTTCCTACAATATATGAATGGATATGGGTATCAGTAACCACTGGTGAAGCAATACCCCACGCCTAAAGAGTAAGAAAATAATGAAAAACAAGAAACTCTCGGCAAGAGCAAACCGGTCCATCAACTATCGAGTGTCTCACTCATTCACACTACCTTGACGATGGTGGATCGGCTTGCTATTAAATTCAATGTGTTTGTTTATTTATTTAAATCCATATAATCCTTATATGACTAATCGGACGATACTACAGCGAGAATCTTAAATTTTGCCAATCCAGGTATAACGAGTATAAGGATCTTTAAGGAGTACCTGACACCAGCATAAGACAGGCTCAGGGCCACAAATTTACGTCCTCTCCAAAGGACAGCATAACTAAGGATATTTTACACCCTTTAAAAAATCCTAAGGTCATCTGCCAGACTACAAAATCCACGGTCTTAGGTATAGAACATTGTTATGACCCACAAATCAATTTGTATCAAATTCATTTTATTTCATTTTTTAATGGGAACTCTAAGTAAATACTTTATTAACATGCATTATCACAGACATTTATAGTAGTTGAACGAAACAGCATTTTTCCTGTTTCATTTTGCCTTTGTCCAAGTCGAAATGAAACTTTTTAGCTCAAGTTATTTGGAATACATTAAAATATACAAAAAAGTAAAACTAAACTTCGAATTCACTCATGTTTTTTTTACGATTTCAAACTCGGACACTAGTGGACACTTTGAGAAGAGTTCATATAATTGTCCGTTTTTTAAAACGAATTTTATTGTATCTACAACCAAATTTAAATTATACCTTGTATTTAATATAACGTCTCGGAGTGAGGCTGCTGTCTTGATTGATTGACGAGTCTGTTTGGACTTTTGATGTGGGATGTGAGATTGTATTTGATCTTCATTGATGTGATTTATATCTTGGTGTACTTCCTGGCGATGCCTGAATTTTCAAAACGTTGACTGGCTAGTTTTTTCTTGTATTTTAGAAACTAAAAGCTTTATTTTTTTGATAAATAAACAGACCAACCCGGATTGATAATTAATAATATGCTTTGCGAGCTTCCTCTATGGGATTTTATTTCTAATCTACAATAGGATTGTAGTTATGTACCAAGCAAAATCATCGATCAGATGATTGCCGGAAATGTCCCAGAAGGCCAGAATGGATTTCAGGAACTCACAAAAAAAAGTAGAGAAACTTTATATTTTCTGAATACAACCAACAATTATTGTAGCCCAGAAACAAAAAATTATGACCAGAAACATGAACATTATTCCCAAATCCTTTTGTTCTTCAACGCAACTGCGATGATGAGGAGGCATACGTGAAAGTTTGGTGAAGTTGTCTATTCAGAGGAACTTTGATATTTAAAATGCATAGAAGATTATTTCAAATTCAAACTCCTCTTCCGTTAAACTAAAACCACGCAATCGGATTATCATAACTGAAAATATGAAATCAGGCTGACAGATATGGACCTTAAAGGGAACAGTTGGAAGGGTCAAAGATCCAAGGCTAACAAAGATGATGAACAGAGCAAATAGATAACATTCTATCATACACAAACAATGGGGTTAGTCAGGCTAGAAGCGAGAAATAATAGATTTCTAGTTATTGGTAACTTCAAGCAATCAACCTCATTGCTAAATCCAATATATAAGAGTCATTATATGGAAATTATAAAAAGATAGCAGTGCAAACAAACAACAGATCAATGAAAAAATGATTCAAAATACAATTAATTGGTTCTTACCTTTAAGAGGTGTTTTCTTGAGTTTAAAACGAATAAAAAAATGGATAAAGAAATCAAGATAGACCAAAACAATTAAGTAAATTATAATACTAAAAAAACCCAATATGATTTCTTAAAGGTCTATATTTTAAAATATCAGAGGATTTCTTACTTTATTAGTTTAATGTCACTAATTTCAGATTTATTTAATAATTATAAAATCACTTTTTTCCATAAACATTCTGCATTAATAACAGGTCTAAAAAAAATTCACTAATGACCTTATATAAAATAAAACAAGTTCACAAAAAGGAAGGTATTAGAGAATGAAAATAATATTGAATAATAATGATAATGGCTTCAGATTTTTTTGATTTAATTAATCATAACTAATGACAAATGATAAAATAACAAATTAAAGGATTTCTGTTAACATTAAATAAATAGATTTTATGAATGAAGTCTCCAAGTCCTGTCCAACACTGGATAACTAGTCGGAAAGGAAATATTGAATGATTAAATAGTATGTATATGAGAAAAACGGCTTCAATTTAAAGAGTGACCCTTGGTACCACACCTAATCTAAAGCCTCGGAGATGTCCAAAAAAAATTAGGGTTTCAATTCTATTTCAGAACATATGTAATCTAGAATAATTTTAGTTTTGATATGAGTGGAACTCAAATTGAAGGTCTGGTATTATGTTCAGTTCTGTCAGTATTGTGTTATTAAGGTCATGCAGTAATTTTCATAATATTTCTCAGCAGACAGAAATACCCTCCTGCTGTAGACCTACAGTAGGAGGGTATTTATGTACAAATATTTGTATGACAGTGTGATACAGATACTTCCAAATTATTTCAATTTAAATCCAAAATATTCCAAATTCTATAATAATGTAATAAAAAATTAGATAGTGTAAACTCATTTTTCATTTAATTATTTTACCATCAAAAACAGAAAAGTTTAAAAAAATAAGAAGTAAAAATAATTTTAATTAACAATTTCATCAACCATTAATCCTGACTTTTTAAACTGTGTTTTAAACAATTAAATCATCAATTAATGATTGAAAGATAAAAATTTTACATACATAACATATAGTAAATTTAATGCAAATAGCATTAATGGCTTAAACCATGCATTGAAATAACTACCACTTCTTGAATTGTAGTTTTAATTTTAAAAAAATGTAAGAAAAAAAACTTTATCCAGGCACTTTATTCTTTTATTTAAATGTTTTGACTTATTTGAGTCATTTTCAATTTTTTACATGAATATTTTTCTTCATGTTATATATCTTTTTAAAGTTGTCAATAAATATTTTAAAATTTACTACTTGGAGTTTAAATGTTCTCCATGGTCATCTAAAGTTTTATGAATTAATATATATTATTAATTATATAAATTCATAAAACTTTAGATGACCATGGAGAACAATTAAACTCCAAGTAGTAAATTTTAAAATATTTATTGACAACTTTAAAAAAGATTTATGACATGATTATTTTAAAATAGTGGACTTGAAAGTAGAAGAAAAATATTCATATAAAAAATTGAAAATGACTCGAAGTCGAAACGTTTAAATAAAAGAATAAAGTGACTGAATAAAGGTTTTTTTTTTTCTTACATTCATGAAATATTTGAAAATGTTCGGTCCAGTAGCATCCACGTTAAAATTAAAAAATAAAATATGCTGAAAATTCATAGCCAACCACATTGTACGTATCTTAAACAATTTTAAGTATTTTTTTTTTCAATTTATGGTTTGGTACAAGTTTTTCAAATTATTTAATAAAATATATGAAAAAAACTAATAATTCAGGAAGACTTCCTCATAACAAGTAAAATCAACAAATTAAAAAAGGTGATATAAAAAAGTTATAAAAAAATATTGAATTTTATCTGGGTAAATGGAGATAGAAGTTTGACATTAGGATATATACATTCTGTTATTTTCCAGAAGTAAAAATAATAAATTAAAAGTATTTATTTAAAGGTTCCCTTAGAAAAATATAGAATGCAAAAAGAGGTTGTCCTGACAAATCTAATATATGATGAAGGTAGAAATACATTTCACAATTACATAAATTGTAAGCCATTTTTTCATAGACTAGAAAAATAAAATGAAAAAGAAATATCTCATAAATCAAGGCATGATTTATGACAATTTATAAGATAAATCCCGAATGACAATATTTAGATCAAAACATCAACTGTTACTTTATGAAATGATATAATAATAAGCTGCATTCACACAAAATAGATTGACAGAGATCAAAGTATTTCATTTCATGACATCACAAGAAGATTGAACTCTCAATACTCAGAAAAATAATTGAATGTATAACTTTAATAATTCTTAAATATTAAACACAGAAAACAGTAATAAAAAGAATAATTACAAACTCACTTGTTATTATTGACGATCAGATTCTTTTCCATAATCTGATCTTACTAGGCCAGATATATAACAAGATTCATAAATATATATAAAGATCTCTCAATCAAACCAACTCTTAGGCTGATCACACTTAAAATGAAATCGATGAAATATCAAAAATCTTATCGACTGAACTTTGTACACATTTGACACGAATCCCGGAATAGAACATTAATGTGAACTTTCTAACTGTTACTCAATCTAGTGTCTGCCCAACCAACCAGATTCTTATCAGGCTCTTACCAAATCAGAGATAGTTCGGGAAAACGGCGAGATGATAAAAGGCGCTATTCTCGCTACATATATCGATAGTTAAGACCCAAAGAGGTACAACAAAATTTTAAGTGTGATCAATGATAATCTCTTTGGGTTATGTTGAATTAACAAGTTATAAAATGTTTTCTGTAAGTACGAAATGTCTCTTGACTGCTTAATCGGTTCTATTATCGGCAAATCAAGAAGATGGTTGATTAAATATATACTGACATTTTTCAAGTTTCCCTTTCCAATTTTTTTGAGGAATTTCGTCCACCTTTTAGCCTACCTTGGTACCAATTCAAAAAATCCAATGGAAACGAAAAAAGGGGATAACTCCTTGGCTATAGGGCTACAGTTACACCATCTAAATACAAAATTCAATTAAATCACTAAATAGCAATCAGATGAACAAATTAGCATTAACCAAGGCATGGGGTGGGAAGGATCTATTCGCAATCTTGTTATTTTTATTCCTTTTATGGATATGAAATGAGCGGCACTCATCAAGATGTATTTGTTTGAACCTACATTGATTTAACATCAAGGGGAATTTAATTATCTCAATGCATCAAGTAGTGTATTTCCTTGTATTGACTTTTCTTGAGAAAAAATATAACTAGATAAACAATTATTTTCTTAAACCTGGTCTTCTCTTAGTGTTAAAGAATGACTAACTCCCCATTAGCGATATCCATCATTTACTGCTATGCACACTTCTTTCAATCAAAACTAAGTAATATTTCCTAATTCAAAATAATGTAATAAAACTTATTTCAAATAGCCGATTTAAAATGTCACCACATAATCTGTATAATTCAAAATAATAAGCAATTGTTTTCTTCTGAGTGATATTTCCTGAGTTATTAGGAAACAAAAAGAGGACAAAGAAATCAAGATAGACAAGACCAATCAAATAACATCTATTTATCTACAAGCTCAATAGTTGTTGTTTGTTCATTTAACGTCACTTTATGCAGCTATGGCTAATCGGAAGATGCTACATAGGGAGCTCTAAATTTTGCCTATCCAGGTTTAATTAATATAGGGATTTTTAATGAGTACCTGACATCATACAGGGTCGGAACCCCCATTTAACAAGCTTAAGTTTGCCCCACTTTATTTTACCATCAGACACAGGACCTCAAGTTGTTTAAACCAGATTTTCGAAAGGATAAATCCTTGCTAACATCAACTAGAAGTTCAAGAAAAAAAAATTACATGATTCTCAGTCATGACCAGTTTACAAGAGAACTAAGTTCATATGATTTTATAAAGACATTCATTTTTGAAAAACTCAGAACATCTCTTACTTTACTGTGGGTTATAGATATTCTGAAAAAAAAAAAACTAAATAAGATAAACTTATTTATTATAAGTGCCTAAATTGTATTGTATTTATCTGCAGGGCTGATGGAAGAGCTACTACAAAGAGACCTCATAGGGTGGGTGACAAAAGATTTTTTGTCTCGAGAATTTTTTGTTACCCAAACTAAGAGGCCTCATAGTAGTAGCTCTTCCTTCTATAAGCCCTGAAGATGGCCTACAACGTAGGCCGAAACGTTGGCACTTACAATAAATAAGTTCGTCTTGTTTAGTGTTGTTTTTTTTCAGAATATCTATAACCCACAGTAAAGTAAGAGATGTTCTGAGTTTTTCAAAAATGAATGTCTTTATAAAATATGTTATGACCCACATTACATCTTCCAGTCAACTATTTTTCTCTCAATCATGACTCTTACTTCACTATTTGATTTCACTTATTTCCAATTTTTTTTATAGAAGCATTTTTAGCTCTACTTTGGCTAAGATACCTAATATTAGAGGTTAAGAAAAAATTCAAATAAATAATTTTTTTTTATTTCATATCAATTTTTAACATGATTCTTGGAGTAAAGAAAAAAAATTTTGGATTCCAGGATAGAAAAATAAGCAGATAATCTACTTCAGCTTCTTCTTGGGGCGGATGTTGTTTGTATGACCACATTTCTTCTTGCGGCAGTTAGTTGCTCTTGGGTGAAGTCTAGCATAACACTTGCGGCAAATCATTTTATCACAATTGTATTTCTGGGCAAGGATCTTTAGAGTTGGTTCAATGACACCACCCCTAAGACGGAGAACCAAGTGAAGAGTAGATTCTGTAGAGAAAAAAAATAAACGACATTAAAAACTTAGTTATTAATGAAGCAACTCTAATAATTGCTTAAGTAAGTTAATTCATTAGCACTTTAGAAAGACCAATCAAATAACCAGCAATATTAACCAGAATATATTTATCATAAGCTATAAAAAAAAGTCGAACAGCTATTTAATTAAACCTTTTAGATCAGGGGTTCCCAAACTTTTCTTGGTCAGGGCCACTTTTATATTATTCTTGTTAGCAGGGACTTAAACCACTGTGCGGCGGCCCTGCGGATGACCCCTACCACCCGTGCTCTTGTCACTCACTGCACGGCGACCACCTGCTCACTGTCCGGTGAATTTTAATTTAAATCATTCATGTACCACTGGTTGGGAACCACTGTTTTAAATGAAAGAAATGATGGGAATGAAAATTTTCATACCACTATCAAGTTAAGGAGCTCTATATATATGGATACATTTTCTTTTGTGAGTTGTTTTGCTTCTATAGTGAAGTATCCTTATACCAAAAATTTAGTAATACAAAAAAAATTGCCATTCACTGCACGGCTATTCATTAACTTAATGATAAAAAAAAACCTTAAAAACCAACTTATCTCTCGGATATAAAACAAAAATACATAAAGTGTATATTTTATCAAAAGTTGATTGCTAATAATGCAAATAAGATTAAAAAAGCAGTAGTTACAACGAGGGTATAAATGTATCATTGCAAGTTTTTCCAGGGAGAGACAGTATGTTTTGACAACTGAACACAGTATCATCAAGAAAACATGATCGAGTTGTAATCAACAATTACTAGAGGCTTCAGATTTTGTGACACTAACATTTATGAAAATTTTAAGGCACAAATAGGATAGCTTCACAAATTAAAAGGTATTGGCATGGATAACTGTTACAACATTCATATACTATGAATCCGAACCTGCCAGTGTTTGGCCCCTCGGTTGTTGGATAGGTGTAGAAAACATCACTAAAGATTATGGCATAAAAATAGGATGAGACTGACCTTTAGACTGACCTGATCTAATGCCATTACTAACTTCTTATGAGAAAGTTTCTTTCTTTGGTAAAAAGTTTTTTTTACTTTAAAAGGCATAAAACCAGTTGGACCATAAAAAATCCAACATTTCATCACAAAATCTGGTGCTTCAAATGTGTTTAATACCCCTACAGATTGGGCTTCCAACATATGCATTAGAAGATGTATAAAATAATTGAATCACTTCTTTTAAATAAAGAAGCAGGAACAGGAAAGGAAAAAATAATACTTTTAGGTTTGCTGTTAGTTGCACTGCACACATTGAGAAGTCATTTTAAAAAATGTTGATACTAAATCCATAACAAAATAAAAAACAGAATGGCTGGATTTTATTTTTGTCACACATTTTACACAATTCCTATTTTCTGGGGTCACCGATTTCACTCATTACATATATTTTTTACTATGTGAAATCTGGTCTGTATTCATAATGCTCTCAATTAAAAAAAAAAAAAAAGATCGTTGCAACTTCAGAAAGACCAATCGTAATAATATTAATCATCACATATTATCAGAAATATTTTCATCATAAGTTGCAAATCATCATATGTGCCCATAATTATGAAAGTAAGTCAAGATTTAAAAAAAAAAAAATGAGTTCATTAGTTATTTCACACCACATTATTTTAAACTAAATTTATTCAATGTAATTTTTACGATATCGTCAAAAATGAACCTTCAGATAGTTGTAATTTTAACGTTACACGGAATTCATTAAATTAATTAAATATCTCGAAACAAGAAATATGCGACTTAGACCACTTTCATAATTATGGGCACATATTTGTAAAGGAAGTTTAGCACCTTCACAACTTAATTGACATTAAAAGATTTATGTGACAAATAAAAAATAGTAATACAATAACAATTTTGTTTTGATATTACTATGTTAGTTTATAAGCTCGTGGTTTTTAATCTAATACCTTTCCTTTGCTAACAATTGCTTCCTCAAATATCAACACAAATAAGGAGAAGCGATCAGAGTTGAAAGATGATTCCAAAATGCCCAAATAAAAGTTTGTCAAATCAACACAACGCAAAGCTCAACCTCACTTAACTTAATCAAGATAAGTTATTTAAGCAAAATAAGGAAATTGAAAAAAAAAAACAGGTAGGTTTTTTTCACCTGTTCTTTGCACAATTCACAATTTCTTGTTGTTGTTGTTTGTTTATTTAACGTCACTTTATGCTGCTATGGCTAATCGGACGATGCTACAGTGGGAGCTCTAAATTTTGCCTATCCAGATTTAATTAGGATAGGGATTTTTAACGAGTACCTGGCATCATACAGGCTCGGGACCCCCGTTTAACGTCCCTTCTGAAGGACGGCGTAACTAAGGATTTTTTACTCCCTTAAAAAAATCCTATTTCTTTACAGCATGAAATCAGGACTCAGTTACAAAAATTTTATTCAAAACATTGCAACTTCAGGAAGACCAATCGTAATAATATTAATCATCACATATTATCAGTAATCTAATCATCATAAGTTGCAATTTTTCACGAGTTAAGGAAATTAGAACCAAAATTAACATTAAGGATTGAAAATTTATAAAAGAAAAAGATATAATAACATAACTATTGCGTTAGGCTGTTAGCTCATGGATTTAACCTAATACCTAATCACTTCTTTAAACACAAACCCAAAAAGGACGAAATTACCATAGTTTGAAAGATGATTCTAGGATGCAAAAATAAATGTTCATAAAAAGGTAGAATGCACTGCATCACAATGCTTAACACTTAATAGTTATGTTAAAAATAATAATCAATAAAATAGAAAAAATTAATTGGATAGTTATTTTTTTAAAATGGAACAAGACAACAAAGTAATTTCATTATTTTTTCTATTCATACATTTGTGCACCTTTGGGTATTTTCTGAAATATTCAGTTTTAGAAATAATGTATTTAACCACAAATAACTTCAAATGCTTTGCAACTTCAGGAAGACCAATCGTAACATCAATCATCATATATCAGAAATCAAATCTTACCATCACAGATTGAAAATTATCATAAAAGTAATGTAAATTGAACAACTTGAAACCTAATTGATATTAAAAATTTATGGGATAAAAAATAGAAATAGTAATACAATAAGAATTGTTTTCATATTAATATGTTAGCTTATAAGCTCTGGTCACAAACTAATGCCAAATTGCTTCTCAAAAACGACCAAAAATAGGGAGAAGTGATTAGAATTGAAAGATGATTCCAAAATACCCAAATAAATGTCTGTCAAATCAACATAACACCAACCTCAACCTCACTTAACTTAATTAAGATATTTCTAAAAAATTTTAGGTTTCTTCCCCCAGCTCTTTGTACAAATCACAATTTGTTAGAGCATGAAATCAGGACTTAATGTTCTCAGTTACAAAAATTTTAAATAAAACATTGCAACTTCAGGAAGACCAATCGTAATAATATTAATCATCACATATTATCAGTAATCTAATCATCATAAGTTGCAATTTTTTATGAGTCAAGGAAATTGGAAACCGAAATTAACATTAAGGGTTGAAAATTAATAAAAGAAGAAGGTAAAACATAACAATTGCTGCGATAATATTGTATTAGTGTCTTAGAAGCTCATGGTTTTAACCTAATACGTAACCGCTTCTTCAAACACAAACCCAAAATGATCAAAGTTTGAAAGATGATTCCAGGATGCAAAAATAAATGTTCATGAAATGGTAGAACACTTTACATTGCTATGCTCAAAACTTTATATTTATGTTAAAAACAATTACCGATAAAGCAGGATAAAATGATCTGGATAGTAATAAAAAAGAAATGGAACAAGACAACAAAATAAGTAGTTTTAATTTTTTTTTCCTCATCAAAGTAGTGAAATACTAGTATCACAGTTTACACACACATTTAAGCACGGTTAGATATATTCTTTGAATTTTTCATCATAATGTATTTAACCACAAATAACTTCAAATGCTTTGCAACTTCAGGAAGACCAATCGTAATAATATCAATCATCACATATCAGAAATCGTATCATCATAAGTTGCAATTTTGGTACTTGTGTACTAACGCAGCCCTGGTTACTTTTGCCTACTTGTTCGCATGCGCGAGGCAGTTACATTTCTAACATGTAATATGTATTCTATGTGTCTTCTTGCTTACTGAGTTTTGATTATTGATGATTTATTGTTTGTTCTTTGTTCGTTTGCAATTTTGTTATAGATTTTTCGTTATTATTTTAGTTATTTATTTAATTAGTGTAAAATGATGAGTATTTGGGATTTGCCGACAACAGAAGAAGCTATTAATTTTTTGCAGGAGCGAAATATTTTACCAAAGCAAAGAAAATGTAGCAATTCCCATGAAATGAAATTGTATTGTGGTTAGGGGTGGTTAAATAAAACAATTTTATTTCTTAATTGTTCATTGTTTATTATATAAATTCTTTTGATTTCTAATTGTTGATAATTTTTTAACCCCAATAAATAGAAGGTAACTGTTAGAACTGTAACTGTTACAAAATGTAACTGCTTACAAATAAAGTAAGCAGAAGTAACCAGTTCTGCGTTAGTACACAAGTACAACAATTTTTTATGAGTAATGATATATTAAAACTCTCATTTTACTAAATATATCCTTTTCACTGGCATATAAGATCTATAAATTTTAATTATATCATATACACTAAAACATATCACATACAATGAAGAGACACAATATGAAGCCAGCAAAACCCCACAGAATATTACATTTACAGTAATGAAATAAGGTTCATTTGAATAATCTTCATCAGGCTCATCTTCAAGGAGATAATTAGTTGCAAACATCGATGATGTTCCCATTAGGCAGTTACTAAATAAAAATTGGCTGAATGGTTAGAATTAGACTATTGTTAATCTGATATAATACAACAGAAACGCATATCAAAACAATTCTTCTACTCTCTTTGGTTATTTACTTCAGTGATCTTAATGACTATCGAAATAACTAAATATTGTTACATCTTTAGACAAAAATTAAAGCACCAGCCCCGTAGGTTATTACTTCCAGTTGTTACATTTTTTAACTTTTTATAGGTTTCCTTAATGGTAACAGGAAAATAAAAAATAATTTTATTACTGACTGTACATGGAGCAACTACTACTAACAGAATAAAGATTAAAGAAGAAGCTAACATCTATAACTATACTTCAAAATGTTTGCTGAAACGTTCTTTTCTTGATTAAATGACTAAACAAAATATCCATAAAATAACATAATAAGTCATACTTTAACTCACAATTACTTTTATTTTAGAGAATATTAAAAAGGAAATCAATGAAAAGTTAAAACTCGTGGCATAATTAGGAAGAACAGCCTGCAGAACTGATCAAATGTTAATCAAGAAAATTATGTTTAAAATACAATTTTCATTATGTAAACTCATATTTCAGGAATGATGCTAACTTTAAACATGTTGAAGCTAGAACACTATAGCTTTATTAAACTAAGAAAAAACACTACAAAGATCAGGATTACTAAAAAGATATCATGCAACATCTAAAAATAAATATATCATTTGCTAAATAGACCACTAACTAAACAAAAAAAACTCTTACCCTTCTGGATGTTGTAATCGGACAAAGTTCTACCATCTTCCAACTGTTTACCAGCAAAAATAAGTCTCTGCTGATCTGGTGGAATTCCCTCTTTGTCTTGAATTTTAGCTTTCACATTTTCAATAGTATCAGAGGGTTCAACCTCTAAGGTAATTGTTTTACCCGTGAGGGTCTTAACGAAGATCTGCATTCTTAAGATCCTGAAAAACAAAATATACAATCAATAATCAAACTAATCATTAATATTCCAATAAATTGTAATTAATAAATAACAAATTATACTTTTGTTAGGTCCTGGATAAATTATGGAAACATTCAGCCATGATAACTAGGAAAGATATGTTGGAATGATCATTGTTCAAAACAAATGAAAGCAGTTAACTACAACAGCTGGAATAAAATTACTTTAAATATGATTCCACACAATATACAATAAACTTTTCTATTAACCAGTTTAATATAGTAATCCGTAATTGATTAAGTAATGATCCTATTCAACACAATATTTTCAGTGTCGGAAAATAAAATCAAGAAGAAAACATTAATGAAATAATCAGGCTAAATGGCAGTTGTTAAAAGAAAAGTCAATAAATAAAAATTTGTATTAAAACGAAATGAGTTGTTCTAACCTCGTGTTCGCAAAATCGTATACGAACCTTGATAAAAAAGCTTTATTAAATATATCAAGGGTAGAACATGGCTAGTTATACCGAATGTCTGATTAATAAAGAGGGCAACAAATAATATAAATAATTTCAAATACCAAATAAATCTGAGCTTAAATTATGACTAACCTCTATCTATCCAGTCACTTCAGGTATGGGACTTCAAAGATGGCTGTCGGGAATCGAGTATAATATGGAATACCAACCTAATACAAAATTTGTACATACCAAAATAGTTTATTTTTCACAAAAATAGAAATTTCAAATTGAGAGATGGTTATGTTATGTAAAAAATAAATTAATTAATCTGAAGACAAAAATTGAATACTAACCATATAAACTACAGATTATTTTAAATTAAAAAAATAATGATACAAGAAATCCTTTAAAAATTATTTTCTGTCTGGATTTTTGTCATATATTTTTTCTTTTATTACAAATTTATTAAATATTTGTATTATCTGACTGATTTAAATAATGTTTTTATAAGAGTTAGCTTACTTTCTACAGTATTCTACGAGGACATTTGCCAATTTATTTAAAAATGTATTATAAAAACCAGGAAAGAAAGTAATCCGAAGTGATATTCATGAAAAGGTTTTAAAGTGATTTATTATTTTCAAACTACAACCATATTCTTTAATTAATGATTAATTTATTTAAAAAATAGGTTATTTTCAAAATAATATTCATAGAAAACCATGGTTTTGAAAATTTATATTTAACATTAATTTTAGATAAATATTGTGGGCTACCTCTGAATGCCACCATTGATTCCTCTTCTAGTCTTTGTACGGAGTAATTTTCTTTCTGTGAAGCCGTGATTTCTTTCATGCACCTTCTTTACTTCAAATTTTTGCTTGAATTGGTAATAGTTTATTCCTTTTATGTTTGAAGAAAGTATTACCAATTAGTTGGTCATTAGTAACTCGTAACTAGATGTATCTTTGTCTAGAACAGCTAAGTTTTACCTTTGTACTTCAATGATGGGATCTGCTACTTTGCATGTCAGGGTGTTAATATTTCGGGTAGCTCATCTTAGATCCCTTTCTCTTTCGTGTCGTTTCCGTAAAACCAATCCAATAGTATTTTTCATTTGATGATATTACAGGAGGATGAAAAGCTCGAGCCATAGAGGTCTCGTATTCTCGAAACATCTTCCACGCCAATATTTGATTCCTCCAAGAAGAAATGTAGCCACGAGATGAATGAAAATAAGATACCAGAAGAGTGGAAGCAAGACATTATTATCCCAAACAATAAGAAGGAAAGGCAGACCATGTATGAAAATTATTGATCTATTGGTATGAAGTTGTAAATAACCATCGAAAACAACAGATTCATTTTGTCCGTCAAACAAAGAAACCTGCCTATTAGAAAACGCCTTGTTGGTTCATTAGAATGGTTAATTATAATGAATACATAGGCAGATTAAGAAGGGAGAGCGGCTTCTTAATCAACCCTGAAGAATGGCTTTGGACTAAGATTCGCCAGTGACACACATTATGGCATGACTGAGGATACTCTTCGCCTGGAAGCATCAAGACGACGGTTAAAAAAACAATTAGATTTTTTTAATCTATTCGTCGCGTATTTCTTCTGGTTTCGACCACGTCTTCAAGTAGTTTGCCAAGAACTAGTTCTAAGCAAAGAACTTGACCCGGTCGAAACCAGAAGAAATACATGATGAATGGATTAAAATTATTGACCGTGGCAATTTAAGTGAGTATTAATATTCAGCGTCAAGAAATAATAAAATAGATAATAGGCTTACATGCATGAATAAAATTTAACTAAAAATGCATATATTGGCACTTTTTAAAAAATAAGGTACTAATTTGCTGAAATCAGCTGGTTATCTGGATGAAAGCCATTTTGCAACAGTGACGTATACAAGACTGTAAATAACGTACGTTCCAATTGAGACCGTTACTTAATATCAAGTGACTAGTAGCAGTAACAGCATAGTCAGCTTTTAAAATAAATTACTAGTAAAGATCAATTTTTTATTTAAAAGTCTTATTATTTTTAAATTTGCTAGCTAAGGACTGCTGTTGAAATACTAAGTTTAGAAAATTTCATTGTAGTTGGATGAGTAACTTGATGTTACCAATTAGATACCTCTTCAGGTTGCTGTTACTGTTCCTACCTTCAACAAGGAAAATGTTTTTGTTTTGAAATTACTCAGGTGGGGGAGGGGGTGGGGAATTCAAAAGTGCTTTGTGCTAGGATTACACAAAAATTGTTTGACAGACACTTACTGTATACAGACACTTATTTTTTTTGCTCAATAGTGAACTCAGGGATAAATATGCTGAAAAGGTATGCTAGCCTAAAATAACATACTGGTCATTTTATATTCATTTCATCCATAAGTTAATCTAACTCCTAAAGCTCTTTAATCTTACTGATAAATTCCAAACAGATTTTCTTTGTAACAATTTCTAATTATCTCAATTATTTGCCTTTTCAAACGATCTTGACCTCCTTTTCCATCCAAAGAGTTATTTGTGACCATTAACCAGTTATACATAAAAAAAAAGAAAGACCAGTGAACAGAAGAAGAAAAGAAAGTTGCATTTTATTGTTTTAGTTTTGCTAGTAATTTTTATAATTATTGTGATTAATTGTTATTGTATCATATATTGATTACTATATTTGCTAAGCAGTGTATTTATTCGGAATTAATTTTTATTTCAATCCGTAATAGATAACATTAGAGGATATATGTATAAATTTTTTTTTATTTTGAAGAGAAAAGATAAACAAATTTCCATAACTATAACCAGCTGAAAAAAGATTAAAAAAAATCAAAATAATCACCACTTTTCTCTTCTAAAAATATTTAAAAATGATCACCATAAAAAGAACAATAAATAAAAATAGATATATAAAAAATTTGAATTAGTAGTACAAACAATATTCAAATTATATTAAATTATTTTTAATTCATGTTATCACCTTAGATTAGTTTCAATTGGAAAATATTGCAAGCTAGTTTTAACCGTGTTTCTTTATATATTTTTGTTTCTTTAAAAAAAAAAGATAATAAATTCTTTGTTATTATAAATTAATTTCTTTTCTGTTGATTAGTCAAGAATTGGCTTATCGTTTGTTTATTTATTTGCATGTTTATAAACAAAAAGAAAAATCATTGATATCATTGTTCTTTCTTGATAAGAGAATATTCCCATGTACATTATGTTATTCACTTATTATTTTCTTTCAATTCAGCCATACTTATCACTGTTTAATGTATTTATGTTGTTATACTATTAATGTCAATATATTGCAAATATATATTGCTTGGTTTTAGTTTATTAATATTGACATACAAAACATTCGCTTATTTTTAGTTTTTTGCCTCTTTTTTTCAGGGATTCGTATTATTCTACCATGGTAATGTCTAGGTATCGCCCAATAAGCCCAACTACTTTGCTGATAGTTGCAACACTATTTATATTCTGCAGCTTTTCATTGGTACCCAGGTATTCCATAATATTTATGTTTTAGTGCAGTCATATCGATATCTGGTCAATTCTATTGAGAATGATAAATAATATTGTTTATGAAATTTATATTATTGACTTTACATAAGTATTTTACAAATTATATGATATATTTCTTATTTTTTATTTCATTTATCATTCCATGTATTGAAATTTTGCATGCATAAATTTTGTTATTGATTACAATTTTAGTTGGAAGAATGTAACCTATTGATTTTAGTTTTCAGTTGTCTAAATTAAATACAAATTACTTAATATAAACTTTATCTGTTATATTTTAAAAATCTCAAGAGTTAAATTATCTATTAAAAGTGATCTAATATTTTAAGAGAAAAAAAAAAACATTTAATTATTAATATCAGTTAAACTTTAAGAAATATGTTATTTTTTAATTAACTTGTAATTACTGAATGAATTGCGGTGTTCTGATTTGTTCGGTAGTACAACAATTAACTTAAAAAACAAAAAAGTAATTTATTTGTTTGTAAAATATGCCAGAGCCTAACTGACTGGCTAATAAATTCTGTACTTTTAAATTAAATACTATTTTTTTTTCTTCCAAGTTGGTATAGAGGTGTCGACCATATATCTCTTAACCAAACTTAACTGTTGCATATTCATTTATGGATCTCTAGTACTTATCAATCTAAAAAAACAGGGTTCTCTAAATATAGTATAAATTGAACCTTTAATCATTAAACTAAAGAAGCGGTCAAATCAAATCATTAGAATGATAATTTTCTGAATTAATTTTTATCAAACGAGCAATATATAATATTTTTATCACATTATAAAAAAATTCCTATATGAATTCATTATGAAGCATACTGAATGTCTACAATTCTTATTGTTATCTAAAAAAATTGAAATTTACAAGAACATCTCTGGGATGAACTTGGCAGACACACACACACACACACACACACACACACACACATATATATATATATATATATATATATATATATATATATATATATATATATATATATATATATATATAAAACATTCAACCACCAGCTTTTTTTTTCCTTAATTAATTTATAAGATTATAACCGCTGAAGGGTCACGACGAGTTTTTATTATTATTCTATTGACAAGAGATTTACATGAAGCTTCAGTTTTTGTTTTTGTTTTGTTTTTAATAAGCATAGCATTTGAATGTTATCTTAGTTGATTAACCTCATCAACTGTCAGTAGTAGTTTGTGAATTACATTTGTTCAGAATACTTCTTTCAAATGTCTTAATTTGGACCTGTATATGTTATTACATTTTAGATTGATCTTAAAAAACTCAAGAATAGAATTTCAATTGCACACACTCTTTTTTATTATGTCAACTAATGTACATCTGAATATGAGTTTTGACTTTCATATTTAATAATATTGGGAGCAGGGTAGCTCAGTAGAGGGTTGAGTTGCTGTGCTTAAGATCCTTCGTTGTTTTTTTGTTGTGACCCTCCTGCAGTTATAACCTTAAAATTAATTAAGGAAAAAAAGCTGGTGGTTGAATGTTATCTTGGGCTAATTATCTCCCAGCTCAACCATTTTCTTAGAAACATTACAGTCTGCCTAATATTGAACTTAAGACTCTTCATTGGTTCTAGTGTTATAGGTATATATTATATATTACAATAATGCAATATCTTATGCTCACAATTCTGTATGAGAATTAGTCAATAACTTATTTAAGAATGACTGTTGTCTTGAAGTTAAATAAAGGGTTTAATTTAATTTATTGAAATATAAGTATTATCTCTTTTTCAGAGTTGTATCTTATTTTAATGATGAACCCTGGGATGTGATTATTTTTACACAAAACTGGCCAAAGTCTGTTTGTAACCATTGGATTGAAAAAGGGCATCAATGTCGACTAGTTCCCAATGACACATGGACAATACATGGCATCTGGTAAGCTTTTAGGTTTTTTTTTCTTAGAATAACTAGTAGGGTTGGATGATGATAATTTTAGTCACATAAACATAACTGTAACTATCGATTAATATTTTTGTCATTAGTTGTGACTAATATAAATCTTATATTTGAAGTAAAAAATATTTATATTTGGTCCCTAACAATGACCAACTAGTTTTTCATGAGGTTCAATCCATTTTAAATCACCCAATATAAATGTAATTTGTTGCTCAACATTTTTTATTTTCCTGATTCTTTTATCATGGATTCCCTATGGGTAGACATTAACAAAACTCCAATTCAAAAATTTACAAGTTAAATAATATTATAAAGTCTAATAATAATAATAATAATATAAAGTATAATGTAAAGAGACTAAGTTAATTATTTTAAAACTCGAAATAATAATTTATAGATTGAATCATTATTTAACTTAGTCAGTGAAGATAATTTAAAGCCTATAGTTGCTAATTCAGCATTGCAAGAGTGTAGTAAAAAGGTAGCGTTTTTATTGAATTTCACAGCTCTATAACTCAAAATGTAGTTGAGTTTCAGTCATAATATTTTTGTGAAATATTCTTATAGTAAAAAGCATGTTAGGTAAAATTTTCACTTGTCTTCATTCAGTCCCTTTTCAGATATTGACCGGTGAAGATTGGCATTAATGTGCTTTTAGTCATTTTTGAAAATCCTTAGAACAAAAAGGAGTTCATTCTCAAGACTAAAACTTATCCTGCTGTTAGCAGTATGAGTACTCAACACAGAAATAAAATATTATTAGTGAGTCTCTTTTCCTACCTAAAAATTTTTAGTCTTAAAAATTAACGATTATTAGTTTTTTTTCCGAGATTCTAGAGTAAGAATTTGACTGACTTTCTTGCATGATAGGGAAAATATTGAAGATCATTACATGCTGAACACGGTGGTTCATAAATTATCCTGATATCTTGAAAAATGACTTGACAATACAATTTTCTGTAAATCCCGTTTCTTTATCAAATTCGCCAAAGCGCCATTTTAATATGCCTGCCAATTAAAAAATATACCTTATAAATTTTTTTGAATTGGAGGTTTGTTAATGTCTACCCATAGGGAATCCATGATAAAAGAATCAGGAAAATAAAAATGTTGAGCAACAGTGACTGGGTGATTTGAAATGGATTGACCCATGACTGATAATTATTTTGGTTTTAATAAAGATTTAGAATTAAAATAAAAATATTTTGACTTATGTAGTGATTTAATTGTATAATTTATTATTTATAATCCATTACTTTCACTTTTTATCCTTTCCATCTGAGACTAAAGTTGCTTGTTATTACTATGTATAATTACTAACCTATTAATAAAAAATTATTTAAATAAGAACAATTCTTCCTGAACCCCGTCATTTAACAATTCTTTACTGGTTTTCTGTGTTCGTTACAATTCTTTAATAACTTCTACTTTTCATTTCCTATTTTTTTAAAGTAGTTCCATTGTTTTTAGCAGTTTTAGTCACTGTCAGACTTTCTTTGAAATTAAATTTTTAATGGGTTAGTTGTCTTTTTCCAATCATATTTAAGTTACTTTAATTATTATGTTTATCTTTTTAAAGTGACTGTTATAATAAGAATGTGGATGGTAATGGTAAAATTTGTTATTATTTTAGGCCAACTAAGTTTGGTACAATTGGGCCAGGTTTTTGCAATAAAACAAGGCCTTTCAACCCTGAAGCTTTGTATGGCATTGAAAATGAATTGGAAAAGTTATGGACACCTGTAGAAAAACACAAAAAGATCACAGCTCTGTGGTCACATGAGTGGTTAAAACATGGTACATGTGCTGCCGTAGTTCCAAACTTATCAACCGAATTCCAGTATTTTAACCAAGGACTGCAGTGGATAAAGGATTACAATATGTATTCTGTATTAGAAAAAGCTGGTATAACACCAGGCAAACAATATAACATAACTGAAATCTGGGATGGGGTACAACATGTTTTGGGAAAGAATCCTCAAGTAGCCTGCTATCAAGATGTAAGTTTATTACTTTAAATATTACTTATATTGATAGTTAATTGATTATTATTTGCTTATTTATTTGTTCTAGAAACAAAATGCTTCTGTTTTGTTAGAAGTCCGTATATGCTTCAACCGAACGTTGGAATTAGTGGATTGTGATGGAACCATTGTAGGTGGTCATAAACCAAGCTATCATAATTTGACTAATTGTGATATTGACAAATTAGTTCAATATCCTGTGAACTCTCTTGAAAATATATTTAAACAGAAAACTCATGTAAATAAGCTAATAGAAACATTTAAAGTATTGAAACTTGTTCAGTGGTTTACAGGTAGTTATTAAGGAATACTTGTAAATTTACACATTTTTTTCTACTGGTGTTCACTTTTAAGTGAAAAAAGAGTTGATTATGTTTGATTTTCTTACATAATTGTTAAAATAGTGTGTAAAGAATTTTAAAATGTCCATATGTCTCTTATCATTGACGAAAATAAGTCGGATCATTGGCTTGTATAAAAAAAGTGTTTTATACTAAAAATTTTGATTTAGTCATAACAAGTTGTAAACATTTAGTATACAACACCAGAGGTTTATTAATTGATTTAAATTATTAAAAATTATGTGAATGAGCCTTGAAGTGCAATTATTATTGAGGGTTGTGAAATAATTATTTAATAATTCTAAAGTTATTGCTAAGTGTTGTATGAATTTAGATTACAAGAATAACCACATATTGTATTGTAAGAATTTTTCACTTGCATAACAACTGGTTTTGGTCAACTGAATAATAATCAGGCTAAATTAATGGTTGATAACAACAGACTATTTAAAATAAAACATTATTAATTAACTGTTTATGAATTATTAATAGCCTTACATGAACTATTCATTAGTTTTTCATGGAGATGAATAATAATACTTTTTTAAATATTATTTCAGTTAGCAGAATGAAAAAATACCTTAATTAAGTCAACAACACATGACTTCCTTTTACCCCTATTTAATCATAAATCAACAGCTCAAATAATGTTTTTGGGTTAAATTGAAATCTGAATTAAATATATCACAATACTGCAAAATGCATGAAAAAATAAATGTGATTTACTAAAGAAAAATTCTTCATAGATTATTTTCAGCACAATTTTTATATCTCTATTACGTAGCTGGCAGTAAAAAAAAGTTAAGATTATCATGTAAATTTCTTCTTTCACCTGGTTTATCAACCGTATCTGTAGTTAATTCCATTAACATGAAACTGTTACTGATAGATTACTGAATTTATACAGAGTGTTTCGGAATTGCATGGCACTATTTCAGGTATGTGTTCTCTAACACAAAATAACCAAAAAAGTTCATATTAGCATATATCTCAAACTCATTTATTAAACAGATATCAAAGGTTAAAGATTTATTATTTATTTACTACATTAAGACTGATTGTACAAAGTTTAGCGTGTTTAATACTATTACAGGTTTTAATCACCTGATAAACAAATGAACGATAAGCAATGACAGTTGATCATCTATTTGTGTGTGAATAATGTGAGACAGTTGAATTTATGATTATCATGGTAGACACCACAAATATATTCAATTTTGCAGAACAAATAGACCTGCTTTTAACTTATGGCGAGGTTCATAGAAACGCTACTGCTGCTGTTCGAAGATATAGTGAAAAATTTCCTAACCGAAGAATACCAAATTGTGAAATGTTTGAGGCCATTGAAAGACACCTTAGGGATAATGACGCACTAAAACCTATAGGAGTAAACACCGGTCGACAAAGATTTTGACGAACTGCAAACGTTGAAGAAGAAATACTCGATGCTGTTCAGTTATCTCACTACTACTAGTACCAGAAAATTGTCACGTCGTTGCGATGTTTCCTCTACCAACGTATGGCGAACAACAATTGTATCCATTTCACGTATTGAGTAGGTAAGATTTATTAACACTAGATTATAACAAGCGCAGAAATTTCTCCTAATGGTTAATTCAACAATGCACACGAGATCCCAACTTTCTGAACTGCGTTTTGGTTACTGATGAATCTTGCTTTACAAGAAACGGGATTCTTAATTTTCGAAATACCCATACTTGGGCTGAAGAAAACGCTCATACGAATGCTGTTTGACATTACCAACATACCTTTTCTTTAAATGTCTGGTGTGGTATTCTAAGGGAGAACATCATCGGCCCCTTCTTTTTGCCACCTAGGCTGTCAGGTATATCTTACTTGCATGTTTAGCAAAATAATCTTCATGAACTCCTAGAAGATATTCCGCTAGGCATTAGGCAAAGGCTGTGGTTTATGCATGACGGTGCTCCAGCTCACTTTTCTAATAGTGTCACTGATTATTTAAATGCAACTTATGGAGACCGATGGGTTGGTCAAAACGGACCTGTTATATGGCCACCACCATCTCCGGATTTAACGACATTAGATTATTTTGTGTGGGGCTGGATGAAGTCTTGGTGAAAAACCCGGGTTCGAGTCCCGGTCCTGGCCATATCTTCTCTTTTCAAATGAAATGTCAACATTTTTGATTTGAACAACAGTTTTTGCGTAGATCCCTTAGATCATGTCATAAATGGTGTATGCAAAAGTTTCAGATAAGTAAAGTACCACTTTCACCACAGCCAAAATGAGAGTTAACAATTTTTTGTAACACCAATCCTAAATATAAAATTTCTACTTTCTTTGGCTAATTTTA
Source organism: Arma custos (assembly GCA_037127475.1). NCBI lineage: Eukaryota > Metazoa > Arthropoda > Insecta > Hemiptera > Pentatomidae > Arma > Arma custos. The sequence goes on from CM073763.1 coordinate 68,172,643, forward strand.
TTTGTTCTATGAGTTAAGAAAGAGGGGAGCGAATGTACAATTGTCGATCAAATAAGTCAAAAGTGATTCAGAGATGTTCTGAATGGATATTTCTGTAGAAATTTGAACATTGATAAATTTTGTGATTACAATATTTCCTTTAATGCTTGCAAAGATTCTATATTCTATTTCTATAATTTTTTTATTACTTCAACATAAAGAATATTTTGACATGACTTATGATGAATGAAATGTTAAAACAATTTCAGCATTAAACATTATTCAACTATCTCTCAACCCACAATACTGATTATTTGATTGGGTAGTTATTAATTGATGTACAGGATATTTATAACAAAATTGAAAAACAATGTCATTATAACCGATTAACCTTTCTTCTGCATCATTCTTAGTAAAACTGTTACTGCAAACAACTGAAAGTTAAGAAAAGACTAAGTTTATGATTAGACTAAGGTATTTCTCTAGCAGCAGGAGTAAATTCTAATTAAAATATTTTGTCAGTCATTCCAAGCGGTTGATATGTTAAAGATCACTTCAGTGACAGCTAAGTTGACTTTTTAAGTACATGCATTTTTAATGATTGTACAGTAAATTTTAAAACTCCGAATCAACTAGCATTCTTTTTTATTTATCCAATTAAAAATAATTGTTTTTTTGTATAATTTTTAGTGCTAATGCTTATAGAGTATAGTGCTAAAGTACCTGATTGGATCAAAGAGCAATATCATAGTGACAAGAACTAATATGACACTGAAATTAACAATTAGTAAAAAAAAATATATATATATAAATAAAAATAAAGGTTTTATGTGTTAGGGATTCAACATATATCTACTTATACAAAATATTAAATTGAAAAAGATAAAAAAACTCTTTATTTAAATGAGAATTTTTTTTTGCCAACAGTAAAAGATGATATGGAATATGAAATTTAGCAATATAGGTGAAAAACAAGAATGGTCCACTTTTTTTCTCTTTTTATTTAAAGCAGAAGTAGAATTTTCATCAAAATATCTTTTTACAGTGCTCTGAGCATGTTTCAAAGAATCATGCAAAGAAATAAGTTTTTACAATCTAGCTTAAATTTTTTAGTTGTATCCTTTTTTCTAAATTGTGAACTCTTACCTATACTTTCTTTTATTTCTTATTAAACTAAAAAATATTTTAGAGTCAATTAAAACTATAATGGGCTGTACTTTATTGTTTTCATTATTATGTGCCATTTTTAGATTCATTATATTGTGGGGGTGAATGTGCTGTATAGTGTTCTGAATTACTAATAAATTAATATTAAACATTTGCCTTCCCCATTTAATGTATGTGAAAATGGCATATTAAGGTGAAACATAGTATGAAAGTGGAACTAAAGTGGTGAAGTACGAGGGTGGTCTGAAAAGTTTTTGCCGAACATCGTCAAAGTTCACCAAATGGTGTTAGATGACTGCCGAAGTAAAGTGAGAGAGACAGCAGAGGTTATAAACATGTCTGTTACATATTAAATCAATATTTAGATATGAGAAAGCTGTCCGCACATTGGGTGCCACATTTGCCAAAAGTGTGTTCGAATGAACATTTGTAACGTTCTGTCGGCACAATAAATCTGAGTTTTGGCACCGATTAATTACTGTAGATGAAACTTGGATACACCATTATACGCCCGAAACAAAAATACACTCCAAACAGTGGACTACAAAGGGGGAACCGGCTCCAAAAAAAGCAAAAACTGTTTTCTAGGCTGGGAAAGTGATGGCGACTGTTTTTGAGATAGTCATGGAGTTACTTTAATCGATTATCTTAAAAAAAAAAACATTACAAGAGCATACTTGACAAGCTGAAGATAAAATTTGTGGAAAACGGCCACATTTACAGAAACAGAAAATCCTGTTTCACCAAGACAACGCACCTCAGCGGTTGCCATGGCGAAAATCCACGAATTACGGTTTGAACTGCTTGACTACCCGTCTTACTCACTAGATCTAGTCCCAAGCGACTTCTTTTTGTTCCCTCAAATTGCGCTCGGAGGACAGAGATTTTTGTCAAATGAACTGCCAATCATCTTCATGAACAATTATTTTGCAGAGAAAAAGGCCAAGTACTTTTTGGACGGGTTACAGAGATGTGAGCATCACTGGGAGAAGTGTGTAGAGTTATGTTAAGGAAACTATGTTGAAAAATAAATAAAAAAATCAGAAAAAATTTTTGTTAGGTCAGAAACTTTTCAGACCACTCACGCATATTACATCTTATTACTTATAATTGAATTATCATCACTTAATTATAGAAAGATGATTACATTTCTGGTTGAATTTAAAACTTTCTTATTTTTCGGATTATAACAAAGTAATGTTCAACTTTGTATTATTAAAATGATACAATTTTAAAGCTTAAGTACTTTTGTTCATACCTTATTCACTAGATAGTTTTCAATTTTTTTTTAAAACTACAAATTTTATAATGGTGATACTAAACAAAAATACTGCCTCTGCTGAACTTAATAACATCTCTCACTCATTTTACACAGAGGCAAATCACAGTCTTAAAGATTGTTAAAATGGATTTGAATAACCAATAAATCGTAATGCTAATGATCCTCATTTTATTAAAGATAAAAAAGAAATATTTCAATATTTATACGTATATTTTTAGACACACACACACTTACAAATCACATCCCTTCAGAATCATTATTTTTTCATTATAAATGACAATTTTCTGTAACCATCACAATTAACAAACTCTAATTTAGTGTTTTAAAGCTTACAATAATTATTAAATACAAGGGGGGTGAGCATATATTTGTAATTCAATAATAATCATCATAATGTGTAAAACTGCCAATTCTAAAGCACTCACCTAAGAATGCGTACGATTAATGATTTTGTAAGTATTTTGATATTTTCTATTTTAATAAAAGTATAAGAATTGTTTTAATTTAAATTCACCGTTCACTAATTTACAAGGTTGCATCTATAATTAATTAATTTAATATTAAAAATATTATCCAATCTATTGAGCCTTTGGCCTTCATGCAATACATGGCACTTAAGGACACTAAAAACATAAATATTATTACATAAAATAGATTTAACCTGGATAATAGAATCAACGCTAAAATTGATTTAATAGTCATTTATTCATATTGCTACTGCATGTCTTATTAAAAGAAAAAATGCATGTTGAGAAATTTCTATACAAGCCTTTATTTTTTTCTCCAAAAAATATGAGTTAAAAGAAAAAGAAATTTAACAATAAATACAAAATTGTTTTATACAAATTAGGAACTTATGATGTAGGTGATTTGGTCACGATAATTACAGCAGAAGGCACCAAACCTAAAAAGTAATAATAAAAAAAATTAGAATTATCTTAAAAAAATTGAGACAAGAAAACTTTAAATACATTTCACACTTCCTCTCTAAAAACATGTTTTTTATTTCAATAATGTGATACTTTCCATGTATAATTAATGGATGTGAATATAGTTATTTTTCAATAGAAGAAAATAACTATTTATAATCAAATCAAAAACAAATTTGAATTTAACTTAAAATCATAATGTGAATACATTTTTCTTTTAATCTGCCACCCAATTAATTAATTTGAGTAAGTTCTAGATTGTTGTTCATAACATACATATTATAAAAGTATGTTTCAAACAAATTAATAAAATTAAAATTATGAAAATATGATTTTTCAAAATCATTTGCTATTTAAATGTGTTGACGACAATATATAGTAATAGTCAGATAAAATAGAACGATGATGATATAATATGAGCACACAGGTTCAAATGATTTTTATCCCCCACAACTATTTAGCATCATCTACAGTCTAATATAATCAAATATTGAACATAAACACAAATCTGCACAACTAGAGGTACTAAAAACAGTATTATTAATATTGCGAGCACTGCTAACAGCTCACAAATGGGTCAATCCATATGAAGTGGTCCAATGATAGTTGCTGGAATGTTTTAAAAAAGATTGATATTTGAAATATGTTTTTACCAAACATAACAGAAGTTCAAAACAGTAAAAAAAAATTTTTTATCTCACATCGTTTATGTGTGGCGGCCATTTTTGTTCTGGAGCGCGCGACGTTTTTTGGCTTTGAAAGCATTAGCGATAAATTGATTATCTCAGGCTGGGTTAGTGCTACAACATTGCAAATTGTACCATTTTTTTCAGAATTTTCTGCTCTACAACATTGGTTCCAACACATTAAACCATATATTTATTATTTACACCTCAAAATATTCTTCAAAGTATAGTGATTAGAATTCAGAAATTCCAATTTTTAAGACTACAAAAAACCATGAAGGAATGATTTATCAGAGTTACAATTTTTTTTGTAGCTAGATAACATAAGGTACTTACTGAGAATTGAGTTTGAGCTTCAGCAATGTTGTCCTTATTTTTTTATGAATTTTTAAAATTTCATTTTTTTGAAATTTTTGGAATTTTGAGGTTCAATATCTTTGGTGGGACTGGATGAAAAGTCCCCATTTTTGCACATTATGTAGACCTATGTGATGCCAAAGTAGGGTAAAAATTTTAACTTTGATATCTTACTATTAAGCAAGTTATGAATTTTTATATTTAAGGAAAAATGGCGCGAATTATACTGAAATGTTTGGTACAATAGGTGATCTAGAATGTGTTTTTACCCATTAAAATGTTGGTTTTTTTTTATTTTAAAGGGCATATTGGCAATTTTACAAATCACCCACACTATTGACATGTCCTATATAAAAATAAATTTTTTTTGAAAATTAAAAAATGTTCACTTTTGCTACAAATTGATTTAATTTCTGCGTTAAACTTAATCAAATGTGTCATTGTTAAAGTTTAATAGGCTTTGAGTTATTAAGGCATTTGAAACATTTTTAAACATACTATATTGTAAACTTTGCAGGTTTTTTATTTAATATTTGTTTTGTAAAATCTACAATTGTCACATATACAAGTGTATTTACAGGACATTTTGCTTCACGTTTTTTATTTTTTAATCCAAGTGATTAGTAAGAAGCACACTTATTTCTTCAGAAAGATTTTGGGGAATGGAATAAGATCTTCCTGTTGCAGTAGTAAGCTCTAGAACAGAGAGTTTTCTGAGCACATTCTTCAAAGATATCCAAACTCGGTCATTGTTCGATTTCTTGAATACTTAAAAAACTAATTGATTATTAAATGATAAAATTTTAGTACTGAATCTACATGTACTTTTAATTATTGTTTTTATTTCTCAGGTTTATATATAAATATAGGGCATGTTAATAGTGGAAGTGGTTTTAAAATGTACATTATACATTTTGAAACTAAAGAAACCAACATTTTAATGGGTAAAAACACATTCTAGATCACCTATTGTACCAAACATTTCAGTATAATTCGCGTCATTTTTCCTTAAATATAAAAATTCATAACTTGCTTAATAGTAAGATATCAAAGTTAAAATTTTTACCCCACTTTGGCATCACATAAGTCTACATAATTTGCAAAAATGGGGACTTTTCATCCAGTCCCACCAAAGATATTGAACCTCAAAATTCCAAAAATTTCAAAAAAATGAAATTTTAAAAATTCATAAAAAAATAAGGACAACATTGCTGAAGCTCAAACTCAATTCTCAGTAAGTACCTTATGATATCTAGCTACAAAAAAAATTGTAACTCTGATAAATCATTCCTTCATGGTTTTTTGTAGTCTTAAAAATTGGAATTTCTGAATTCTAATCACTATACTTTAAAGAATATTTTGAGGTGTAAATAATGAATATATGGTTTAATGTGTAGGAACCAATGTTGTAGAGCAGAAAATTCTGAAAAAAAATGGTACAATTTGCAATGTTGTAGCACTAACCCAGCCTGAGATAATCAATTTATCGCTAATGCTTTCCAAGCCAAAAAACGTCATGCGCTCCAAAACAAAAATGGCCGCCACACATAAACAATGTGAGATAAAAAATTTTTTTTTACTGTTTTGAACTTCTGTTATGTTTGGTAAAAACATATAAAAATGTTAATCTTTTTTAAAACATTCAAGCAACCAACTTATTTTTTTTTGGATCACTTCATATGGATTGACCCAAATAAAGTCATTTGTAATTAGTAATAGTAACCTCAAGTAACATTTATATGAATTCAGAAAATGGTTAAAATAATAATTATTGACATACCTAGTACATCCAAAGGTTTATCATAATCATCTTCAACAAAAACTTTCCGGGGAAAAGTTGTCATTAATGAAAAGGCACCATCACCATCAGTCCTATTTAATTCTATGTATAACCGTACGGCTGAGAGCTGTTCTTTGATACCAAATGTCTGGGTGAGAGATTCTCCATTCAAAAGCCTTATCTAAAAACAAAAGTTAATTTTATAATGAAAAAAGTAAAATTTGTTGAAAACGGAATATTATCAAATTATTATACAGATATTCTGTTTTTGAATAATAAAATTAATTTGTTGGCAATATCACACATGCGCACGTGTGACCTTGAGGTAATGAGCGGTGAAGAGGAGTAGGAAACTTGTAAACCACCCTCTATCCAATGAACAATGCTCCTTAGACAGCACCAACCTTAATTTATTATTCCACGGAGAAACCGTGAAAGCCAATATAATCTTTAGTATGTGAGACAATATTTATTTACAAGACACAACAATATCAGTAAGACAGTTATGCATCACAGTAGGCATTGCTTCGAGATGCAGGATCAACAGGAAGAGATTTATTCTATTAATTAATTATGTACAATTTTAGTTCTTTAGAAAAATAAATGGTAATAAAAACTTTTTTTTTCTAATATTGATTCATTCCATTTCATGGAACCTTATTTTAAACAATATGGGAACAATTGCAATAATTATCAAATTTAATTTAAAACAAATTTTAAAATCACAGTACAGCTCCAATACATATAAGATACTTTCATGTAGCTTTTTGCATTTCCCCTAATACCAGGTCTGCAAGTTTAAAATGTCGTTTATTTCTTAAAATATAATTTAATTTACAAAAAAAAGTATAATATATTTTATTCAAAGTACTGGCCCTCGCTTTCTACACATTTTGTCCATCTCTCGGGCAATTTATGGATACCATTCCAAAAGAATGCTTCATCTTTATTTGAAATCCATTCATCGAGCCATTTTCTTACATCCTCCAAATTGTTAAAGTGTTGCTCAGCCAATGAGTGTCCCATCGATGAGAATAGGTGATAATCAGAAGGCGCCAGGTCAGGTGAATACGGCGGGTGGGGTAGGAGTTCCCAACCAAGCGAAGAAATCGTTTCCTTAGTCAATCTGGCTGAATGTGCAGGAGCGTTATCATGCTGAAGAATGACTTTGGCGTGCCTGTGAGCCCATTCTGGGCGTTTTTCGATCAATGCGTGACTCAAATTGATCATTTGTTGTCGGTAGCGGTCGGTATTGACTGTTTCGCCGGGTTTGAGAAGCTCGTAGTAGACTACTCCCTTCTCATCCCACCACACACACAGCATTGTCTTCTTCCCGAAACGATCCGGTCTTGCACTCGATGTGGATGGTTGTCCTGGCGTTACCCATGATTTTATTCGTTTGGGATTCTGAAAATAAATCCATTTTTCATCGCCAGTTACAACTCGATGCAAAAAACCCTTTCTTTCGTGGCGTAAAAGCAGCATTTCGCACACAATTTTTCGTTTTTCCATCTGTCGTTCGTCCAATTCATGTGGAACCCATTTTCCAACCTTTTGAATTTTTCCCATAGCTCTCAGGCGATCGGAAATGGCTTGTCTAGTGACATTCAACTGTTCTGCCATCATTTGTTGGGTTTGGGTATTGTCTTCGTCTAATAAAGATTGCAATTCGACGTCCTCAAACTTTTTTGGTCGATTTTCTCGTTTTTTATCAGTAACATCAAAATCACCACGTTTGAAACTTTGAAACCAACGTTCACATGTCTTGACGGTTGGAGCAAGATCGCCATAAGTCTCAACAAGAATTCGATGACATTCAGATGCCTTTTTCTTTTGATTGAATAAGAAAATCATGACATGCCGCAAATGCTCTTTATTTGGCTTAAAATTAGACATTTTTAACACCAAAGAAAGGTATGATACGTCCACGTAAACGACTTAAAAACAACTGACTTTTGTAAACAAATGACTAACAAACAAAATAGCGTTTAGAGATAAGCAAATCCTTCAATAGGCTAAGAGCGCATTCTATTGGAATTAAAACGACATTTTAAACTTGCAGACCTGGTAGATTTGAAGTAGCAGATATACCCGTTTTCACAAAGTATTCTGATCAAAATTCCATATTTCGTTATTTTTGCCAGGCTATATGTCCTAAAGCAGATGTGTCCTTTGTATGGTACAATTGCTTCATTCTGAATTAACTCCTATTCGGGTATGTAAAGGGATTAAAATTTCAGAATGAAATAATTTAAAAGTGGTATAATTTTGCATGTTTCTTTAGGAGATGTATGTTATGTATTATCTATTAGATGAAAAAAATGTAAGTATTTGCTCAGATCACATTCTAAACATAGTTATCTGAAAAATTGGTGCTTAAACTAATGAATCTATTGGCCAATAATCTATCTAATGAGACTTTCTGGTTTGTGTATAAAATAGTGAGTGACTTCCGTCTACAACTTTTGCAGAGATTAAATGTAAGTTTTACATTTGTGAGTGTTACAAATTGGTTTGAGTAATAAATAAATAAAAAAATCACCACCAAAAAGTACAACCATCACCTCAATGATAGTGGATGGTTCAAGTTCAACAGTTGGGCCAGGTATATTTAATTAATTTTCTGATAAGTATTATATTCCAAGTCATTATAATTTGATTCAAAGTTACATGGACAATCAAATAAAACATCCGCGTATCATTCATTGAAAGATTCTTCATTAGCACATTCTGTGAACATTAAGAATTTTTTTTTGCAACAAATTACACAACTGTTTTTATAAGCAAGAGACACAGCTTGAGTTATGCTGACCAAGAATTGTACTGTATGATCTCCAACAACTCCTTTTCTCATTTAACTCCTGGCCAATCAGCAGCGTTTGGCCATGAAAACACAAGTAGTCTTGTTGAATGGTCAACAATGCGTTAATATATAAACATATCATAGAATATTAATAATAATAATGTAAAGGAGATAGTTGGGGGGTGCAGTCAATAAGAACACAGAATAAGTGAAGTTTGAGTACGTTCCAGCCGTTATATGTAACGGCCACGCTTTCCAACATTCGCCCTGAAGATGACCTACACTGTAGGTCGAAACGTCGGCACATAATATAAGTACTTCACTTATTCTGTGTTCTTATTGACTGCACCCCCAAACTATCTCCTTTACATTAGATCATCCAGTCAACTATTTTCATCTCATTAATAATAATAGTTAGGAGAATTTAAAGGACGATTTATATTACCTGTATCCTTGTTTCAGTGTAGTCTTTCTTAACAGCAGGCTTAGCAACTTCAGGCACTACAGGAGTCGGAGCTGGTTTTTCTATACCTTGCTGCTGTAATATTTTTTCCCTTCTTGCCTGTCTATCAGCTTCTATTTGATCCTTTATCTTTTGTCGAGCTTTCATGTCTTCTTCTTTTTCCCTTTTTCTTAGTTCGATCGCCTGCTTCAGCTCTTCATCTTGTAGCCTTAAAATAAGAAGTTAATAAAAAATAACTAAATTAAATCATAGTTATCGAGCATTCACAGGAGTCAGCCATAAAAACTTATCAACCTATATCAAAGTTTATAATTGTTAATTGTTATTTTGATGGTAATTATTTTTAAATATTTTTATTTTGAAGGGAAAAGATTCATCCTGGCCGGAATTCGAACCCAGGTCGTCTGCATCTCAGATGCAGTGTTCTAAACCACTGAGCTACCAGGGGTCATATCCAAGTCAGACAAATCCGTTCTCTTCACCGATCCTATAGCAAAGTTTGTTTTATTTGTTCACTCACACATATGGATTTAGTTATCTTAACGAACCTGAGCGGATTCCTTTGAAAACAATTCTTTACAAATTCTCTTTTAAATAACTGTTCAACAAATGTATGAAAATTGGAATTTATTTCAAGCACTGAATATAAAATCACAAATGGATTTTAGTTATGGCATGAATAGGGAGGATTTCCATAGCTAAGGATTTATTGAATTACTAGCTTATGCCCGCGGCTTCGCTCGCGTGGAATTTGGTCTGCCACATAAAGTTTAAAGTTTCGTGAAAGATCATTTTAAATAAATAATGTAATTATTTTTTAAAATATAAGTTACTCGTACATCCAAAATTTCAGATGTCTAACTTCAAAACTGACGGATTCTATGCAACCTTTGAACCCCTATTAAATTATAGGGGAAACTCTTGGGGTGGAATTATCCAAATTTCTATATATATACAAAAAACCTATCTACAAATTTCAAGATGCTAAGTTCCTGATTTGCCTTTAATTATGTACTATAACGGGGGGAGCACATGCCCCCGTGCCCCCACATAAATCTGACCTTGCGGTAGACAATGATGTATAACTATTTTACTCAATAAGTTTCATCCAAATCCTTTTAGTAGTTTTTGCGTGAATGAGTAACAGACATAAATACAAACATTCGCATTTATAATATTATTAGGATATCAAAACAATAGTTTCACTCATGTTTTCTCTGTTATTTTAACAACTATTATCATGTGATTTGCCTTTAATTATGTACAATAATGGATTCTCCAAAGTACCTAAAAGACTGTTGGGGTGGGGCACTTGCCCGCGTGCGCCACTCCCTCCCTAAATCCACGCTTCCTATAGTCTATGTGTTATTCTGATGTATAAACTATATTACTGTAAAGTTTCATCCAAATCCGTTCAGTAGTTTTTGCGTGAAAGAGAGTAAAACATACTAACTTTCACATTTATAATATTAGTAAGATTAGTAGGATATCAAAACAAATAGTTTCACTCATGTTCTTTCCGTTATTTTAACAACTAAGATCATGTGATTTGCCTTTATTTGTGTACTAATGGATTCTCAACAGTACCTAGAAAACTGTCGGAGGGAGGGGGGCACATGCCTCCGAGCGCCCACCCCTAAATACGCACTTGCTATAGCCCTATGTGTTATTCTGATGTAAAACCTATATTACTGTAAAGTTTCATCAAAATCCGTTTTTTTAGTTTTTGCGTGAAAGAGAGACAAACATTCGCATTTATAATATTAGTAGGATATTATTGAAATTTAATTAAATATACAATGTTATTCACTTGATAAATTAACATAGAATTATTATATGTTAAGGTAATTTTTCAGCTGTTGTCACATGCCATAGTTACAAAATGAATGCTTCCTAAGCTAAGCAACCAATTTATCCAAGGTGATGAATATAAGGGAAAAACTAGTCCAACAAGGAACTTCATTAAGGAATCTAAAAGACGAGAGCTTAGCCATTTTAAGAACAAATAATTATAATGTATAACATTCTTTTAAAAAAGAATAGCTTTATAATGGTAAGCAATTAGTAACAATTAGACAAGTGAATAAATATTAGTACACTAAGAATTTAATTGAAATCTTTCTTACTTCTTTTTCATTTCAACCATTTCCTTTCCTGCACGTATTCGATTTTTCTCTCTTTCTAATGCCTCGTTTTCTTCACGTTTTTCCCTTTCTCTCCGTTTCTCAAGAAGTTTTTGTTCTAGCAGTTTCTTTTGTGCAAGTTTTTCTTCTTCGGTCAGAGGTTTTTTTTCTTCAGTTGATTCAGAGAAATTTGTGTGGCCTGATTTCGCAGCATGGAATTCAACTTCCCCTTGATTTTTAAACAATTTGTTGCAGCTAGAATCAGAAAGAAAATTATGGTACAATTAATTCTTTTACAACTATAGGTTTTGCTATAATTAAACTATTTTGCAACAATTACTACTATTCAGAAAATTCTATTCTAGTATCAAAAGAATAATTAAAATAGACAAACTAGAGTCAGAATATCAATAGTTATTTTGTATATTTATTTCCACTTCAACATTTAAACGTAAAATATGAAGAAATGAATGTTAATAATGCAAACTGTAAAAAAAAATGGAAAGTACCATCCTTTCAAGTTGGTTATTATTAAGGATAGGAATTATAAGTACCAAAAAAGAAAAAATGTATAGATTTGTATATAAAAATTAAATTTGTAGTTAAAAAAGAACAGAAATATATATAGAAGGATCAAACAATGTTAAAATTAGTTTGAATTGTATATTTCTTTTTAAGTACACTTTCATTAGTTAATGAGTAATTACTTTTCTTTTATTATCAATTAGTTATCACTATTTCTTTACTATGACATACATTAATAATTACTGATTAGAAATGTTCAAAATATTAGACAGTAAATAAACAGTTTTTCTGATACATATTCATCCTATATATTGAAATCCTACAAGCTTCAAGTTCTGACTTTGCAGAATCAGAATAATCATACTGTACTCACAATTGATGAATTATAAATCAAAATAGCACCCTCAAAATATTGGGTTTACTCACTTACTCATTACATTTAAAGGATTTGGCTTCAACCTCAGAGGGTGGGTCACCAGTTTCGTCAGATTTACTACTTGTTTCCTGAGATGATGAAGTTGTAGGAGCATTATTGACGGCAAGTCCTGAAGGTTGATTCAAATCATCACCATGAGCCAAGAGCCTAAAAAATAGCAAATTATTCAGAGTTTGTATTGCTTAAAAAAATAAATAAGAAGTTTCTTGTTATGGTTAAAGTGGGTACTCATAAGTGGCTATTGAGCGTGAAATCAGCTCTTTGCACAACCACTCGCTTGAAAACAGAAGAGTACTTGTTTCCCTATTAAGCCCTGATCCTATACTCATACAAGACTGAAAAGACAAGAAACTGCTCGACATTTTCGACTACTTCAACATTTACTGGGCAAACACTCTAAGCTCCCAATCAATTACAAAAGACTCATTTACATGAGAGTTATCAGAACTATTTGGACATACGGAGTTGAGCTTTGGGGCTCTACTAAACCATCCAGTTCATCTTGTATCCAATCCTTAAAATCCAAAATCCTTCGCAAAATCCTCAATGCTCCTTATTATGTCACAAACAAACTCTATATTATGAGACCTTCTACTATGGAACTTTATTGGAGTGCTACGGATGGGTAGTTCTCCACAAGTGGTTTTTTTTTCCAAGTCATTTATTCATATTACCAGATTTACTTGTTGTAATATTATTACAGTTGTAAATATCAATAAATTAATCATTAAAAAAGCCCTGATCCCGATACCTTTTAAGGCAGGAGGTCCTAAACTTTTTTGTAACAAGCCCCACCTGTTGAAATGAAAGCCTCTCCCACCCCCCTTTCACAATAAATTGTATGGGCATATGAAAAAAAACAAAACAATATTGAAAACTGAACATTTTATTTTCACTGTCACAAGATACAATATTATAACTTTCAATTTAAGATAAAGAAATACTGGTAGGAGAAAAATGACCAATACTAGGTGAGAATTTTGTTTTTATTTTCAACTGGTCTCGCACCCCCCTTAATTGTCTTCACGTCCTATAGGTGGGGATCCTCTGCTTCAAGTGTTGTAGTGGTACAGGTTTAGGCATAAAAACATACACTTTTTTTTACTAGGAATGAATTAGTTACTCACTGAGAAATTGATTAAGGATTAGTCTTAGGATATTTATAAATAAAGTTGCAAAAAGCCAACCAAAAGGCACATTTACCACTGACAGATAAGTTATCTAAATATAAATTAATGCATACAAGCAAATAAAAAATATTATATAAATGTAGATAAAGATATAAAAAAAAATATGTATATATATAGATAAAGATATGGTTAAAAGTAGGGAATGCTTGTTATAATAAACTCCCATGTTTGTCCTAAAACTTAAAAATTAGAATTTATAAAATTCTTCAGATTGTTCCAAATGGGTTTGAAGGATGAAGAACAATGCCTTAAAAAATAAGGTAGATAATAAAATATTTGGATCTAAAAAATTAAATGAACTTGGTGCAAAATTGATGATCCTAAACTATGAACATCTTTCAGGAATCGCGGTTTGTGGTTTACCAGGATTTCAATATCCACTCGGAGGCAGATTCCTATGGAGAAAAAAAATATAGGTCCTAATATGTCTGCTGGCAAAAATATTGGAAACATGTGTGTACCTAGTAATTGTGTACAAAGCTTAGACTTGGTCAATAACAGAAAACGATTATGTATAATGTAAAAATCCAAATGCAATTTTTCAAGAATTAAGATAGGTACAAAAGAGAATCATAGTTTTCAATAGCATTGCGAGATGAGAATGTTCAAAATGTGGGAAGCTGTTGGGCTACTTTGGCTTGGAATAGGGGGGACCTATAGACTAAAGTAATAAATAACTTGCAGTAAATTATCATTAATAGCCAAGTGTTGAAATAGAGCTTAGAAAATATCTCATTTAGTTATAAGAAAATTATTATTTTATAAATGCATTGTAAAATAACAAATTTTATTTTTATTTATTTATTACCAGATTCATACCTCCCAAGAGAGAGGATTTTAGTTCTGTAAAGAATATAAAAAAAGCTATAATAGGCTTAATAATTATAACAATGTTATTATCATAATTATTATGTGCCTCCTGACACTAAACAGCCACACTCCATGAATCTAGATGAGAATACTTCATCCTATTCCATTGTGAAGCTATTATTAGGGATTTCAAAGCTGTTGATGTACAAAAACTCAGTCAATGACTAGCCAAATATAGACTTATAAAATCAAGTCCATTATTCATTGATGCCATTAGTAAATTTTAATACACTGAAAGACAGGAGCAGGTGCATTTTTGTTTATTTATTTAAAAAACAAAAGAAACCATAGATGATACAAAACAGCAGAATAATTACTCTCCATACCAATACTATAATATTAAGGCTCTTAACTTAGATATTTAACCTTATTCTCATAATTATATTTTTTAAATGCTAATTACCATTCCATTGCTGGTTCAACTCCTTGATTTCCTGTCACTTGAAGTGCCCTTTCTCTAAACATATACAAAATTTAATTAAAAAATGAATGTTTAACATATTAAAAAATAATAAAATTAGAATATAGATTACATTACACTTACACTTGATCTTTTGAGAAACCCATGTCCATTAAGACTGTTGCAAACTCGGAAGACATTGTGGGATACTACTACTTAATCTTAATGTTTATAGTTTAAAATCTATATATAATTATTTGTGTAATTACGTCTTACTTATAACAAACTCATAAAAATCGCGACAATAAACTTACTAAAACATTAGTAATTGTTAAGCGCCATAACCTTCCAAATAGGTTGATACCAATGGAAGAGGTACAAATAATTAACTTCGGGGATATTTTTATCTTCATATATAATATTAAAAATCTGATTAGGTTTATAGGATTAAATAGATGGTTTTTTAACAAATTGTATTTAACAAATTGATGGTATTTTAACAAAACATAAAATAATAATAAACAGTCGTGGCAGTAAATTAAAAAAGATAATAACAGCTTCCAAGAACTTCAAGATCAACTTTATAGTATTGGCATTATACTACCAGGGAAAAGTAATACCATAAAGCGATTATTTATATACCAAATAAGCGATTATTTGGCTTGGTGATAGATAAAAATGGTTCCATAAATGTGTTTAAATTTTTTTCTAGAAATACTGGCCGTCTCCTATGAAACGCTTATTCCTTGGATCACGAAATCAAAAGGAGGAAAACCTTAGTTCTCCCTCAATCCTTGTTCAAATAGCGAATATTGTCATTGAACCACATCAATAAGAAGTAGCAACAATTTTTGTTATAGTACAGCGTAGATATTGCCAATCTTCCTAATACGAAACAATGTTCTGGTTTATATTGTCAGTAACTTCTTGCACTGCGTAGGACATATGTGTGCTATCTATCGAAGTACAAATCCCGAAAATCGAAAATTTTCATTTTCAAGAAGTGTATTTGACAGTATCTAAGAAAATTATAATCAGTGAAAGTAGAATTTCTTAGTCTACAACTTATATTCTATAAGTTTTTCTCTTAAGTGACCGTTTCCAAGTTAAAGTTACATATATAGTTTCAGTGGAGTATCTCAATTTTTAGCAAGATGGAAAATAACCATCAATTAACCGTGGTTTTCGAGCAAAATATAAAAGATAACATTATTATCTCTTGCCAATAGAGATAAGGGCTCTACAAAGAATTTCGAAAATGAATTATTAAAAATTAAAAAAAAAAAAAAGAAGAAGGTTTTCATCCTTCCTTGAAAATTCTGTACAAGAGGTTTCTCTCAAACCATTGTATAGTCCTGAAGATCAACCTCATATTCTTATGAACTAAAAAATTAACTGCTTTCGAGCAAAAAATGTCATATTAATTAAATACCGGTATAACAACAAAATATATTTTGTAGTTAGTGATGCTAGTAACTAGTTGGGCGAAACTACACCGGACCCACCAGCCCCCCACGACAGCCCTGAAGAAGAGTTGCAATGTGGATCGAAACGTTGGCTCTTAAACAAAAAAACTTAAGAAAATTTTGTTGACCTCCATCAGGACCATTTTCTACCACAAATATTATATTAATAAACTTTTATGAGCTTTTATACAACCTCTTTGGACATGATTTCACACATATATTTTATTATTTAAAATATTTAATTGATCTTCGATAAATACCGCAAACTCGGAAGATGCTGAGAGGTTTTGCTTAGTAATTTTAATTTGCATAATAAAATACACTTATATAAAAATTAAATAAATGAATGTTTCCTGAACGATTATCATTCGTCTTACCCGCCATTCTGTACTTTTGAAATCGTTGAAGATACATTTGTCAATACCCTCCTCTACCTTTAAAATTACTTCTTTACAGTTTAATTTTAAATTAATTCAATATGTGGGGAGACAAGGCATTGTCTCTAATTAAGGAATTAGAACGATCTCAGGACACAATACCACCATATGATGTAAGCTATCAGCAGGTATTAAGTTGATAAGTTAACATTACAAATAATTTATGTATTGAATAAATTCCTTCTTGTCTTAGGATGATACAGTTAGGCTAATAATCGAGGAAATGAGGATTTTAAACCAATTTGTGGAAGAAGCCATGTAAAGTCATTTGATAAAATTTCATTTTGATTTATAACTAATTGTGTGTGACAATAGACATAATCCTAGTAATATTATATTTAGGAACTCGCCTTTTGATCCAGTTCGAAACAATTTCATAACTGGAGTACGAGCCAGACAAGCAGCTCTTGAGAGAAATAAGAGATGTCTTTTAGCTTATCAGTAAGTCGAGTACAAATTATTTTATTTAAATTAACGCCTGTTTTATATCATTGTATTTAAAAATAATATGCTCTATTCAGATGGAATCGTTTGCAGAAATTAAGGCAGATGAGATGGGAATTTGGCAGTGTATTGCCTATGGATTTGAAAACCCACCTTAGCGAAGGAGAGGTATTTGAGTTTACATGAATCTGCTGTATTTACTACCTTTAAAAGGTATCTGTTCTGCAAGTTGTCACTTCAAGTTGAGTTAATACAAGTTTTAATTAACTGTTTATTCGTTTCATTTTTAATATTTTCCAAAAATACTAGTTATCATGAGCTTTAGTGTGGAAAAGAGAATATAATTATGGGTAATGAGTAGATTTTGGTAATCATTTCATTAAGAAATTAAAGTTTTAATCAATATTTCCGAAGTAAGGATGATATATGTTTGTTCAAACGTTGATTTCTAGATGAAATAATTACCAAAGTAATTACATTATCTCTTCCATAATTAAGCTCATGATAACTTGTATTTTTGGAAAATGAAATGAATGAAAAGTTAAAACTTGTTGTGGCTCAACTTAAAGTGACAACCTGCGGGATAATTACTGTTTATAATATTGACTCTGTTCTATCCAAAATGGCCTGTAAGCTTTATGCAATAAAACTTACAGAAAACTGGTTTTGTTATTCCAAAATTTAAAAAACAAACTACGGAAGATTGGTTATGTAAATTTGACTTTGTGTTCTACATGGTTCTGTTTATTTATTTTTTTATTGTAATAGCTTTCTGATGCATATGCATTTATTACTCTTATTTAGGTTACATGGTTTAACAAATATAACAAGTGTTTGACATCATACATGAAATCTATTGGAGGGAGGAATGGCTTAAATTTACTTCAGGATTCTAAACCACCTAAAGAACTATTCATTGAGGTATTTTAATCACGTAAATTACTATATAATTTTACAAGTATCAAGTTGTTAATGTGAATAATGAGCAGTCCAATTGCATTTCAGTATATTTATGTGCTGTTTTAGCTGGTTGCTCGCTCATTCGTATTATAATTATGTACAATAACCAATGAATCCCCGAATGCCCTAAAAATCTTATAGAATGGTGAGTAATAAACCCAATGTACAAGTTATCATGAGCTTTAAAGAGAAGAGAGAATGAAATTAGGGGAAATGTGTATAATTCGGTAATCATTTAATCTAGAAATGAATGTTTCAACAATAATATATCATTTGTGCTTCAAAATGTTAATTGAAACTTTTATTTCTTGATGAAATTATTTATAGATGATAAATTAGAGTTTTATTTTCATTTTGGTGAATGTAATTTATATTTCAATATACTAGCGTTTGATTGTTGATAGATAAATGTTTTGGGGTTTAATTCTTTACCCAGTTTCCCTAGGTGTCTGCGACTATACCCTGCCCCCTCCCAGCCCAGGTAACAATATGAAATATAAATTCAGGTTTTATTAGGATAAGGATTTTTAATGAGTACCTGGCATCGTACAGGCTCGGGTCCCACGTTCAACGGCCCTTCCGAAGGACGGCATAACCAAGGATTTTTACTCCCTTTAAAAAATCCTAGGGCCACCTACCGGGCTCTGAATCCGCGATCTTGGATTTAGTAGTTTGTTATGCTAACCTCTAGACCACAGGTCATTATCTTGTATTGCTATGAACATATTTGTTATACTATTTTGTTTATTTTAAAAATCCTATTTTCTTTGTTTTTGTTCAGTTGATTTTTTTATTTATGTGTTAGTTTTCTTAATACATTAAGTTTTTCGTTGGAGCCTGACCTGAGACTGTATATATTACAATAAACAGTATTTCATTTATTCATTGTATTCCAAACTTTAAATAATTGCTGATCATACAAACATTTATATTTGCAAATAAATATTTCTGTCTGTATTAGTAAAAACTCTGACCCGTAAATATTTTATTTTAACTAATGAGTATTTCATGACCTGTTGATCACTCTCTGATTTTTATTTATCCATAATTTGATTCTTTTTATAATTATGTTTTAGGTGAGATGCCTCACTAACTATGGCAAAATAGAATTAGAAAATGGTGAAGTTATAATGTTGAATAAAAATAGTCAACATTACATGCCTAGATCACAGTGTGAAACACTTATTAGACAAGGAGTTTTGGAGCAGATATTATAATGAAATAATATGGAAAACTATCTGAATATGGATAACTCCTGATCTTTATAATGTAATCATTAATGTTATAACATTAAGGCATTTCTAATTTCTTCATATAAGTGTTTATTGCCTGCCCAAAGAAGAGGCAATTTAAAGTATTTGGGAAGTTGGGTACTGAATTATTTTGATAATAATTGATAAGGGTATGAATTGTGCTTTATACTGATTCAATAAGGATTTGTAACATTATATAATAATAATAATAATAATGTCTTTATTTATTCTGGGACGAGTCCCTATAGAATAACAATACAGGCATTGTAAGCTATTAAATCTTAGAGTGTTAAATAATTACTTTTAATTAATTATTACAATTAATTTAATTAGTGAGGACGAATAAAAAAATGAACAAATAAAAAATGTGAATTACCTACAATGACAGTATTTGAAAAACATATTAGAAGAAAAGAAAGAAAAAAAATTATAATAAGTTTACAATAATTATATAAGAGAAACAAATTTATGGTCACATATATCAAATTTATGCCATGATAAAAAACAAAAAAGAAAGATTAAACAATATTATCCGAGACTTACCTTTCATCCCTTTTTGTCCTAATATGTTTTTGACTTACATATGTTTTGGAAAATATTATTTTTTATTACATTTGTACATTTATTTGTTAATAAATTTTTAATAAACTTGATTGATGAGAGCTTAGATTACCAAGATTAGAATTTTCTTGAGTATATAAAGAAAGGAACGAAATACTGTCTGTGTAGTAAAAGTAGATATTTTAACAATGCTCGTTCAGTTCAAAGATTTGTTAACAATAATTTTCGGGTGATCCAAAAAAAAAAACAGTCTATCAAAAATATTTATTGCAACTTTATATAGATTTATACAATTTTCCTTATTCTCACAGTACCATTTTAACGCAGAAATAAGTATTAATATATTGATTATTTTAATTAAGAAATAACCAAATATAAGATCTCTATATATAGTCTTATAACCGTTTATATAATTAAATATAATAATCAAATATTGAAAAATAAAAAGAGACCTTACATATATGTTAAAACTGTGGACAAAATTACAACGAAAAGCCTTTTGTCTCCAAACTAAAACAGAAATTGAAAATATCTGTCCAAATATTTCAAAAGATATTTTCAATTTCTGTTTTAGTTTGGAGACTTAAGGGCTTTTCGTTGGAATTTTTTCCACGTTCTTATAATAATCAAACTTATTGCAATATATAATATTATACCTTGTGTAAACCAATTGCCATAATTAATTACTACCCATTACGTAACTTATACTTACTTTTAAAGGATATACCACATTTATTTCTTCTATATTGATCTTTAAAAAGATGTTTTCTTCTTACATACTGAGAGACTTTTGCAAATTGCTGACCATGTTTTTCTTTACTTTATAATGAATCCGTTATGAGACAAAATATAACACCAAGTGTTGAATTTACATACATCTTTATACTTAAATAAAAACCGATATTAAATATTAAATACATAATAGTCAAAGTTTTATAAATTTTTTAAATTTAAAGTATGCAATAAAAATGGTTGATCATAAAACTTAAAGAAAAAGTTCTTTAAAACTTTAAATTATATATACCCAATAATTAAATAGTTACTTCTAACTATTAACTGTATCTTATATTATATATTTTTGAAATATTTTTTTAACGAGTTCAGAATGTCTTTCGATGGCGTGTGATTTGCAACTTTTTTGAACTGTATTGTAGCTTGTTTGTAAATCGCCGGCCTAAAATAAGAAAACTTATTTTGTTAAACTAAAATGGAGGGAATGGAACTGAAATTTAACAATTTGTTTTATATTACTCACATTTTTAGACAATAATGAATGGTTGTAAAATGGTTCAAACAAATATGCTCCTTACTTTGTTCGGAATAAATTCATTCCTAATGACCTTAATGTCCCATTGGTTGATGATTTGGCCCTATCCCATATCAATCCTTTCATGACAAACTTTATTCCCACTCAAACCCACTAGTTTCTAATCTAGCTACCTCTTTAATACCGCTAATCCTCTGAAGCATCTTAAAAGAAGATAGCCTTGTGACCTTCTAACTGAAATTTGTTATTTTGAGTATTATCGGTGGGAATTTTCATTACTTGTCTTAATGTTATGTCATTCATTATATCTACTTGATGTTAATCATTAATATTATTTACCTGGGATACTATAATAAAGTTGTCAATTTTAATAAATAATTTAAATACACTTATTTACTTAAACATTTTTTCTTACTTTCATCTGAGGTTATTTTCCTCATTTCTATATAACATAAATTCTAAAACTTTTTACCCTTAGTTCCTCTCAATAAGTTTTCATTAAAAATGTACACAAACTTGAATAAGTAGGCCTTAAAAACCCTACGATCCCTGCAATACTGAAAGACTGCAATGCAGGAACTTCTAATTTCATGACTCAAGCATAAATCACAAGTAGGAAAAGGAAAAGTAATATCCTTTATTAAATATGCTTTTCTTTATAAAATCTAGAAGCATATTTTAAAAATAATTAATGATAGATCTCCACGTTTTCTTTCATCGAGATCAAGATCAATGATGACCTCTAATTATCATTGAAAACCGTGAACAACAATAAAAAGGAAAATTTAACATTAAAACTGCTCTCCTGTAAAGTTTGAAAAATGTCAGTTAAATAGTTTTCCTCTGAGGTACAGATATTGTTTTCAAAACTTCCTAAATTAATAGGATCACAAGGTTGTTATGTTTATTTTTAGGCAATGGTTTATTTATCTAAATTTTATTTTCTTGACTATATTGTATATCTATTTAGAAGTTATAGAAGCCACAGATCATTGAAAATTAGTGAACATTAAACTTACGGCATTTTAACGCAAATAATATAATATATAATATAATAATCTTATGCTAGGGATTATGCTTATTTACTTTGTTAACAGCTGTAACTTGACTCTCAAGTTCTCAAAAATATATTGTAGATATCTCGACAATTTAAAACTTAATATGTCAATTATTCATCTTTTTTTTTTGAATTCTTAATTTCAATACCGCCTTTCAAGGAGATATTGTAAATTAAAATAATACAAAAGACTTGTTCTGCCTTAAGGAAAATTTTTTTAGTTATACTCTACTCACAATTTTACTGAAATTAATTATCCTGTCGAGGTACATATATTTTTTAACATCCTTTATTGTATATCTATCTATCTCCGACGGTGCCATAAACCATTAAGGACCCCGACCTCAACAATTCTCCTCCACTGCAATCCTCAGCAGCTCTTCTCCATCTCCTCAGTCCCAGAAGCTGTAGTTCAGCATAGATATCTTCCAACAGCCATTACCTAGGTCTACCTCTTCCTCTTCTACTCTCTGGGCCTCCCTCTATTATTTTCCTTGGTAGTCTTTCCTGATCCATTTGGTGAACATATCATAACCTTTGAGAACATGTTTGTTTTTTTATATTTTTTCGACTTTGGTTTGGCCGTATTTATTCCTCTCTCAAGCATTTATGTAACTCTCCTTTGGCTTTGTAAGGGTCCATGCCTAACTTGCATGAGGGGTCGTGTATAGTCGTACTTTGCTCCATTGGGATATATTTAGACAAACGTCAGGATTTTTTAGATTTTTTCTTAGTGTCCCATAGAATTGTTGCTATTTTGAATTCTTAATTTGATCTCTTTATTGTTTTCCGTGTTAATTGTTGTGTATAAGTTAGCTAGAACTTAGCCTTGGCTTCTAGTGCTACTTTCCTTTCTTTTTTTCTTTTAGTTTAGAAACATTTTGTTTCATCCTACAATGCTTTTTATCTCCAATTTTCTGTAACACAAATGACTTCCTATTTCTTTATCCTCGTTTTACATACCAAATACGGTCAAGAGACTTCCTCAACTAGACAGAACGATAATTGCAACAATTAACATTGAACATTGACCTAATTCGTTAGCGATGCAAGGGGTCTTCGAGAAACAATACGTAGCTGTATTATAAATTCACCAACCGGTATTGCCAACCGATCGTTGTCAAAGCATCGGTTGTTTTCAATTCCTTTCCGTCCTTCCATAAAACAACAAACTTGTCTGAGTGGTTCAAGAAGAACAATTCGTCTTGATTTGTAGCAACTCAAAATATTCGAAATAGCACCAAACATTACAAAGATATTGTTTAAAACTTATTTGTTAGTTGATATTTTTATTAGTTTCAGGGAGCTTTGAAATAATCCAGATCGATCATTGATGTTTGTTCCGTGACATTCTCTCCACCCAGTTTCTCTTCTTCTCTAATCTACTATTTCCTTTCTCATCGGAGAATTGATCGTCTGCTTTGTTCTCACCTCAAACCACACCCACTTGTCTCGGGTTATGCTCTTTACAGTTCCATCTCTAAGCATATCCTAAGTAACCATGTCCTCTGTGCCTCTTTTAACCAGTTATCATTTTCGAGTTCCAAGAGGGGACATGATTTCTTTATAATATCTTCTGGAGTAATCTTCAGCTTCTTCATATATTTTTGCACTTCTGCAACACATGTATTCTTTATGTTTAGCTTTTCCAAATATTTGACCAACGTAGAGCCCTTAGTTGCTGTGCCGAAGGTTCACGGGTCAGATAAATTATTTATTCTGTCAATGGCCGGGGATGGATTCTGTGGGATCTGGACAACCTCTTGAGGTTCATCCAACCTCTATAATATGGGACCTTTAATAGTAGGAGAAACCTGGGGGTTCAACATGATCTCGTGTATGTGCCATAGAGACTCCTGAAGGCTCTTAGATTTAGTATGTGGTAGAGACTGCACTGTTTCAAGGACAATAGTAGTTCAGGGAAATAATTTGTTTGAGATCACTCCCAACTGCCACATTTCTCTCCAATTAAGGGTACCCAATTTATTCGGTTAGCCTCAGGATAGTCTCCTGCCAGCGTTGGATTTGAACCCGGAATCATCAGCATAGCAACTCGGCGTTCTTTAATCTTATCTACCCCGCTCTCTCGAATATAGGAAATTAGAATAGCTCAAATAAAAAACAGGAATATCATAACAGTAGGGAAATTTTCTGTGCTTGCGAACTTCCAATCCGAGATTAATCGAAAATCTCACATCACACTAGTGTGCAAGTTAATTTCATCTATCACTTTTATTTAGAAATGATTTTAGAATTAAATCGACTTTATGCTGTAATAAAATTAACCTCTAATTATTATTATTATTATTTAATTAAACATTACGAGTTGTTTTGGTGGGCAAGGCAGGTTTTGATCGGGAGAGTTACCTGTAAAGCTTTATTTTTAAATTGTGATTTTATGACAATGACATTTTTATTGCTATTCCTCATTATCAGGCAATTAAATTAAATTCCGGAAATATCACACATTGTCCTTCCTATTAAGATGGAGGAAAGGGGAAAGGATTGAAGAAAGATGAAAAGAGGAAAGAGTTGAAACTTAGGGGAAGTAAAAGGGAGGATTGACAATAGAGCCAGGATGTCTGATGTTGAGGGAGGGAACTTAAGGCTTTCATATCAACTATCTCTCTTAGTCATTATTCAAAACTAAAACCGAGGTTCTTAATTATGTTAGCTTTATTTTATTAATATTGTTTAATAAAGAATTATGTTAAATTTTGAATTGTCCTCATTTTATTACGTAGATTATTAATAAAAAAAAAATACTCCTATAGAGGCTGGGGGAACCCAGGAGGGCTTGAAGATTGTGTCCATATGTGATTGTTAACAGATATATTAAATTCAATCCTTACCCAATGACTTACCCCTCTACCTTTTTAAGAATAATAAGGCTTATATATATATATATATATATATATATATATAAAATGTACTTCAACTCCACCATTCCCACAATAAAAAAACACAAATATGTTGATGTTGAAGATTGGTTATGTCCCCTTCAATTTGAAATTTCAAATTCAGTCTTAAGTACGAAACTGAGGACTAAGCTTTATTTGTTAATTTTTTTAATTTATTTACTGATGTTTAAAACTGTATTATAACAATACAAGTAAATATAATGAATGACACACAATGGCTCGGATAATGTAAAATAAGAAATAACAGAGGCCCAGCAGATCACCCGATTTTTTTTTTTTTCAGGTGCTGAATATAGAGGTCCTTCCTCACCCACCATATTCTCCGGACCTTTCTCCAACTGATTTTTACTTTTTCTGTTGTTTGGATAATTTTTTAAGAAATAAAAAATTTAATTACGAAAATGCCCTGAAATCGGCCTTCCAAGACTTCGCTTCTTCCTTAACACCTAATTTGTACAAAGCAGGGATAGAAATACTTGTTTCCCGTTGGGAGAAGTGTATTGAAAGTGAAGGATCCTATTTTGATTAATAAAAGAATTGTTTAATAATTTTTTTGCTAATAATATTAATTTACACCTTAACTGACATTTCATATGGTATAACCCTATAGTAAACAATTTGAAAAGCTTATTGGAGAACTTTTAGGGAACTATGGATAGAGTATTAATAGTTTTATATATATATTTAAATATATTTAGGCTTTAAAAATTATAACCCCTTACATTCTCCTTGTTAGATGATTGGTTTTAAATTATTCATTTATTATTTATCCTTATTTACAATTTCTATTACAGGGGTTCCACCCCACAATAACAATTATAAATTTAACTTGGTGTACATTTTTTTGGCATACAGCTTTTTTATTATGAAAAAGTTTAAAATATTGAAAAAAATAATAGTAGTCAAATTCACTAACCAACATTAATTATATTTTGTTCATTTAATGAAAACATACTAAAAATACATCAATTTTGGTTTATTTCTAAAATTGGTTTAAATTACAATACAATGAAGAACTTTACAATTATAAATATTAATAGTATACTTCCAGTGTTATAGGGTGACCAGATTGAACCATTTAAAATCTCCTTATGCTTTGAAAATAATATCTAATGTCATGAAAATAAGCAAAGCAGGATTGTAGTGCACATTTGTTTATTTTAAAAACTATAAATTTGAGTTACGCATAAAGAGCATCTTCCACAAATTTAGGTAACACAAAGGCAGCTTTGTGAATTTCGCTGGTATAATATTTGAGATTCATTCCCTGAAGATCTTTGTGCTGTGGTTTTTTAAAGTTGATATCCTGAAATACAAAATTTAAATTAGTACATTAATAATGATTATCCTAAATAATTAGTTTTCCTACTATTTATTAATAGTTAAAATATATCCTTAGGTGGTTTATAAAATTAAACATTAATATATCTTATTTATAACTTATATTACTTTTAGGAATGAAGAAGAATTTGAAATAGCCGATTTGATACACAATAGAATTCCATAACAGAACTAATATTGAAACCTCTGGATTTATGAATTTAATACCAACCAAACCTTTTATGAAATCAATGAAGGATGAATATTTTATGAATATTGCTATTTGCAAATTAAAATTATCTATGAAGATGGCCTCGGGACCTTCTATTATAGAAATGTAATTAGAGTGCTGCCAGTGGGTAGTGCCTCTACATGTTCTGTCATGTATTATTTATTCTTATGGCCATTGTACTAGATGTATATATTACAGTTGTACAATTCAATAAAATAATTTTAAAAAAAAATTATCTACATCCTTAAAACTTGATCATGATGTTTAAAATTAATCTTTTATTTTTTTTAAATGAAAAAACATTTCTTATTGACATTAAGTTATTTTCATTCAAATAAAAAAAATATATTTTTATTTTAAAGAGAAAAGATAGGCCCTCGGCCGGGATTCGAACCCGGATCCTCTGTCTCTCCGTAACAGTTTAAAATTTTTTATTTACGTTACAGATCATTATTATTTTTTTGTGAAATATATATTATCCTTTAACTTTTTGATTTTTTTTTTTTATATTTTAGTTTATAATAGTGTTAAGATTTCTTTTGATATTACAAAGGTATTGATATACATTCCAAATTTAAATTTACCTTGTTTAAACTTCCTAGTACAAAACCGATTTGCCCTGTTGGGTACGTTGGCACACAGGCATAAGCATATGATGCCACTGGAAAAGTTTCTTTGCAGATGTTGTATGTTTTGCAAACTATATCGATGTTTGTCCATGGAGTTCCAACTTGTGAACAGACGATTCCTCCAGGTTTTAAGGCATTTCTCATCAATTCAAAATAGTTCTTTTGAAACAACGGGATGGCAGGTCCTGGTAAATTTAAAATGAATATGTGTGTTAGTTTAAAATATATAATTAAATAGATATGTTATTACATTTAAAATAAATCTATAATTTAATAATATTTACGTTTTTGCATATTAATGCCTCCAAGAATTATTTCTGTGAGGTAAGTTATTAGAAAGTCAAGTCAAAATGACATTTCTTTTGTTACAAATTATTATATTTAAATTTTTATTTGAGTACGAAATAAGAATTTTATTTTGAAAAAAATTAATACAAATTTGAAATAATAAATTAATTTGACAATTTATCATAAACTTCCTCTTTGAAGGATAGGTTTATTGCAAAATACAACTATATTATGATAATCAAATATTATTTTTACGCTTTGTTTGTTAAATTGACAATTTCTAAATAATCTCAAATGACTGTCTCTTGCAGTTTTCTTCCAAATCTGATTGAATTGAAATTATAGTCATACATTTAATTTTCAGAAAGATCAATGAAACAACCCCATTCATGTTTATCTTTTAATAAAACCAGCAATAGATATAATTAGCATAGATATAATTATAATATAAGATACAATTTCATCTGTTTCATAGTTTGAAAATGAATTTGTTGTGTTCAAAATGTTATCTCTTGAATTTAATAAGAGATAAGTTGAACAATGGATAAAATAAAAAATATGCAGGAGTTATTTGTTCTTTCAAAAATTAAACATTGAAAAATTTTGAAATAATCAAGAATTATTGAGCTATTTAATATTTTACATAGTGAAGAATCTAATACAATCGTATTAATTTAATAGTTTAAATTGTGTATAAATACTAATTGAACATTTTAGTATGTCATAAATATTATGGTTTTTAAGTTGGTAAGAATTGTTAAAAAGTTAATTAAAAAGTAGTATTTGAGATTTTTTATTGAATTGACTCATATCATTAATTAATTTATGGTACATTAGATTACCAACTGGGTCCGATGAATCAGTAATGATAACATCAAATTCAGATTTATGCCTTTCTATAAATTTAAATCCATCTTCAACATATAACTTCAGCTTAGGATGTGAAAGACCGACAGCCATTTTGGGAAGATATTGTTTAGACAGGTCAATGACACGTTGATCAATTTCAACTTGAGATACCTCAGTTATGGATGGGTGTTTGCATACTTCTCTTGCCACACCTCCATCACCGCCTCCTACTATTAACACCTATGGAATTCGGGAATTGAAATGAATAGTAATATTAAAATTTTTAAGGGATATTTTATGTATAAGCAACATATCTAATTAGACTTATAGAATGATAAATGTCGAAGTTGAAATTCATTTTCTTATATTAACATAAATATCATATTGTTTTCACATTTTAAAAATAGATTCATTTTTTTCATGAAAATATTACTTAACTACTAATATCAACTACTTTCATGAATAATTTTTTAAATAAGGTAGTGTAGATTAGGTTCAGGATAAAAAAAGAGAAGAATTTTATCAGATAAATACTACAATTTTTTGTACTGTGTCAGCAGATATTACTATTATCTAATCAAATTATAGATTATAGACATAATGTTATGTTTGTATAAAAAAAAATATTTCATTATTGAAGAAAATGATAAAACATAAATTTTAAAAAAATTTATAATTCATTGCTTATGAATTTCCAAAGAAACTGTGGTCTTTTTAATTTTACATAAACCAGCTGTACCTGTGTTTTTTAATGAATTGATGATGTTAATTATTTATATTACTGTTTTGATTGTTCATTGCCACCTTGTTATTGAGGATGTGCCATTATTTATTTATTCATAACTATTCTAGCAGTTATTGATAGTAATAATAATAAAATACATTTATTATGTTTTTGTGGTAATTAAATTATAGTCAGTACATTTTAATTTATAAAAATTTAAAAAAAAAATCAAGTACTTTCTTAGGATTCGGATGGCTGAAGAGAGGCAGAAATGAGACCATTTCCTGGTATGAAAATTCATCCAACTCCGTACATTGGATAATCCCATCCAAAATAAGTGCTCTGCCGCATGCTTTTCTAGAAGTTGCAAAAATAATGTTTTTTGGTAAACACTAATAAGTAAAAAAAAAACCATTCTCCAGTCATAATATTTTATTTTATTTTCTCACTTATATTGTGGAAAGTGAGAAAATAAAATAAAATATTATGACTGGAGAATGTTTTTTTTTTTTTACTTCTTAGTTAAATATCAATTACTAGTCCAGTAAAAAGCTATATCGTAAACACTAATTTAAACTAACATAAAATTGCTAATAATAAAATTATAAACTGAGATCTGCTGTAAAGAAAAATAAACAAAAAATACTGTTTGTAAAAACGATTTTTATTGAAATTTTAAAAGACTCCAGGAGATTAATCTGCCTTCCTTAAACACCAACTTATTTATTTCCTCTTACTTTATTATTATTTTTTTTAAAGATTTGATGTTTCTCAAAATACTTAAGTTATATTTTATTTTAGTATAAATTACTATTTTGTATCTGAACTAATATTAACCATAGGCGGATCCAGGGAGGGCACAGAGGCACGTGCCCCTCTCAGACGGTGTTTTGTGTACTCTGGAGAATCCATTACAGTACATACTTATAGGCAAATCATGTGATGATAGTTGTTAAAATAACAGAAATAACATGAGTGAAACTATTGTTTAGATATTTTAATAAACCTTTCTATAGATACTGCAAGTGTATGTTTAAGTTATTGTTGATTTTTTGCCAGTCCGTCCATTGTGCCCCCCCAGAAAAAATCCTGGATCCGCTCTTGATATTAACCACTTCATTAATGTAAATATTGAATAGTTCATAGTAGGGATACCAATTACTGGTTGCCTATTAGCTATAGAAGCATAAAGTCACGTTGAATAGACAAACTGATTGGTTATAAACTTCAATGTTTTTTTGCTTATTTTCATATGAACTACTGAGTTTTATTTACACTATCATTTATGATTAAAAAAATTAATGCATTAAGAAAAAATATAGAAATAGGTTAGAATAAGAATAAGGATTCTGTGTCCTACCCACTATTTACTCAACTTATAATACACCTATTAGTAGCTGCCTATCAGATAGTGCGAATAAAAGACTATTAACTTTACATAGTCAATACTGAAATTTGCCAATACATTAACCATCTGACTGCATAACAGAAATAAAATAGGCTGAAATCTGAGTTTTATTGAAGCTCCTTTGATGTTTTGAAGGAGTGTCCATATTATAGCCAATACAAGAGTTGTAAATAAAATTTGTTTATATTATGTTTAGAAGATCAATGAGTAATTTATTTGCAATAAAGTTATTGCCGATGATCAGGTGATAGTAATGATTACATTAGCGTTATTTGACTTAATTTAGAAAATGTTTTGATTGGACGTTATTTAATGTAAAATACATTTTTTTTCTGTAAATCAATTATTTGTTATAATTATATGTTTTAATTGAATGTAAAATATTTTACAGGAACCAATTGCGATTTGTTCATAGTTGGGTACATTATAAGAAATGATATTTTCAGTATTTTAACTATGCAATATTAGTATCCATCCCTAATTCAATATTTTGTTCTTAAATAAAAAATTAAGTATGTGTTTACTTCATGATAATCGTATATATATATATATATATTGTGAATTTAAAACCAAGATATCGCACCCTCAATGCAATCCTATCATTTCTAAAAAAAATATTTTCAAGCAAATAATGATTTTTCAAATGTTTTAATGTATTTAATGAAGTAAATAAAGAAACCTTCACTATAGTTTTATCATATAGCACTTAATTTGAGTTACCTTAGTATCACATTGAGAGTACGGAAAATTCCTATACCTAGTTTTATTAATTATTATAATTGAATTAAATGAAATGCTTTTTTATATAAGATATTACGTTTCCAAAAATACAATATCCTGATAATCTGATTTTTCTCGATGAAGGACCTTTTCTACTTCCATTGATAATGTGAGACCTGGCCATAGTTCACTTGCCTCACTAAACCATCCTTCCTTCATTGAATCCATGCTTATCTAAAAAAATGATTTCTTATTAAAATGTTTTAACATTTATTAATGTTGTGAACATATCATCTTATTCATACCTCTAAAGACCGGCTCCTTAAGGATGACTGATCCCCTTCTTGAATCAGTCTTGAAGTTGATATCTTCTTTCCACTTATTCAGTTCATATGTGCTGCCATCTTTGGAGAGTATCACAAACTGAAAGTTAATCTGAAACTCACTATTCCTTTAATAGTTTTAATTTAAACCTTAAGATGTACATTCATTATCTAATATTTAAAAAAATGATCTTCCAAATCTTCTTATATTTTTTTATGTGATAAAAACTTTTCTATGCTGATGCTATAATTCTTTAGAAATGTTTTAAGACAAAAAAGTTACTTGATCAAAAATTAATGAAATAGAGACTTTCATAGTTATTTTCTTATCTGTAAAAAATTCAGATTATTTTATCAATCTAAATAAGTTTTTTTAAATATTACTATTATCGAAACTAAGTGATTTCTATAAATTGAATATTAATATATAGATATTTTATCAGTTTGAATGAATGTCTCTTTTAGGTTCCAGTTTTAGAATTTGTCTTTTTTCTTATGGCCTTATGATGACCACATATAAACTTAAATTGAAACAGATTTTAATCCTCTCCGATTTGGCCTCACAAATCTCTGCTCCATTTTGTTTATTTTTCTTTCTAACTTTCTAGGTAGTCTAAAAAAATATCTCGAAATGTGATGTTAACTAGCTCATTTTATTAGTCAAAGTAGCACGAGGTCTCTCCAATAGGAAAGTCTAAGTTTGACTAAACAACTATTGTACTCAAATAAGATTGTTTACTCCTTAGAATTAAATATCTTTTGGCATACTCTTTAAATATGACTGCATAGTTTGAACGGTACAATTTTCTGTGCTGCTTGACTCACTAAGATCATATTTCTGGTAAGCAGAAAATTCTACTCCGCCTATGGTATTGTATAGTGATGTCGTTATGTAAGCTAAGTTTTGTTTGGTGGTTAGAGGGAGGAGGAGGATTTAATAAGAAGAAGGCAAATAATTCTTTTAGTGTCTATATCCATTTTTTATGATATTTTATTAGGTTACAATTGTTTCTTTGTTGATTACACAAATGATTATTTAAAGACAATGATAACATTTCTAACAAACAAGGTAATAAAATAAATCATGTACATTATTATATAGTTGTAGGACCAGGGCTGCTGTCAGTGGAGAATCAATCGAGCAAAATAATATTGCAGGCCTTTGCTCATCAAACATTATAAGTGCTTTATTTTTGTTAATAACATTAATGAATTTATTAAAATATTGTGGAAATGTAACTTATACTACAATATATTAACAAGAGTTCATTGTTTTACATTAAATAAAAATATATTTTAACTTAACATAATTACAGATATAGAAATAGCTGTATCAAACAGATAGAGCTTGTATTATTTTTTATTTTAAATAATTGTTATTGTTAAATTTTTAATAATTATTCACAATCATTGCTGTTTTATCATAGCTCACTAACCCTCGGTTGATGGTGCCATACCCATTGGGCCCACTAATTATTGATTATTGATTTTTTAATTTGTATGTATTCTTCAACTCTTTGTGAGAGATTTTCCTTCTTCTGTCTATCTTTGAGGGGGGGCCTACCTAATAAGTGAGAATAAAAATAATAAAATATTTGTAACTGCTTTATTTTATACCTTTATAAGTTACTTTCCAATAACTTTTTTAAATTTATAGTCAATGTTTTATAACTCACAAGTAAAAAATCCTTAGTTACACCGTCCTTCGGAAGGGACGTTAAACGTGGGTCCCGAGCCTGTATGGTGTCAGGTACTCGTTAAAAAGCCCTATCCTAATTAAACCTGGATAGGCAAAATTGAGAGCTCCCTATGTAGTATCGTCCAATTTGCCATAGCAGCAAAAAGTGACGTTAAATGAACAAACAACAAAAAGTGACGTTAAATGAACAAACAACAAAAAGGGCCAAAAAATGCGCACATGTGATTAAATCACTAACTGATGAGGAGAATGACAGAAAGGTTAGTTATTCTGCCCTTAAGTTTGATAAATCTATGGATTTGTATAATATTCAATATCTGAAATGTCATGTCACATGCTTTGTATGTTTTGGTTAGTAAATCGCATTAACATTATCTTATTAAAATTAGTTAAGAACACCTTGTTCATTGAAACACTTATAGGGATAAATTTCCACTTCTTTTAAAGTTTAGAGTAGTTAAAACCTATTTTAAGATGAAGGTGATGAATTGTATTAAGTGAATAGAATACCAGAAAGAATTTTAACCAGTAACAACAAAGCAATTTAGAATAAATGCGATTGAAATTTATTAGTTTGCTTAATGTAAGTAATTTCAATTCAGATAAAAATAAAAAAAATATTAAGGACAAATCAAATATTAAGAATTCAAGGTTTAGTTAATTATTGTAATCAAATTTAATGATTGTCTGTAACCTCGGATAGTTTTGAATTTTTTCAATTTTTTTTCTTTGAATCATTTGAATAGCATGATAGAAAGCTTCTAAGAAACTTCATACTTATATTTTCAATTTTATATTTATATTTTCTTTTCTACTTTTCATTCACGATATTTCTTATCTTTGCTTTCTACATATTTCTTCCATTGTTTATTCTTTGACATCATATTTTGTTACAAATTTCTTTCAGTTTACTTATGTTAACTATCTAGGAGTCTATTATCATACATTTTATCCGTATTAAACTAGGTTTTACATACTTGTATATCTCTCCCTTATTTCTCACCTTGTTATGTTTATAATTTTTTTTCATTTTATACTTTCTGTTTACCTTCTTTTTTTTCTCTTTGTATTTTATTTGCATTATCACCTTTCTGTACATTTATTCTTTGATCATTTTTATTCATATAATTCCTTCACTATTTCTTTCAACTTTTCTATTACTCTACATAATATTATTATATTCTTGGTACTGTAAGTTAATGTATTTTTATAGTTATTTTGTTTTGTCTCTGTTCTCTCATAGCCCTGAAGATGACCTACAAAGTAAAGTCAGCACTCAATAAATAATTATTCACTAATTTGGTGTTTTATTTGACTGCACTCCCAACTATCTCTATCCTTACATTAGAAGTTCCAGTCAACTAATTTCTTCTCTAATATAAAGTGAAAAAAATATTGCTTATATAATATATGTCAAAGGAAAGCAGCGCCAATCAAGGAAAGCGAAAAATAATAGTTCCCTAAAGAACCGGTAGAGACCAGCACTATCAGACATGTTTTCGAAGTAGGATTCAAGTTTGAAAATTTTACTTTGTAATAGGAGAGTAGGAATATGCAGGAGCTCAACTTCTCGGGTGCCTGGCATTGCGATAGTGCTGACAATCTTACGGATTTTAATTGAACTTTAGTGGTTTTGAAGTTTGCCGCAAGAAAGCAGCACCATAGCAGCTACCAGTCACCAAGAAGTTGAGCTCCTACATGTTTCTGTTTCCCTAATATAAAATAAAATTTCTAACATTCGTTCCCAGAAATATTGGTCTGGGGGTATTGGTTTATTGCTTGATTGGTGCTGCTACCTTCCGGAAGATATCAGAAGTACGATTTGGTTTGTTCCAACATCCCGTTCTCAAGATTTATTAGACAAGTCAGACCATTTTTGTGCATATGTACCCGAAATATGATCAGGACTGGGCACTGTATTGTTCTGTGTTAAAACACATTTATTCTAGTCTCAGACTTTATTATGTCAATAATAATTGTTGTTTCGATTCTTTTATCATAATATCTGTCCTTATGGTTTATTTGACAATTGTGGACCACCTTTTGGCAATGCTAGAGCCCAAACTAAGTTCAAACTGGTCATAGTTTTGGGATGTGTTGGAATGCATTTATTCAAGTCTCAGGCGTTATTAAATCAATAATAATTACAGTTGGATTACTTTTCTGATAAAATGTTTATCAGATATTTCGTGTTGTCCATAGACATTTTCAAAATGTGTTATTGATTTCCTATTTTGTGGGAATTAATAATTGGAATGATCCTAATGACAATAGATTTACTATATTCTATTTTTTTTTATTATGATATTTCTTTTCCCATTGTTTATTTTATATAAATGATTTTTATTTAATCTAAATAAAAGGCTGTATACCCGAAACATGTTTGCATTTTGTACTTTGTTTTACCTAAATAAGAGGTACCATTGATTATTTTATTTCATATTGTAAATTTATTAACTCATTGGGTGTTTAGAGTTCAATGTAATTTTAAATTTAATTTATTATCGTTTTTTGTGAAAATTGGAGCATTAGTGCATTAATGATTCTAGTCATTAATTAGGAAATATTACTGCGTTCATGATTAGTACAATGGATATACTATACTGTATCTTTTGACACTCAGCAGCATTTTATTTGAAACAACTGTTTGACAGTTTGATGATTACTGTTGGAATAAAATTGCTGAAATTAGCTGCCATTTTTGATAGAATGTTGGAACGGTCCCCAGTATTGGATTTATCTTTATTCTCTTTAGTTTATTTAATTGCTTATTGCTTTTTTTCTTTCTTTATTGTCTGAAGAATCACTAATTAGTAGGTTTCTTGAGCACCCAAGACTATACTGTTTCTATTTCAGCCCAAGAATAATGGGGAAATAATTAAACAAAATTAACTTAAAACTAATTATACAATTTATCAATAATTATACAATTTGTATTAATATAGTATTTGATTTCATAATGCCAATGAGTAACTACAATATATAGAATTTCACATTGAACAATAAATGTTGAGCAAATAACAAATGATTTGATTTATAATAATATTGTGAAATAGTTAGTGTAAGTTTTACCTCTAATTGACCATAGAGAGCTTTATAAATATATTCAAACATTTCATTAATTATATAAAAAAAAAATGAAACATAAATATTATATTGTAAGTTAATTTACAAGTTATTGTTTTAAAGGCCATGTTTTTAATAATTAAGTACTCTTAATTTTTTTTTTGTTCTGGCTGTTAAAAATACAGAATTTCAAGAACTGATCTTTAAGGTAGGACTCCTGATGTATAGATATTGTTATTTTTTAAATGCCGGATAGCTCATGGTTTTGCGATGTATGGTGGGATGAGCTGGTTGAAAGGAATCTTGAGGGTAGCCAGATTGAAGATTGGCTTCATCACTTGGTTGAAGTTCTCCTCGGCATAAGGGAGAGTCTCTGTGTAAACGCTCTTCCAGAACTGGTTAACAAGACCAATGAAGAGGGTAGCTAGAACAATATAATATAGTAATTAATTTAAAATACATCTTTTCAATAACTGTTGTCGTCTTTTCAATGACATAGTTGTCCAGTATATATGTGATGCAATTTATATCCAGTATATATTGTCCTAAATGTATACAGTAATTATTCCACAGGTTGTCACATTGAGTTGAGTCTCAACAAGATTTAACTTTTCATTTATTACCCTTTTAATATTTTCCAAAATACAAGTTATCATGAGTTTAAGTATGGAAATAGATATAATTATGTAATCATTTCTTCTAGAAATGAATGCTTCAACAAACATATCATATCATCTATACTTTAAAATGTTAGTTGAAACATTTATTTCTTGATGAAATAATTACCGAAATCTACTCATTACCCATAATTACATTCCCTTTTCCTTACTAACAATAACTTATATGTTTGAAAAATATTAAAAATGAAATGAATAAACAGTAAAAACTTGTCATAACTCAAATCAAAGTGACAACTTGCGGAACAAGTACAATTTAAACAATTATATAATAAAAGAGACCAGGTTTTTTAAATAAGAATTAATTTACCATGATCAGAATTATAGCAATTGGTATTTTGCATATTAAAATAGAAATTAAAATTCTTACTATATAAAGTATATACTAGCCGGCAGGTGGCCCTAGGATTTTTTTAAGGGAGTAAAAAATCCTTGGTTACGCCGTCCTTCGGAAGGGACGTTAAACGGGGGTCCCGAGCTATACGATGTCAGGTACTCGTTAAAAATCCCTATCCTAATTAAACCTGGATAGGCAAAATTTAGAGCTCCCACTGTAGCATCGTCCGATTAGCCATAGCAGCATAAAGTGACTTAAATGAACAAACTAGTATATACTAAACATTTAAATTTAATTAAAAAAATATTATCAAATAACAATAGTTGTGTTAAAATTGTACTATTTTTATTTTAATAGAAAAATTAATATTCCATTACAGTCATATCATTAGAAGGTCTAAGAGTAAGTTAATAATTAGCTCTTAAAGGAAAAACCACTTTTTAAAATAAAATTATTTGTAACACACAAAAAAAAAAAAAAACTGACATTCACATACACTCAATTTGGGATTCATTGTTATTCAAACGGATAAAGCAATTAAATGTACTTTTTTCTGTTTAATCTACATTTTTTTTTTTAGTAACATTCTTGATCAAACTACTTACTGAGCTCTGGATATTTGTTATTGTCATTGGTCATAAAGAAGGTCATGTTGCCGACATCTGGTCTCATTGATGCTCTGTCGACCATCAGATATTGTTCACCATCCCGGCTCACGAGGTGACCCTTCATCTTGAATGTACCAACTCAGGTCACCTAAAACACATCCGCTATCAGAGAGGTCTATGATAATCATTTTATATTAAAAAAAAATATTGTACCTAATATAAAGTCGAGCTATATTTAGTTAAGCTCAGGACAGGAATTTTATAGGTGTCTATGAAATGTATGAACAATGTTTACAAAAATCTATGAATTTTATTAATTTTGTCAGTATGAAAAATTAATTGTTAAATGAAAATGTAATGCCTATGACCTTAAAAAGTTACATAAGCATTACCTTTTTCAAGCATACTAAAATAAATTTAGGCATTTGAAATAACATTAAAAGCCCGATTTGGTCAATGAAAGGCAACCAATGCTAATGAATAATGATTGAGCTGGGATGACATTTTTTTAAATCACAAATCAATTTGTTTTAAATGTTATTTCTTTACTTCAAAAAACAACCTAAAATTTGTTTCCTTTTATTGTAAGAGGTTTTAGAGCTCACAACCATATAAGTACTTATTTAATTCCATAGGAACAAGCTTGTTTTCTTGGATTGTGATTTTTTAATGGTAGTCTCATTATGTAATGAAGTAACATAAATGATTAAGGATTGTGACCTGAATAAACATAGTTAATTGGAACAGTTTGATCCTGCTCATTACAGAAATATGTAATTAACATTTTTTATTATAAAAAATTACATGAGCACTTACTCATGCTGAGGTTAAAAGCACCCTTAGCTAAGATTGGAAAATCTGCAATGGATCCTTCAGCCTCGTAGTCACCCTCAATAAGTACCTTCTTGTTGGAGAAGTCGGCTTCTAGTGTTATCCTCTTGGGATTGTCCAATGACATCCTGTCATAGTGAAAATTAATTATTAACTTTAGTGCATAGTTAATTTACTTACTTTAAATATCTGTACCCCGGAGGTAAAGGTCATCCTGTCGTATTTTTGTAATGTTTTTATTTGTTGAGAAGAGCCAATTTTCCACAACTTTGAACTAGTAAAATTTGTTTCTTCTTTACTTATAGAAACAGCTTAACGAAAATTGTTCACATTGTTAAGTAATTGGCAGCATTGATCATAGAATTTGTTTATGACAATTTAACTAAAATATTACCTACTTTGTGGAACTGGTGTCTTTTACCTTTGGGGTACAAATATGTATGCATGTGACTGGGTCATTCTGATTATTGTATCAGGAGATCACATTTCCATCAACTTACCTGACGTCATGGATCTGTATCCTGGAGAAGCCATAGGTGTCTGTGTTGAGGGTGGTCACCGAGACTTTGAAAGGATCTCCAGAGCCCAGGGTCATTGATATCTTCTCTACCCTCCATGGGTCTAATGGAGGAAGCCCAAGCTGGCGTATACCCTCTGCAACAGAAATCAAGCTTTGTTAGTCTTGTAAAGAAAAACATGAGAACGATGTTACCAACATAAAGAAATAATCTACTTTAGCTTTTGTACTCCAAGTTGTTTAAGGAATACATAAAGTATTGCTAATATTTAGCTTTACACAAAATTGTTGAAAAATTATTTATATCACAGTAATATCTCATGCAGTAACTTTCACTATTGACGACGACTACTTGAGAAGTAATACTCGGACAGCTATTGATATAAATAGAGGATGAAAAGAATACTTTCTCTCCTTGAAGAGAATGGAGGTTAATGGAATGTAGATTTGCTGTTAGGGGGGGTATTTAGTACTCAAAGTGTGTACGGATTTAATAGACTTTGTTTCACAACAGTCAATGGGCTTTGTGGCAGCGTTGCATAGAAATGTTAGTCCGAAGCGGAAATTTTAGGCTGGCGAACATCTTCGTTTATATTTAGAAATGTATATTTGGGCTAAACGTAACAAATTTGATTAGCTAAACGTAATATTTCGTGTTGTTAAAAAAACAAAAAACTGCTGATTAATCTTTAGCTAGAAGATACTTGACCATCCGATTAATTGCCTAATTCATGATGTAAAGTAATATATAAAAAAATTTTCAACTTCAATTCAAAAAAACTTAAATAAATGCATAATGATACAGAAAATAAAAAAAAGTAATAAACGGAGTACATCGAATGTAGAATACAAAAATTTTATACAATAAATAGGATATAGAAAACAACCACAAAGTTTTAAATTAAAAACATATATGCATCCCAGTATTTGGGAAGGAAATATTAATTTGGATAGATTATAAATTATTATGTAATTAGTAAGGCAGGGGTATTCCTCTACCCGTCACCTCCATAATTAGCCGTCATCTGTTATAAAAAATAATTAATAATTTTTTCACCAAAAAAGTTGTATTTGAATGCCGGGTGTTTGATGTTCGCCAACTACAATATCCGTTTTGAAATTATTCGCAAAATAACTTTGGAAAAATCTGTTTATTCATTTTCCAATTCTATTCAAATTTATTCTTATTATTTCTCGACCCTCATCTCTTCTCCAAGTCCGTTATTTGTTATTCAATTGTAATATCGAGTGATAACAGAGAATAAGAGAGGAACAACACCATTTATTATAAAATGCCAAATTATGACCAATTGTTGACAAATAAAGGTTGATGATATCTGAACATCTTTTTTTTTACTTTAACTGTTTAAACAAAATTAAAGCTGACTCTAGACAAAATTTATCTAGGTGATTTAAACCGACATAGAGTATTGTTTTGAAAATAATAGTGTATTCGAATTTAACAGTTATATTTAAGATATTGCCTTCAATGGGAGTTTTTGCGATCACATACACATCATGTGCCAAATGGCATGTTTATAATTCTTTCAATAAATATATTATTTAATAATAATATATTATTATTATATTTAGGATATTTATTTTTGCAGGCCACAAAGATAATTCCAGAAATTTTTCTTTTTCCTTTAGCATGTTTGAATAATCGACTGAATTAATAATTCCAATATTAATTGGTAACTAAAGTATAATCTGTAAAGAGTAATTTTAGCAGTAAAAAGTAAGACTAATTAACTTGTTATGGTAATTACACCTACAATTATGTGGAAATTATGTTTTAAGTTTCTTAAGATACAAGTTGTGTTATTGGATAACTTGTTGGAAGGAGGTCAGCATTCGTCCTTGCGAAACATCGGCTTTCTAACTCTCCGTGGTCCTTCACTGGGTGCCTTGTCTTACATATTTATATATACATTGTAGCTTTCTATTGCCATTGCTTTATTTCTATATATGCCATCTTTGATTGATCAGCTATACCTAAACAACCGTTGATTCAAAACATAATGTTGGAATGATTCCGCGAGAACGCAAATACACTTTTGGGGGAGGCAGTGTAAGGGGGATAGAGGGCATCTTAACCTGTTTCAGTGTATTCATCGTTCATTTTCATAATAAGATGATATATTTATAATAATTTTTGTTATAAATTTGAATCATGAGTTGCAATTGCAATAAGTGGAAGGTCTAACCCATCTTACTGCTAAGGATCACATTCATTCAAATCAGGAACTGCATTAATCATATGAATATAAAAATTCAAGTCATATTAAGAATGAAAGAATCTTACTAATTGCAGACCAGATGTCATCGATGCCGGAGATGGATCATATAGGATCTAGGACCCACCTGGGGCTCACCCAGGCTATAAAAGTGGTTACCTAAAATAAGAAGGAAAATCTGGGGCTTGAGCGTAATCTAGGACAATCACCTACTTGCACAACCGTTGTCCTTGAAACAGTACTGTCTCTACCATATACTGAGCCCAGGCCTTCACGGGTTGTAGTATTGCAAGGATATATTGATTTCTACTTATCTTGACTGTTATGGAAATATTATGTTTAGTTCTCGAGTTTCGAGTTAGTTCTCGAGTCGAAGGACTGAAACTCGAGAACTAAAACATAATATATATATAATAGTAGTATATAATAGAATTACCATCTACTCTAAACTGGGTTTTCGAAAAATGTAGGGATATTGAAGAAATTCTTCGTGTATTTTTTTCAA
This sequence comes from Arma custos, assembly GCA_037127475.1. Taxonomy (NCBI): domain Eukaryota; kingdom Metazoa; phylum Arthropoda; class Insecta; order Hemiptera; family Pentatomidae; genus Arma; species Arma custos. Next base: position 68,214,969 of record CM073763.1, read on the forward strand.
AATATATACAGTGAAGGTTATACATTATTCGCAATGCTGGAAGATTATGAGGGTTTAATGGTCTAAAACAAGGGCGGGCGCTCTTGAGGATTATATTATATAAGTAAAGGTTGATCATCAAGGTCTGTTTTGATATCTAGAGCATTCATAATTTTTATTTTTGAATGCATTATTCTATAAAATAAGTTGCTGACTCTGTAACTCACTCGTATATGTTACCATTATGTGGTGTAACATTGTGGAGTATGTGGTCACTTTCAACCCCAACCACCTAATTTATACCCTTACCACAAGATAAATCAGGCGGTCGCCTGGGAATGGGCCAAGGAAGAATCGGTAAAACAAGGTTTGGACTATCATGAAGGCCAAACATCTTCTTGTAGTTCAGTTTTTATAGCGCTGAGATGTTGAACGTCCTGGGTTCAAATCCGACTGTGACAGATAATTTATTTAGTCTGTTAACAGCCACGGATGGAACCTGTGGGATCTATAGATCCTCTCGAGGCTCACCCAGCTCCTATAAAATGGCTGTAATTTTTTTCATTAGGAGAAAAACTACAAGATTTAGTGTGATCTTGGACAAATCACACCCCTGTACAACTGTTGACTTAGAAACAGTACAGTCGCAACCATCTACTGCCTCTTTCGCGTGTTGTAGCGGTACAGTAGAGCTTAATTTTAAATCTAGCGTGCTAATTTTAGGTTCAAAACCATTTATTAAGTATTAAATAGCTATTTACAATTACAAAAATAAGTAAACTTATTAGAAGTTATAATATTAAAATATGTTTAAAATACCTCCACTGATCTTCTTAATGAGTGTCTGAATACTGCCTTTGAGACATTCGTTCAGGTCCCTTGTAGGGTCGTTGCGGTAGCACACTTCAGCGTACGTCGCTAAACATAACATATATTTGAATTTTCTAAACAGAATTTAGTGTATTTAGGTATACAGTAGTTTAAATACATTAATGTGCATACAAATTAGGCTATGTATAAACCTAAACAAACAAATTTAACTATATACAAAATTGCAAAGCTATATACAGAACTTTTATTTTTCCTCTTTTTTCTGAATCCTTCAGTTTATATGAAAGATAAGCAATTAAAGTGAAAACGACGATCGGCATATTTAAATGACATTTTTGGTCTTATTTCAATAATTACATTCATATCCGAAAAAGTCAAATGCAATAGAAAAAAAGCGAATCTTTCGAGTCTCTATGCGTGGATTATGTGTAGTACTTTACAAGACTGTATTAATATTTCAGTAAATTACTCGTAGTTGTATTTTTATTAAACACCACAAAAAATACATAGATATACATTTATTACAATTACATTCCAATCTACAGTTCTTCGTAGAGAGACTTGAGACTTGAGTGAGTGGCTTATTCCAGGAACTTCCTAAAGACCTTCTACCCCGGAAATTAAGTAATTTAAATATTCATTTTTCAATTTTATTTCCTAACTACATCATGTCAATAGTGTTATTTAATATTTGAATGAATTAGTAAAAACATTACGAATAAATTTCATTAAAAAAAAATGACCATATAGCATTTTAGTTCTTAAAAATCTACTCTACCATTTGTGTAATTATCAAATTCTGTAATCTATTCCACTGCAATTATTCAGTCTCTTTCTGTTTTGTGATTTTGTCTTCTTAATTGTCTATTTTAATTGTTTTATTGTTTATTAAATTTAATTTCGTGTTTTTATCTTATTCCTTTTGTTATTTATTGCCTGTTAAAATGAGCAGAATAACACTTCGGAAATAGCCGTTTTTAAAAGAAGAAGCTGAAATGACTCTAGAAGTTCAGAATAAACCAAAAGGTGATAGAATGGAAATATTTTCGTCGGATGTGTAGGAAAAACATAAGAAGAGGAACGAGGCTAGAATTAACATTTTATTAATACATTTTGTATATTTCAATTTCTAGTAATATGAATAAGAAGTCAGATGTTATCAGTATCAGAATTATCAGTATTAAGTTATAAACAATAGCGGATAGCAGTTCCTCGAAACCGGCTAATACACAATTACCGACATATTTTATAATAAAAGCATAAATCATCGATTAAACAATGGAAAGAAGCGGGTTTTCACTGATTACTTGATATTTCAGACACGAAGACACTAGGCTCTCACGACATTTCATTGATTTACTTGAAATCTCGGTTTCTGACGGCTTTCTCTTCGACGTCCGAACTTCTGCCGCGGAGAAAGCCCCACAACTTCCTTGGCAGCCAGGAACCTGACCAAGGAGAACTAGGTCGACCAGAAAGCCTTCGATGGAGATTCGTTAATTATTGATGAACCGGCTCAATTGGCCTCATGTGGCGAACAACTTATTAATTAAGCTACTGAATAGGTTGTCACGAAGTTATGACGATTTGGATCAAGAGAACAGTATTTGATCACTAATATTGCTTGAGGCTACAAGTGTGTCGCCTTTCAGAATCAGCGGTACATTGCTCGCCTAATAATATAAATGAATGTAGTAGATAACGAAAATCAAGCATTTTCCTACTTACTACTGATTACTTTTGTAGATTATTCAGGTACTCTATCCACACAATCTTTTAAAATCGCGATTACTTAAGAAATTATGCATCCCAGTAATTATTTTAAAAAAAGTATAAATAACTTAATCTCTTGTAGCAAAACATGAGAAATACTTCATAATTAACTCTGAGCTTTGCAATTTTAGATCACGCGCACTGATCATGGCCAAACAGATTCATCCACCAAGGACATTTAGAATAAGTTATCGCAAACATCTTATCCTTTTGGTCACATTGGCGTTTAGGATTGAATTCATATATTTCTTGCCCGACTATTGATACAGACATGAAATCGGAACCCGTTATTTTTAAACAAGAAAATTGCAGAAACTTTTAATTGAAGTGTTCATGGCGAACAAGTCACCACAGTCTATGATAACATTAATATTTCGCGTGTACATTACCATTAAGTAATTATCTCCTTCAATGCCACCTAATTAACATAAAAAATAATTTTATATATAAAGATTAAATATTAATCTATTTAGTTTTAACAAAAAAATATTCCGTATCATTAGTATTCCTATACATTTTTCTGTATATTCTATCATCTCTCTCTATTTCAAATACCATTGATCAGATTTATTTGTATTACTTTTTTATTACGTATTTGATAATTAATATTGGTATCGCTCATATACCAATGTTTTAGTACCTATAATTCAAATAATACCTTTATTGCGTATTTAAATGTTTGCAACTTGTATATCTAGCCCTGAATAAGACCTGTAATGTGGGCCGAAATGTTGCCTTTCAAATAAATAGTTCTATCCAGTTAAAGAAAATTTTCTTCTTCTGGCCATTTTCTTCCACATACAGATATTCCAGTTTACTGATTGTTTTTTAAATGAAAAATAATAAACACGTTTATATTAAATTATACATTTCAAATAATCATATTTATTTTTGTTAAATTCTAACGGGATCTGGAAAACCTACCTATAAATGAACCATACCGCGTAGAGACTTTAACGCTGGGTAGGAAATGAGGCGCGCTAAATGAGGTCATTCTAATACTACACCACATTAGTACTGTAAAAGAATTATCCAAAAGCTTCTATGACATTAAAATATCCAATATTAAATTTTAAATGTCTTTAATGCATTTAAAAAATCAACATTGTTGGTTTCTTGAGTGTTTCATATTGAGGACTTCGGAGGATCTATTATAAATTACTATGACAAGATTTGACTATGTGGAAGTTCGAAAGAACCTAAAAGTAGGTAGGGTGACTTGTTTTTAAACTGATTAAGTAAAAATATTTATAAAAAGGGCGGTGAACTCAAGACTCTTGTGGCTCCTGAAAGAGAGATAATTATATTTTGAGCAGTTTGAAGCATAAGTTAATTTCCCTCATTAAGTGACCAGTTGAAACTAGTTTTAGTTCAAATGGCTACCATTATTTTGTAATTATTGTTCAAATTATGGTTTCTTTGAGCTGCTGGGATAGAAGAGCGATCATATTCATTTCTTAAATTGAACTTCTACTTAGTATTGCAGTTTTTTTTTAAATAATAGGAAGATTTTCCAACAAATTATCTTAGTTATAGTTGTTTTAGCCTGTAAATAATTGGTAGATAATATCAAAGTAATGAATAGTTATTTCCATCTCTAGGAAATAATCCACTAATCATATTTAGAACGCAATAAATTATTGCATGACTTTATCTTGATCATTAATTTATATATATATACACACACACACACACACTTCATTGTGAACTTGCTGCTCTAATACTTATGCCCTTGGCAGTTTGTATTATTTCTTTTTTTTTCTTCAATTAAACGTAATCACAATCTTTCATTTAGTACGTTTAATAATACAGTGATCGTTATTTCAATTATATTGTTTTAGAATTTTAAACGACATAGTAAACTCATAGAACAATTCATTTCCATCATTGTTCAGTTAAGTAACGTTTAGTGAAGTATGTAGTATAGAAGTAATGTTATTTGAAATACTTTAATTATCACATCGTTACCGGGGAAATATTTTTACGACTTAAGCTTTATAGATAGACTTTTCTGCTTGTTTTTTTTCTTTCTACTCTAAGGCTCTAATGCCCACAATAATGTAAACTTATGTTATTCTAAAGGGTCTTGTCCCAGAATAAATAAAGAATTTATTATTATTATTATTATTAAGTTTTTACAATCACAATGTTAAATCACAATAAATTACAATGTTATTAAGAAATTACAATCTCAAAAATAACAATTGAGCCGAACCGAGCTTGATATTCTAATTATTTAATGAATAACTTTGTAACAGTTGAGGTTTTAACTCTGTTATTTTTAAATTCTCTGCAGAGTGAGCTACTGTTTCCGAGTTGATAAATCAGTATTTTGAATCATTAACTAATTATCCATTTTCTTGCTTGATCTCATGTTAAATCCTCAGCGATATATGGCCACAATATTTCATTTAATATTTTTCTGGGCTGAACTAGATGGAAATAGATTTTACTGGATAGGAATTTTACATACACACATATACAAACGGAATTTTATGTGTTAATTCCGGGTGATTCGATAAGAAGTATACGTTATCTTCTCGTTATAAATGCTTTTATTAGATAAATTAACGTTTTTTATTTTAGTTATCCAATGCCGGCACGTGGCATCTCTGCTATACGCCACCGAGTCTCCCAATAAAGACATGCATCGTCATCATTGTGTGGAATATCCTTAAGGCCGCTGCGATGCCTTAAGTTTGCACCGTCCATTACAACAGAAAGACACACGGGGCAATTATACGATTCTATGAAGATGTGCCTGGAGGTAATCATGGCCTGTGACGAGTCTGAACCTCGCAACGGCTTCGCCTCTCGGAAGATCTCGGTGGAGCTGCTCATGTCCAAGGCACTCCCATTTTTCCCCTCTGCTAGCGTTGTAGAGTAGGTCCCTTGAATAGCTTCTAATTGTCGTATTGATATTATTCTTGGCTGAGGTTAGCGAAACAGGATTGTCATATTGAGGTTGTGCTGCGCCTTGCTTGGCAAGTTGGTCTGCCCGTTCGTTTCCCATTACCACTACGTGACTTGGTATCCACTGCAGTGTAAGCTTCCTGCCTTTAACAATCAATATTAGAAGTAACAATCCGACAGGATCTTGTGGTCTCACAATCAGTCGAGAGAGTTATTGGAGAGGACTAATATGGCAGCTTGCGAATCTACTAGGAAAACAGCTTTTCTGTAGACGTTTTCGATTTTGCAGAGCTTAACTGCCCTGTATATTGCTATTATTTCGCCGTCGTAATTGCTGCATTGGACCCCACAGGTACAGAGCCCTGGAAGACTGAGCTGAAGTAGCCAGCCCCTGTGCATTTTATTGTCGCTAAACCATCTTTATTATGAGAAGCCAGCTTTTCCGACTGTATAATTCAGGATTGTTTCCAGCGCTGCACATTTCAATTCGTGTGGGTTGCTGAGCGTTTTTGATGTGGTGTGGTTAAATAAACATAGCTTGAAATTTGGTAGAGCAGATAAGACTGTATGATGTGCCTTCAGTACAGCTGCTGGACTAAGTTGCAGACCATATTTGCTTCTTATTTCCTCCGCATGAACAATTGGTGATTTTGGGTTTTGAGGCGGGATGAGGCCCCTTTGTACCGGTCCCAATAGCATGCATCAATTCTTCTGGCTATTTCCCAAAATTTCAGCGTTATTTTCAATCTTCTGATATTTAGCGGTTCAATACCAGTTTGAAGCTGCATCGCTGTGATTGGGGTTGATTTTGCAGCACCTGTTATTATTCGAA